>JARHVA010009365.1:0-322500 GCA_037957365.1 Torreya grandis
GAGAAGGGTGGAACACTTCAAGTGGGGTGATTTTAAGGTATACCTAATACTTATAAGTACATGGATGGTATTGAAACTTATAATTTAATCATTTTAATGTATTTTCATGAGAAAATGAAGCCAAAATTTAGGACAAGTGTGCAGGGTACATGAAGGAGTTTTTTGGACTGTAGATGATGATGGCTCACTTCTAAGTGATTCCAAATGACCAAGACTAAAACCAATCCATGAAGAGGCATGTATAAAATAAATACACTTAATTATAATAACTGGACATATCCCTAATCAATTTTGGATGTTTAAATAGGTCCAAATCATGAAATCAATTTTTTGAGCCAGAATGAGGAATCTTATGCCACTTTACAAGAGTTTGATGACTTGGATGGACACTTGGGATTCTTGACCTTACATGGTTCATCACATATCATATTATCATGCATAAGTAACTGATTTTATTATCTTTATAGGCGTCCTTGTAACCCTTTAACTTCTCTCTTCTCTTCTCTCTCTCAAGTTTTATAAAAACTAGCCATTTTGGCCATTATAATTTATGCTCCTCCTGAGTATGGAGAATCCATACTCATTTGCATACCATTTTATAAATAATACTACTGATTTTTACCTCTTCCATGACTATTTATAGTGTTTTCGATTGGATGATGAATCTTTGTTAGTGAAAATTATGGATTCCTTAGCATGTTTCATTCTTTCACCTATTTGCAACCTCTTCTTATAGGACATGTGAAGTGTTCTAAGAGATGTATAGGTTTTATTAAGTTAGTATATTCACTAGTGTCATTCAAGGCATCTTGTCTAGTCTTCCTAGCCTAAGTCATTCATCCATAACCTCATAATGTAACATTGATGTTAGAAGACATAGATTTGAGAAGTATATGTTCAACTTATCCTCTAATTTCATGTGTAACATGTAGATGGTTGGAAGTCATAATATTATTTGGGGTATCAACCCCCTTATGATAGTTTTATTTCACTCATCTCTCTCCCTTTTCACCCCCAAAGTTATGTCTAGTTACAAATCCAAAGTGGTACATCAAGGGAACTAGCCCTATATAGAGATTCACCTCATCCTTAGGCTACCCACAAGCCTAGATATGTTTCCATTATGCCACTTGGATGAGGAGAGGTTAGGAAAATCCTAAAATCATACCAATACAAGTGACAATAGTAACCTAATGCATGTGGGAAATGACATTGATGCATATATTTAGGTTGGATATGTGTATAAAGAGGATCCTCCCAAAAATGTCATATAAAATGTCCATGGGAAGGGTATCATTCCTCATGGGGATGGTAATATTATGTATCATGCAAGGGGGAGTGGTCACGATGACCTAAATCCACATGGTGTTGCACATGTTTAGCAAGATGAATCTCTACATAATGAAACTGATGTTTGGGATAGGCATCCCATGGATCCATAGTTCATAAATGGTGGTCAAAATAAACATGCTCATATAAAACCCTAAAGGAAAGAATAGGAGGGTGGGAAGGATCCATATGAGGTGGATACTGAGTCAAGTCAAGATGCCCAGATCTCTCAACATGAGAAATGGGGGGTTATTTTCATAGAGTTTCTCACTAAGAAATAGGTGAGGGACTCATATGAGAACTAGTTGAGGCACCAAAACCTAAAATCATGATATCTCTATCTCCCAAGGAAGCATGACACCTACTCTTATGGGAAGAATGGTGCTCATCATTAAAATGAAGTTACCTATAATAATTGTTAATTATTATGAGTAAATATCAAGTCTCAATCATGTAAGGGGGTTATTTTCACCCCACATAGGCAAATGAAAAGTGATCTCAATCCAAGGGGAAGTATTCTTAGATAGGTAAATATTGGACTAATGAAATGGTGAGTGAGATTTTTGGTTTTACATTTTCTAATCTTGTTCCCTATACAAAAGTAGTAGATCTTGGGCATCAAGCTAGAGTGGGGTCAGATATTAGACCTTAGGGATTCTATGTCATTATATTATAGATTTAGCCTTTTCATGAGTGAGCTCAAGGATAAGACCCTGAATATGGTGCAAATAGAATATTAGAGGTGGGAGGATGACCATGGAGGTAGTATTTAAGAGTAACTAAAAATGTAATAAAAAAGGAAAATTATTGAAGAATTCATGATAAGGAGGATGCAAAACCTAAGCAAGGTCAAATATATAGAGAGGGAACTAGAACACAACTAAAAGTAAAACCTTATAGATATAATTTGGAAATTGGATAGGAGAGTTCTAAAAAAGATATAAATAAATTAAAACATTATATAAGGTCCCACCAAACATGCTAAAATGTAGATCTAAGAATCCAAATGAGCCATTAGGATTTGGTAGAGGCATACCAAGAGTATTAATCAAACACATACTAGGTTGAAAGATGAAGGAAACCACTAGAAGTATAAGGTAGCTATCCAATTTTTTGTCTTACACTGGGCCAAAGACTAACTTGTAACTAGGTTAGGGCTAACATGTTCAAGTGTACAAAGGATGAAAGTATCTCAAACTGATCTAACCATAATAAATATTGTAGATAGAGGAAATAAATTAATGCATAAAAAATAATAAAGTAATCTATCTAAAAAAGAAAGAATTACCAATCAAGGAAAATGATTTAGACACATGCATCTCTTAGAAGTGAAAGATGTTTTTGAGAGAGGGAGAGAGTGAGAGTGCATTAAATTACAAAAACTTATGCTAATGATTGTTCAAAATTGAAGCTAAACCCAACATGTAATCTTAAATAATATAAACTATACTACACTATACTAACTAAATGGTTTCACCTTGTAAGCAAGGTTCCCTTAGATCATGCTCAAACATAATTCAGGTATTATACAAATTATGAGTCCAAGTTTGATCTAATGTGGAGGAAGACTAAGCTAAAGTGTAGAGCTTAGTCCAATCCATTGTAAACAATCCAAGAGATAAGGTGAAGTAATAAAAATTAAAGGATGTAGAGGCCAATATAAGTGTATAAATTAGGTTCAATGCCAATCGAAGGAGCGTGAGAGAAAGAAACAATGAAGGGAGGAACAATTGAGAGAAATAATCATGAATCCAATATAAATAGAAAGTGTGAGTGTGAATTTATCTCTAAGAGGGAGGAGAAACCATACATTATGTAATATATGATATCAAGAGAGGTGAAGACTTATCAAGATGTCAAGAGGATCAAGGAATGAAGATCAAGAAATATAAAGAAAAAGCTAACCAAGATCAATCTAAGAGATGGATCAAATGAGGAAGAAGAGTTGGAATGAATGTTTGCAAGTCAAATAGGGTATCCCAATGATCTACTCTCCTCAAAACTAGTTTTTTTTTTACCATTGGGAAATTAAGATAACATAAAAATCCCTAATCTAGAAGAGTTATAGCCTAAGTTATAGAATTTTGGAAAAAATGTGTGGCCTAAGCTATAGGTTTTCTCCAAAATTTGTAACCTAGGTCATTTAGCAACTCAAAGGGTCTCTAGGGTGCACATAAAGGGTCATACAAGGTGTGAGAGATTTGATAGAGTGATGAGGAGGTATGTATGGGTACATAATTGAATGGGGATCTATTAAAGTGTTTGGTTAGGATCAAATAGGACTCACAATGATGGTAGTATGCATAACAAGTAGATATGCAATCAACAAGAGGAATAGGGTTAGAGGATTCATGATTATATATGGTGAACTAACCTAATGATTAGGACAATTAATATAAACTAAATAAAATAATATTATAAAGTTATAAAATTAAGATTATTAAAAATAATAAAGTATAACTATTGATAGATAGTGCAATAAATAGGGAACAATGATACTTAGCTAGTTTACTATGTTCATGTAGGTCTGACCTAACACATGATAGAATTAGACAAGAATATGATCTTAGAACATTCATCTGATCCTAAGAGTATTATTTTTATGCCCTCATATGCTTTCATCAATACATGTGTATAGCTTAAATGTAGGTGTCCTATATGGAATACTAACTAGATCTATACGTGACTAGCTAGATCCTTCTGGGTTTCTTATCATATTTATTTTCCTATATTTAGATCATTCTCATATAATTATACTCTTTATCAAATGATCAAATCCTATCTTCCTCACCCTTGGAGTGACTATGGGAAAAATGGGTTAGTGGGCTCATGGTGTCAAGCTACCAAAAGGATCCCTCTATCAATGGGTGCTACCTACATAGCCAATACTATGAAGAGGGCCTAAAACTTATGTGATTATCCCTTACATGTTGTATTGTGTGTGAAAAAGGATATAATGTGTGATAATAATAGACATATAATGATGTAGCTTATAACTTGGAAAATATGGCTCATGATCTGCTCCTTGAATTATTTAGAACTATGGAAATATTGATCCTATGAATGATATGGAAAAAGGGAATAATAGGGAAAGTTTACTTACTTAAATTCTTGATTTATTACTTATTGGTATTTTTAATTGTGATTTATAGGTTAATAATGAATGATGGTTGATCTTATATATATATATACTAATCCCATTTGAAAATATCTCACACTAAAGAAGTCAGGCCAACCTTTAAGATATCTTTCATTTGTAAATTAGATGACTTTTGGGCACCAAATACTTTATAGGAAAAGTGGAAACTTGTGTTGATGTAGGTGTCTGCATGGGATGCAAATGTCCAAGAAGCTATAAAATAGGAATAAGTCCAAAACTAGCAATGAAGGATAATGATCAGGGTTATAGATTTTTTCATAATATATAAGGCTTGGTCATCAGAATAACAATGGTCAAATTAATAGATAAGAAATTTAGGCACAAATATATAGTGAACATGAGCCTTTTGGAAAATGATAGGTCTATAACTGAAAGGTATAACCATGATGTATATTTGCCAAGAGTACAAGACTATAGTACTACATAAATCAGATTTTAATATCTACATTCCTCCCCTTTACTTTAGTAATGAAATTACTAGTCTAAAGGAAAGAAATACATACCTGAGTGTGTATAACACACCTTGTATTTATGCAAGCCCAATTTGAGTGATTTTATGGTGATTAACCTATAACCAAGATGATATTATAGTATATAATCAATGTATGAAATCTGAACTTAAAATAATTTTAAATTCTTGAAAGTACAAATAAAAAGGTTAGGAGTACACTTGTGTGTTGATGCAAACATCTTTATTTTTGGAAATTTGGTTTCAAAGGATGCTTCATTATGAAGCATTAAATCTGGGTATAAGACAAATCTAAAATTGTAAGTGCATTTATATATACATATATATAGGACACATGCCCCAAAGCTTAATGTAGAGGTGAGTTGTCACACATCCATTGAGATTGATTCATCTCAATCATGCAACCCAAATATGTGCATGATTTCATGAGTGTGAGTAATTTAATCAACTGATAATATATATCTTATGAAGGTGGATGATTTAATCAAATAAAATCTATACATATGTTAAATTTAGATGATTTAATGAAGTCTAACTTATAATCTTGGTAATATTTAGTGATATAACGAACTTAACCTTTAAAAAGTGAACCAACTGCCGTAGTATATTTTCTCACTAACAATCCATAAAAGTCCAACTTGGGTATTATAACAATAAAAATGTATATAATGCTATAAAAAATGTGTATTTGAATCATACAACTATGAAATATGGAGAATCTAAAATTGATTCAAGTGTGAAGGACATGTTTTTATAACATGTCCCCACTAAATCTAGAGAACTTGAGAATTGGTGTCAAATGTGGATAACATGTTTACATAACATGCCCCCACTATAATCTAGAGAATATGGGAACTGGTGTTAAGCATGGAATATACTGAGAGGGGGGGGGTGAATCAGCATATTATATATCTTATAAATCTTTCCTTTAACCAAATTCCACTTAATCAATCATTCAAGATATGCAATAAAACTCAAACAATAAACATCACACAAGACAAAGAGAGACACCAAATATAATGTGGAAACCCAATGTGGGAAAAACCACAGAGAATCAATCTCAAATATATTCATGAGAATAACCCCACAGGAGCACCATACCCCTTTGCCAAGTAAAAACCTCAGCTTCAATTCGTGAGCACCAACCCACAGGAGCTTCAAACCCCTTTGCCAAGCACCAACCCAACACCTATTCATGAGCACCAACCCATAGGAGCACCAACCCCTTTGCCAAGCACCAACTCAGCAACAATTCGTGAGCACCAACCCATAGGAGCACCAACCCCTTTGTGTATACCACACACCTATCTCTCAATGTTGCTATCTCAACAAATGATAGATCAATACAACATCTCCTTCCTATCTCTCACTTTTGCTCTTCTAAGCTAGATATAACAAATACAATCATCTCTCACAATTACTCTTCTAAGCTAGATATTACAATATCAAATAACCCTCTCACTCACATTACAAATGGCTACTCAAGCCTTTATTTATGGCTTTCCGAATGACCTTTGGCCTTCCCCCGTTGTGACCTTTCAATCCTTATGGAAAATGGTGCCAATCTTGGATGACCCTTCATATCCAAGCATTTGAAAATTCATGTGGTGACCCTTCATGACCAAAAACATCTTCCCACTTTTGTCCTTATCTTTGGTGACTTTTCATATTCCTTAAAGTGTCCCTTCATGAGAAATTTGCCCTTTACTCTTTTGTCTTCACTTGGTGACTCTTGGTATTCCCCAAGATGACTCTTCATGGGAAAATGTGTCCCATCCTTCTTTTGTCTTTATCCTGTGGCTCTTCGACTTCTCCATGGGCCCTTATTTTGTCTCATATACAACCAAAAATATATTCATTAATATTAAATAAATATTAACTCATATTAGCCAAGATAAATAATATTAAATGCAATGGGGACTTTATCACCAATAATACTAAACCTTTGACATCAATGACAATATTTACAACAATCTCCCCCTTTATCATTGATGGCAACCTCAATCCTAAAATTGCTACATCCTGTCACCTGCACATCCTATCATCTGAAAACATACAGTAACTCCCCCTTACTGTAGCAACCTATACCTATTCCCTATACCTATTTTCTGCACTTATACCTATACCTATTATTCTCCCCCTTTGAAATCAATGGCAAAGGGCCTACCTAGAGCTTACACTTAGCTCCCCCTCACTTGATGATGAACATCAATGGAAGGAAGTAAAATAAATTACTCCCAACTCCTCTCGCTGATCTTTGAGAAGATATCTGATTATGCATATAAATCTTTACCTATCCTTTGAGAATCTACAATCAACTCATTTGAATATTTCCTTCTAATCTCAAAACCTTCCACATGAAACTTTAAGGTGTATTATTGATCACATATTTGACTTACACTCTATAGATTATGCTTAGAAAACATTCTTAGCTTTGGCTCTACTAATATCCAAACTTAAAATACCTTTTCTGGCTATCTTGGCAGTGGTTTTATCTTCAAATTTCACTATGCCACCATTGATCTTATTTAATTTTATCTCTTGTCATATGCCTTGAACATTTGCTATCAACGAACCATGGCTGATCTTTATTTCTTACATGTAAAGCTATTTACACCAACATAGAATCTTCAGGTTGTTACTTCTGCCATGAACATATCTGAACCTTCTTCCTGATGAATGGAGCTTGAAACTCTGATCCTCCTTGATTGAATCTGCATGAGTAACCTTTTCCTTCTTTCTAAAATTATTAGCTCTTTTTCAACATTCTAATATCTTATGACCATAATCATTTGAAACACTTTAAAACATTGCATATGCAAGAATCATTCTAATAGCCTCAAACCATAATACTGATGCAAAAATTTTCTTCAAAAATATATTCCCTTAAAAGATATACAAATTAATTTGCCAAATCACCTTCTTTTCATGCAACATAACCAAGACCCAATAACATCCACCATGCTTCAATTTTAAAAGTGTCTCCTTGAAGCCTAGAAGAGACACCCCACACAATAGGGTTCTAGAAATAAATCTCAAGAGATTCCCACATCTCCTTTGTTTCTTCCTTGATCTTCTTGTGTTTTTATTTTAGAATCCATTTAAGCATGTCTAACCTTTTTGACTTACTAACCTTATCATTTATGATGTTTTTCTTTTTCTCAACTTTGTAACTATCTTATCTTGACAAAGCTCATGCTCAAATGTAACAAGAGATTCTGCACAATCTTTCCTATCTGATTCTTTATCTACTATAGCAAGTAATTCATTTTCACTTTTAAACTCAACCTGATCAACCTTTACTATTTTAGGTCTCCAAACCTAAATTTGTCTTTTCTCATATTTTCTAGGGTCTCTGTAACCTTTGACATACTTTGAATATCTCTTTACTTTACTTTGGCATAATCTAGCAATATGTCCAACCTCATGACAACCAAAGCAAACAATATTTCTCATACCTTTTTCTTGAATGTGACTGAGATCTCCCTTTGACTGATTACTTCTCCTCATACAATATCCTGCCCTATGACCAACATGATGACAAATAAAACAACGGCCATGAAAATAATTTGAAAACTTGAAAGCATTGGGTTGCCTGATTGGCTTCTTTGATTTGCCTGCAAAACCTACATCCTTCTTTCCTTGGATTGATATTTCATGATTTTTTTAAACCTTGATTATAAGCTTCTCATGATTATCCTTTAAAGAGCCTAACTCAACCTTCACCTGATTACACTCTTCTTCTTTTGATGTTAAACTTGAAGTTGTAACCTCTAACTAATTCTTAAGATCTTGAATAAATATCTTATTTTCTTTTACTTCTATAGCCAACTTAGAATCCAAGATACACACCTTTTCCTTGAGAGCCTCAACCATAGATTTCAACTCTTGATTCTCCTTCTTTAGCCGCTTGGCCATCTGTGCTTTTCCTTTGATCTACCTTCAATCTGTTAAACCCTTTTTGAAGGAACCTGCTCTGATACCAATTGTTAAAAACATAATATACTGAGAGGGGGGGTGAATCAATATATTATATATATTATAAATCTTTCCTTTAACCAAATTCCACTTAATCAATCATTCAAGATATGCAATAAAAATCAAATAATAAACATCACACAAGACAGAGAGAGACACCAGATATAACGTGGAAACCTAATGTGGGAAAAACCACTGAGAATCAATCTCAAATATATTCATGAGAACAACCCCATAGGAGCACCATACCCCTTTGCCAAGTACAAACCTTAGCTTTAATTCATGAGCACCAACACATAGGATCCTCAAACCCCTTTGTTGAGCACCAACCCAGCACCTACTCGTGAGTACCAACCCATAGGAGCACCAACCCCTTTGCCAAGCACCAACTCAGTAAAAATTCGTGAGCACCATCTCATAGGAGCACCAACCCCTTTGTGTATACCACACACCTACCTCTCAATGTTTCTATCTCAACAAATGATAGATCAATACAACATCTCCTTCCTCTCTCTCACTTTTGCTCTTCTAAGCTAGATTAACAAATACAAATCATCTCTCACAATTGCTCTTCTAAGCTAGATATTACAATATCAAATCAACCTCTCACTCACATTACAAATGGCTACTCAAGCCTTTATTTATGGCTTTCCAAATGACCTTTGGCCTCCCCCCTTTGTTACCTTTCAATCTTTATGGAAAATGGCACCAATATTGGATGACCCTTCATATCCAAGCATTTGAAAAGTCATGTGGTGACCCTTCATGACCAAAAACGTCTTTCCCACTTTTGTCCTTATCTTTGGTGACTTTTCATATTCCTTAAAGTGTCCCTTCATGAGAAATTTTCCCTTTACTCTTTTGTCTTCACTTGGTGACTCTTGGTATTCCCCAAGATGACTCTTCATGGGAAAATGCATCCCATCCTTCTTTTATCTTTATCCCATGGCTCTTCGACTTCTCCATGGGCCCTTCTTTTGTCTCATATGCAACCAAAAATATATTCATTAATATTAAATAAATATCAACTCATATTAGCCAAGACAAACAATATTAAATGCAATGGGGCCTTTATCACCAATAATACTAAACCTTTGACATCAATGACAATATTTCCAACAACTAGTGTAAATATGGATAACATGTTTCCATAATATGCCCCCACTAGAATATAAATAATTTGAGAAAGTGTGAAAATCATACCTCTATGACATGCTGCCTTTGATATGTCCCATTTTTGGGGTGAGGGGACATATAATATGGTAGTTACCTTACCTCAAAAAGATAAGATAACTGTATAAATTATGTATGGATGATGTAGCATATAGGAGTAATATGTCTAGGTAGATATAATAACTAGACACATAGTATGTGATCACATAAAATCCTAAGATGCATGATGAAGATCATGGAAACATATAGAGAGTATTAGTACCAGCTCAACAAGCAATCAAGGACACACACAAGAGAGCCCAAAATTAAAATAACATGAAAATGGTTTAATGAGACCTCATACAAGGGGTATGTTAAAATGGCACATAATCAAATAGACACAACTTAATAAAATGTCCATAAATAATTAAATGACATATTCACATGTAAAAAAAGGTAAGTGTGACATGGGGGCCATAATCAATGAAGCATTTTCAAATGCTCCAATATACAATAAAATGCAACACAATATCAAATAAGGAGAATATGCAACCAATATGAACATATCATACTAGTTCTTAATCATATGTGTTTGTAATAAATGTTAAGTAAATAAAATATTAAGTACACTATGAAAGTTATAAGAATGGATAGAGGCATGCGTAAGCATATAAATTCAAACATGATAATGGAAACTGATCGTAGAATAATATAACATGGTTGTATCATGATCAAAGAAGTAGATGTCCCTAGTGTACTTAGGGAATCAATGGAGGAAAATATAATTTTTTTATGTGCATATATCATGTACCTGAGTATGCCTATATCACACTCAAATAAAACATGAAACACATGTATATCAAAAGGAATGATATGATATCTACTAACAATGAACAAACAACATATGTATAAGAAATAATACAATTAGGAACATGTATATTTTTTTATATTTTTAATTATTTGAATGTTTTATGGTATTTTTGGAATATATATTTTTAAATTTATTTTAGTATACTTGGAAAGGTAAATTATAACTAATTATCCCATCTAATATATGCTCATTTGGAAGTGTTATGAACATTGGATATGTTATATCACACTGGTGGTATTGTTGGGGAGCATGTATATGTGTAATATTTGGTGTTGTAGGCTCTATAATGATTTATATATGTGTCATAAAACTTTATGGTCTCAAAGAGGTAATATAAAGGGTAGGGGTATAAATGAAAAATTAGTGACCACATGTGTTGGGCCAACCTATAAAGGTAAGTCAATCTCACTAAGAATCTACTATGAGGTCCCATGAAATGCTTTGACCACTTTAGTTGAAGGTGTAAATTATCATGTAAAGATAATTAATGTCATGGTGAAAATATTTTTGATAAAACCATTATCAATCATAACACTATGAACAGGCTAGTGATCAAGTATGCTCAAATGAATAATGAATTAATATCTATGTCATATTTCACTATCATCAAAAGTAATAGTTGGTATTTGAACCATAGGAGGTATATGCCATGTATAAGTACCAATAACCCATCTGATGGGTGCCCATAATGTGGTGGAGGGGGATGTGTATTATATGCCATTTTCACTTATAGATTCTTCTGAATGATATTGTAATGGATCACTAAACATATTTTGGTTTTGATAGTCACTAGGTTGTGACCCTAAATATTTGGGAGGGTAATCAAATTTAAAATTCAAGTTATCCATAAGAATTTATATTTTATGCTTCAAAATATAACATCAGTTAGTAGAATGTCCAGGGCCCTAGTGATAATCAAAATAATCATTGGAATCATAATCATGAGGTAGAGGTATACTCATATCAAAATTTATGGAAGGAGGGGGAGCTATGAGATTATAATCTAGAACCCTCTTAAGTAGAAAAATTAGAAACTTAGGTATTTTTATAAATTCTCTCCTTGGTGCATTGGATAAGATAAGATGATCAGGTTATTGTGACATTGTATTAATAATTGTAGTTTTATTTTTTATGTTATGTAGGTTATACCTTGTAACTTGGTTTGATATGAAACTTGGTAATAGATGTTTTAGATACATATTTAATCTTGTTAAATGAAATAATTTTCATTTCATGATCTATAAAAATATGGCATAAGTCATCAAAATATTTAAACTTTTTCAAAATAATAGACTCATGTAATCAGACATATAAACTTTGATTGAAGATGTGTTGAAGTTATTTATCAACCATTTGGTTTGTGTATATGAAAATTATGGATTATATATAATCTTAGTATTTTACACTTGGAAAACTTAGACATTAGCCATTCCTCTCAGTTCTAGACCCTTCCCACTTTCACAAGTCTAGCACCTAATCTATCTTATGCCCCTTAGCCTATATATAGTAGTTTGACAAATCTTATATTGATGACCCAAGCATTATATCTTACCTAGAATGTTTAAAATGTATTTATATTCAACTTTTTTAGGTTATAAACTTGTACCTACTTTCCTTCTCCCTAACATCATATTTCTTAGATTTAGAGGGGGCATGCTTTAAAAGCATGTTCTCCATACCTAGTCAGTATTCATCATCTCTATATTATAGTGAGGGATTGTTTTGGAAACATGTTATCCATATTGGTAATTATATAAATTTTCATATTTCTCCATATATAGTGGGGGCATGCTTTGGAAGCATGTTTTCCACACTTACATAGTTTTTTGAATTGGCCAAACCACAGAGTTATATGGTTTAGATTCACAATTATGGTAGAATTATATACGTTATAACACACTATTATTTACAATTTCAACATGAGACATATATAATGTGTATATTTTATGAAATTTATGCATAATATTACAAAATACAAATTAGTTTCATATTACAAAACTCTTTTATGGACCATTACCAAATCATAAAATTTTATGCACTCATACCCCAATTGAACAATTATAGACTTAATTGAGATAATAATGTAGTAGTTGGTTAAATTTTTGATATGGTTGAGGTTACTAAATCAATCAATATTTCTAAGTTTTTAGGTTAGAATTTATTATATCATCTAGCCTCACTAGGTTATATGCATCATTGGGTTGTACAATTGAGCTAATCTCAACTACCAAGTGGTAACTCAATTTTGTTCCAAAGTTTGGGGAATGGGCCTTCCAATATCTCTCTATATATCCTTGGATATATGTAATTTAAATATTTATCTATATTTTTCTAATATAAATTTTAGATCCTTATAATGATACATCTTATTCATATCAACTTGCCAATAGGTAAGGTAGTTACATAAACACACGTGTACTCTTAAACCTTGATTTTTCAATTTTAATTTATTTCAAGTAATTTCAATCCCATATTATCTTAAATGATTATATATTGTAACATGTTATTGGTTTCAAGATAGTCACTATTAAAGAACTCATGTTGGGTACATTCAAAGACAAGGTGTGTTCTACACACCCAGGTCTATATTCCTTTCCTTTAAAATAGAAATTTCATTACTATATTAAAGGGGAGGAAATTTAGATGATATTTATGGATTATATATCACCTTAATATTATATATTTGTCAAACTCATACCTTGGACCTTTCTTACTTCCACAAGTATCGTATCTACTCTACATTATGCCCCTTAGCCTATATATCTTAGTCTGACCATTTTTTATGTTGATGTCCTAGGCCTTATATCTTGATGAGAATGCTTAAAATTTACTTATCTTCCATTTTTTCAAGTTTTGAACCTGTACCTACTTTCTTTCTTCCTAGACACTAACATTTAGGACAAACACTAGCATTGACATTAGTATCCTAGCCTGATACAAGTTTCCAGTGCCCTAAAGTCATATATTTTTCAAATGAAATGTATCCTTATAGTTATAATAATTTATTTAATGCAAATTAATTATCCAAAGGGATTGATATATACATAAGATCAACCCTCATTCATTCCCCACCTATCAAAAATACCAAAAGAGACTAAGTTAACTTATCAAAATCACTATATCAAGCATTCAATCAAAAAAAAATTCCCTATTTATATGCCAATAATAAATACAACACATAGATAGGTCTAAATTACTAAGGAGAAACCCAAGAGTCTATTTTTTTAGGTTACAAGCTAGGTCACTATTGTACTTACTTTGCATAAATTACATGATTCACACATAATCCAACATGTAGAAGAGAACTAAATTAGTCCAAGGACCTCTTGGAGTATTGGATATGTAGGCATCAATCAATGACATAGGGGTATTTGGAGTTAGATCAACACCATGTGCCCACTAACCCATTTTTCCCAAGCTCACAATGAAGATGAAGAACTAGGGTTTTGCAAATTCATGAGTAGAAATACTCTATGACCTAGATTTGAATGCACTAGAGTGAAGGTGAAGTCAAACTCATAAGCATCCAAGTGGTCACATCCTTTTATAATAGGTATTATATATAATAAAATTGCATTTAACTTAGAAATTAGCATCAACATAGCTATCCCATGTTGACATTAGTGTCCAAAGTTCTAAAAGTGTCAGATCTAGAATCTAAAAACTATTCTAGAATACCCTTCCAACCTAATTTATACCTATTATATATCTAAAACTATGTTAACATCAAAACCAACTAGGCATATAACTTATTTATCATTTCCACACATAGCTTAGTTATACTTTCTATACTTAACCTATTTTTAGCATAATAAATTTAATGTATGTTTATATCTGAGTTTAACATTTAATTGGCCTACTATAGATCTGATTATCACCCTTGTGCATTATCATTTCTATATTACTAACCCTATTAACACCAAGTATAGGATTCCTTAAACCAATTTAGGGTTAAACATTTGGTGAACCTGATTTTTGAACATAAATTAGGGTTTTCTAATTTTTCCTTTATTGATCCTTGATCATTATATTTTTTGCAATTATGTTTTCCATGGATACATAATTTATTAGTTAAATCCATATGATACATAAGGGATTCAAAACTATAATTCATGCATACTCCTTGTTCTAATATTTACAATTAGATTTTACATGTTAAAAATGTTAAGCAAATCTATGCCAATAATGAAAGGGTTTTAAAGTAGAAACAACACTTGTCTCTCTTCAAAATTAATTTTGTAATTATATATAGCTAGTTTTTAGATGCCAATGTGCATGCTCTCAACCATTTATTCTACCTAAGTCTTATTCAAATGATAGCTACCATCCCCCTCACATTATTCACCCATTGACTTATATTAGATTTTGTGGTCCATGCTATTACTACTCAAAAATGTGAGATTGCTCAGCCTATTCCTCCACCTATTAATATACAAAAAATTATTCCTAAACCTAAGCTTGTAATAAAATCTAATGGATATACATTATTGACCAATTAAGCAATACACATTCAAAAATTTCAATCCTTAAACTCCTAAAGCAATCTAATGTCTATAAGGATATTCTATACAAGGCATTACATCAGACGAAAGTTACAAGTGATATTGATCGTATTTATTTTATGAATATTATGAAATATCTCAATAATAAAGAAGATAATCACCTTTGATACAATAAATTTACCATCCAAAGATATCATTGACCAAAATTTACCTCTATTCATACAAGTAACAATGCAAAGTAAAGGTATCAAAAGGGTGGTTGTTGATAACGGGTCAAGACTAAATATTTGTAGCATAAAATTCCTAACCACCATGGGTATTAACACAAATATTATTCAAAATATGATTATGTACATAAAAGGGTTTGAAAATTCACATAACCCTCAGGTTGGTCAATTTACATTAGATATGACCTTAGGACCAAAAATGATTTCAATTACTTTTTAGGTCATGTCTCAATCCTTACATTATAATTTAATTTTGGGTAGACTTGGATACATTTAATGGAATATTTCCCATCTACACTTCATCTATGTGTAAAATTCACACATGAGGGGAGCTCATTATCCATGCTTGATGACGATGAACCTTTCAAAATTTCTAAAATGATACATTCTAAACTGAAGTCATACCTACAGTGGTACCACCTAAATAATACATCCATTTTTAGTATATACATGTTTATGAAATAGGTGAGTCAAGTACAATGTCTCCTTTATCTTTTAATGAAAATAAGACACTATAATCTGATATATACATTGATATGCATACAAATAAATGACCATTATCAAAAGATCCAATAAAACTATAAGACCCCCCCAACATTTGAACTTCCTTTATTAGTCAATACTAATAAAAAATATGTCCATGTTTTAGATTACTGTGAAAATGATGATGATATAGCCTATGATATGATAGATGATAAAATGTAAAAATTAAAATTTGATCCACTTGATCACCTTCAATGTAACCTATTTGAACCTATGGGTCTTAGCATATGTAATCTAAACCCACATGTTGAAAATATAAAATTAAATACAAAAAAGGGAAAAATAAAAGTAGTAGATGAGCATGTAAATATTTTTTAGTCCATACACCCCTCTTAGTTGAAAACACCAAGTTAACCTTATAAGGGTCAAATGCAAATTCATCATGTGAACAATGTAAAATCTTTTCAAATGGCTTCAATTTTTTTATATATCATGATAAAACACGATACTATAGATACCATGTTATTTATGTTAATTGATCATAAAATTATTTATTTACCTTCTTCTAGACATAAATCACATAATAGACTTCTACCCACAGAAGACATGGTACCATACTACAAACATCATCAAATCAGTGGCCATCATATTAATCAATGTGAGATATTGAAGAACCAAATTTGAAAATATAATAATGAAGGATGCATACAAAATGTGTTCGACATGAGGAAAAGGAAAAATCCCTCCCATATTTTAGAAAAGTACTATATCTGAAAGTGACCAAAGTATGAGGATTTAATCATTACTACTAATATCGATGGGGTATATTACCACCATATCCATTTTGATATCCATTGGGATAAAACTTATGACACCATTATTTTTACCAATTAGGACATTCTATAGATGAACTAACATACTCTTCATTAATGCTAGAATCTTGAGGATACATCCAGTTACCTATCACTTGTGGTCCACATGTAGAAACTTTGACCATATGGATATTAGACCATGAACCACATTTCAAGCTAATGCTTGGAAAAAATTGGATAGCTAAGTGGATATCTAAGTGGAATTCTAAGTTAGATGCTAAGTGGATATACAAATTTATATACAAAATGATGGCTTTAATTATTTGTCTATACCATTGGCTTCAAGTAAACCATTAAACAAGAACATTGAAATGGTGGTAGTGCAACGGTAAAAACAAATATTGATAAATTTTCTCGGTGGTCCCAAACCTTTTGATAATGAGAAATTATTTAATTATACTCTTCAAACATTCCAAAATACCAAAAAAATAAAAAACATTAAAAAAACCACAAATATTTTTGGCACCTACATGTTCTATTGGCTCCTTGGCATCTATGTGTTAGTTTCATGTTAATGGATGGAATATTTAGTTACTCCTATACACACATGTATCACACTTATATTTGAGTATGATACAAGCATACATAAATACATTATCCATTACTATTTTAGATATTGGGCCTTCCCTCTTCTCATGTCATGTACACATTAAGGACATCTGCTTCTTTGATCTTAATACATAGGTTATATGGTTTGATGATCAAATTTTATTATAATGTTTTATATTACATATGTACTTACACATTCATTTATCCATGATTATATCTTACACATGGTACTTGATATGCTATACACTTAAATTTTTTTATTAACATATTTGATCCATGGGCTACTATGACATGTTTATGGTGGTTATTTATGCTTTCCTTTATTCACTTCCTTGAGTGTCTCACCTTGTTATTATATTCTTTGTTAAATGATTTAAATATGTTATTTTTTTATGGCCCCTATACCTATGTATGATTTCATTGACATTTTCATATGTAATTATATTTTAAATGGACATTTGAATATGTCATCCTTACTTTTGTGTAAATTCAACTAAATCATATCCCTTTAGTTGTGCAAAATTTGAACATGCCCCTTATTTACTATCTCCTTGGATCACTGCATTTTGACTTACTTTTGAGTGCTCTTTTATGTTTTCTTATTTTATTTTTAATCTTGTACTATTACTATAAAGACATTTTCATGATCCTTATCATGCATAATAGGCCTTCATGTGATCACTTTGGTTCTATGCACTTTAATGCTATATCTACCTAGACATGTTCCTTCTATATGATACATGGTTACATTCACATATTATATAGTTGTATTATCCTTTTGAGGTGAGGTAAATACTAGTTCTTATATTGACATCAGCTCAAAGGGGGCATATTAGTGGGGGCATATCATAGAGGCTTGTTATCCACTTTTGGCACAAATTTTAGATTTGGTGGGTCATGCTTTAGAAGCATGTTTTATACACTTATTTAGTATTTGTCACTTATATCAATTTTTAGAGTCAATGTAGAAATGTCATATAGTCATGGCTTATACACATTCATATTTTTCATATTCAATGGGGGTATCCTATCTTTTCTTCACCTCAAAGGGGGGAATATTAGTGGGGGTGTGTCATAGAGGCATGTTCTCCACACTTGACATAATTTTTAGATTGAGTGGGGGCATGTTTTAGAAGCATGTTTTCCACACTTATTTAGTATTTAGCACTTATATAAATTTTTAGATTCAATGGGCCAATGTCATATAGGCATGGATTCCACACATTTATAATTTTTAGATTTAGTGGGGGCATGCTTTAGAAGCATGTTCTCCACACTTATTAATTATTTGGCATTTATATCAATTTTTAAATTTAGTTGGGGCATGTTTTTGAAGCATATTATCGACACTTTTTAGTAATTGTCACATATCAATTTTTAGATTCAGTGGAGGCATGATCTCCAAACCTATTCAATATTTAGCATCTCCATAGTAACGTGGGGACATGTTTTGGAAACATGTTCTCTACATTGGTACTTATACCAATTTTTATATTTCTCTATATATAGTGAGGGCATGCTTTGGAAGCATATACTCTATACTTACAAAATTTTCTAAATTAGCCAAAGCACACAGTTATATGATTTATATTCATAGTTGTGGTATAATTCTATATATTAGTACCATTTTTATACATATTTTCAACATGAGAAATATATAATGTGCATATGCTATGTAATTTTCCCCTAATATTACAAAATTAAAATTGGTTTCATATTCCAAAACTATGACTATTACCATATCATGAACTTTTATGCATGTATACCACAGTCAAAATTTTATGGACTTTATTGTGCCAGTCTACTATAATAGTTGGTTCACTTTTTAGTATGGATGAGGTGATTAAATCACTAAATATTTCCATGATTTTAGGTTGGAATTGATTGTATCATCTAGCCTCACCAAGTTATAAGTATCATTAGGTTGTATGGTTGAGATCATCTCAATTATGAAGTGGCAACTCACTTTTTCTCTAAAGTTGGAGGCATGATCCTTCCAATATTTCTTTATCTCCTTGGATATATATACTTTCAATATTTATCTATATTTTTCCTAATCTCAATTTTAGAGTCTTACAATGATATATATATTTTCAAATAAACTTTCCAATAGGCAAGGCATTTACATTGACACACACATGTACTCCTAAACCTTGATATTTAAATTTAAATATATTTGTTCTCAATTTTATACCTCTTTCACTTGGCCCTACACACTTGAAAATAAAATGGCAAACAATGATGAAAAATATTCTAGTATGTCATTGTCATTGGGGAAGGATTTGGCATCAAGATTAGACTAAATGCAAGAAATGACTAAGAGAAACCTAAAGAGGGTATGGTCAGATCCCTGCTACTTTTGGATCTACTTGAACCAAGGTGATTTGACATATGGGTTAGCTTGTTCACATGGAGAGATTCTATAATTCAACCTCCATGGGGATTTTTGGCATAAAGAACAAATATGACCAAGGCATAACCAAGTTTTCACACTTCACCCATGAAGGGTTGTCACATGAAATGCACAAATGCTCTAAGTCATATACAAGCTACTAAATATAGATGGGAAAGAGACTGCAATATTCATTCTATAGAATCTTAAATAATAGGGGTTAATCAAAAGACTATAATGCTAGAATTTAAAGCACAAACTACAAACACATTTCAAATATGTAAGATATTATACATTTTTAAGGAGAATAAAACTTATAATATGTAATAGGGTGTATTATTTATAGGGTAAGATAGGGTATAATAGTTAGATAATTATAAAATGAAGGGTGGCATGATGGTGGCTTCTAAATAGTAGAGTGTCTTACAATATTTTGTGACAATATTCCTTAGCAAAGATGCACAATTTTTTTTAAATGTAAGATAATGGTAAATACAAAATGATCACTGAGAGATTAGAACATACACTGAAACTAATCTTAAAAATTCCTTTCCCTATTGAATCCATCAACCTAGGGTGCCCTAACAATTTATTCAGTAATAGATTCTAAAATGATGTAGAAAGGGTTTTATAACCCAAATACATGCTCAAAATGATAACTAGTAATGAACATAAAAATATATATCTAGTACATAATATTTGTAAAATAGATCATTACACTTCATCAATAGGAAATAGCAAAGAATCAAAAGAATTTTCATTAACTTGAAAATAAATATTACAAAATCAATACTTCAAAATGTTGCCATCAGAACAAACATGGTGATATTTCTCTTTTGACAAGGGAGACATAAAAATTATCTCAAATATTTCTAATGGATGTACATCTACAACCACCTTAGTAAGAGAGAAAAAATCTACACAATAATTAATCCCATAGATTTTTTTGTAGAACCTAGACTCAAAGAAAATGGACACCTAAAACAATGACCAACAACAACCTTCAAAATAAAATACCAGCTTTCTATTTATACATTCTAATCCCTTTTCAATTTTGGGACTATGGGTCACAAATTTAAATATTTCAAAACAAAATTTCAATTCCACCAAGATGCTTCCAACTAGAAAATATTCCCTTGCCATGCCTAAAATCTTCATTCATTTACAAAGAAAATCATGGATCTAACTGCCTCTATAGGGAATGATGAAGATTCTAAAAAAAATATATAATCTCATGGTAGGGTATGCCTTTCACACAAGATGGAAGGAGAATATTCATGGTAGAGGGTGGAAAAAACTTTGTCTTCATGTGGAACTACCTGAAGATGCTATGGATCACTTACTTGTACAACTAGAAACTTCTAGATAGCTACTCTCCCTCTCATGCATGCCATGGAAAAAATTTATTTTACCATGATTTATTGGGAATATTATAGATCCATGGCCCTATAAATGCTATTATTTGGAGTGGCCCACCTTGGATTTGCATTCTTATAGCTTCTCTCTCATGGAGGAATAAACACAGTAATGAAATAATACGAAAGACTTAGGTCACTTTTTACCTTTTACTTTTGGCTCCAACTTATTTTTCATATTTTGAATTTTAAAAATTTTCCCTTTTCACATCTAGGATTTTAGGACTTCCCTCATATATTTTAATGCAAAAATTCATTATTTCCAAGTTTTTATTTACTTGGGTAAATCCTAGTCACTCTTGCAAATTTATGACTTGTAAATTGCCAAGCTGCTATCAGTAGTGCAAACCTTCGCTAATTGTATTACATAGGGTCTTTGAATGTGTTATGCATGACTATGTGGCATTATCATGTCACTAAATTAACCAATATCTTTGCTTTATATTAGCCTCAACATCACTTATCTCCATATATGATTGAAATTCATAAAAATGTTCATGATCATCTTGCATCATCAAATTTTCTCACTTTAGAAAACATGGAACATAGATCTATATCTATCTCATTATGGTTGTGACACATGTTACTACTAAATTCAACCTAGACCCTTTGAAAATTACATCTTGGTTCACACCATTGGATCTATGTGCATAGATCAATGTAGACCATTGATCTTGATCTAAAAGACCAAGTACAATTGGTTGTTATCCATCTTTAGCCCCAAGGTCATGCCACTTGGTAGCCCCATGTGATCTCTACATCCTACACTATAAATTATGCTTGGGCTAGTGCAATATTACCAAGTGGTGGTCTTGCATTCATTCTAGGCTTCTTTAAAAAGTGTTTGCTCATTATCCACCATAGATCAGATTGTGTATACTTGAACACGTACCATCAATCTCTAAGAATGTGCTCAATCTTTATCCTAAGACCATGTATTAAATTTTCAATTGTGCCTTCATGCGATTAGATATTTTTTCTCAATTAAATATGCATCATCAAATTTAAATCCATGATATGGAGCATCATTGGACACTACTTTCACTTAGCCTTGAGGATGTGATTCTTAGTAGCCCCATGCGATTCTTGTGTACCTTACGAGTAGTCTCTACTACTTTGAGCACCATCATGCCACATAAAATAACCTTATGCTTCTATTTAAAAAAAAATAGATACTTCATAGGGATAAATTTGATGCTCACACAATCATCCTAGAATATTTGAACCCCAACAACTAGTTACAATGCCTTAATATTAATGTCTGCATGCCTATCAAAAAATGTCTATGAGACCATCATACATATAATTTGGGAAAATTTATCTTGAGGACTTTTCCTTTTACATTCCTATTCTAGGATTTTTTTTCTATACTTTACTTATCAGGCCTTTTATCTTTAGTATTCCTATCTTCAACAAAATTGTTGTGGGCCTTTTATGCCACAAAAATTATTGTAGGCTTTTTACTCTCGACACTTCTACTCCTGAGTCCTTTGTTTATCAAGATAATTGTTTTGGACATTTTGTCCAAAATAATTTCCCTAAAGAAATTAACCCTTGCACTTTTCCCATAAAAATTGAGTCTTCGACATTATATCTTTGTCAGGATAATTATTTTAGATATTTTGTCTAAAATAATTTCCCAACACAAATTGAACTTGTCATTTTCTCTAAAGAAATTAAGCTTACATTTTCGCTAAAAGATTTAAAATTGACACTTTTGATAAAATAAAACACTTTTATCGAGCTTTTTGTGTAGACAAAATGCCTAAAGGGCAAGTTCCCTTCAAACTTTTTTCCATGGATAAAAAGTCCAAAAAAAAGGAAATGAATTCTTCTTGACAGAATGCAATTCTTTTGGAGTTTTTGTAGTGGACAAAATGTCTGATGGAAATGGGCCTTACACTTTTGTTGAAAGAAATGGACTTTGGTTGGAATTTTTATGTGGGCAAAATTACTGAAGGGAAAGTTTCCTTTAAAAATAGATAAGCCTTTTAGACTTAACACTTTTTTTTGAAACAATTGACTTTCCATTTTTTTTTAGCTTTTTGTGCATGCAAAATGCCTGAAGAGTAGATACCCTTCGATCTTTTTTCCATAGACAAAAAGTTATAAATAAATAAGACCTTGGCTTAAAACAATAGGATTTCTTTGGAATGTTTGAAATGGATAAAATGTCTAATGGAAATAAGTCTTTAGAATTTTTATCTAAGACAAAAACCCCAAAGACCTATTTCTATCAGGGAAAGTGTTGATGTAAAAAACCCAAAAAAGTTTAAGGGAAGGACACATACACCAAGTAAAGACCAAATTAAGACTTAGTCAATTTACATGAACTTGACCTTTGACATGAATAGTTGAATATAGAAATTGGGATAAGAACTTAACATTTTCACTTGACTCAAGCCAATTGCTTCAATTCAATTTTGGGCACTAACACTACATCTCTCTTTGAGATGCATTCCCATTTTGGGTGTGCAAAGAACCCCAAAAATAAGACTAGGTGCTAATCCATTAGGTCACATAGTTAAGATGTAGTAACTTTCATCAATCATTTATGAAAGCTCAACAAAACCTAGAAAACTTAACAAAAACATATCAAGAGGATATAAAAATGAACACATGATAGAAAAATCAAAGGAACCTATAAAAATAAGGCCCAAAATAGATGGTCAATAAAATAACAAAATAATAGAAAGATACAACACTATACAATTTATATACAATTACAGGTTATAAAGTCAATCAAGGAAGTATTTTAAGTGTCTACCATTAACTAATAGCTCTAGTATTTCACCATCCAAGTCTCTCAAAAATAAAGTATGCTCCCTAATCTAGAAATCAATAGATTAAGGACCCATCCATAAGGCATCAAATTTTCCATGCTTGCCTTTCTCCTCATGCTTACTATCCCAAAGGAAAACTAGATCACCTACTTGGAAGGTTCTTGGAGTGACCTTCCTATCAAATATTTTCTTCAGATTTTCCTTGAACTTGAGGTGCCTTTCATGATCTTCTCTTCAAATTTCATCAAGATTAATAATCTAGTTCTTCTTGTTCTCATAGTAATTGATCTGCTCATCATCCTCTAGTTGCTACTTGAGCTGATAAGTGGGCAACTATACATTCATAAGAAAAATTACTTGAGTTATATAAACAAAATAAAAAGGGATTTTGATTTTATCTCTCTTAGGTGTAATCCTATCAACCCATAAGGCAAACTTTAGCTATTCACCCCACTTCTTATTTGCTTCTAAAGTTCATCTGATGATCTTGAAAAAGTTTTTTTTACTAGATTCTGGTTGCTCATTTCCTTAAGGGTTGTAATTGAAAGGTTAGGTCAACTCATTCCTATATTATTTGCATAATGACACTAAAGGTTTATATTCAAGCTCATGGCATTGTCTATAATAACCTTGACAAACACATTGAATCTACAAATAATTGGATTTAGTAAAAAATCCATAACTACCTAGTGTGTTATTTTTTTATAGGGATTGTTTAAAACCATTTTGTGAAGTAATTAGTTAAAAATACTATCTATCTATGTCTAAAACTTTATGAATCAATAATTTCTCCAATAAAATCCATTTCCCATTGTCTGAATAAACCTTCAATCATCACAAGCTACAAGGGAAGAGAACCTAAAGCTTTCATTCTACTAGTAAAGTGTTGACATTTTCCACATTTCTTGACTATCTAAGAAACATCCTTAAACAATGACAACCACCAATAACCAATTTTTATAATTTTATGAGCTATAACTTTAGGTGTAAAATGGTCACCATATAATCCACTATGGAAGTCTTTAATCAAGTCAGTAGTTTGTTCTTCTAGTATGCATCTTAAGAGAACCCCATATAGATTCTTCCATGTTAGTCCATTTTCAGTTAAGAGGCATTTTTGAGAAACAATATTGAGAGTTCTTTGATTCTTATCCAAGTCAAGGGATAGTTCAAATTTTTCAAGTAGTAAACAATATCTCTATACCATGGAGACATGTTAAATTGACTCAAATAATCATCAACATTAAAAATAAAAGTGTTTACCTTAATAACTTGCAAATTGGTCTTAGCCATAAGCTTGGATAGATCCATGCCTCATGCCAACTTGGTGGTCTGAATATCCATGTCATACTCTTGTAAATTTTTGACCCACTTACATTTCTTGATGTATACTTTAGTTTGAGTCAAGATTTCCTTCACCATGGTATGCAAGACATAAGAAATGATCTTGGAACTCAAAATATAAGGATTGAACATTTTTAAATCTTTCAAGAGAGTGAAAACTTTTTTTTACATAATAGTATAGTTTAGTTTAGGGCCTTGCATAACTTTACTAAAGAAAGCTATAGGCTTCTCATGACCATATTAATTCATTTGCAATAAGACACAAATAATAGTATTGTATGATGTAATAGAGAATATCTAGAATGACTTTGTGTAATCAAGGCTAACCAAGATAGGAGCAGACTTTAAAGCTCCCTTAATATCACTGAATGCTTGCATGACTTTTTAGTCCCACTTGATGATTTGGTCCTTCTTTATCATGGAAGTAATAGGTTGAGTGATCTCTACAAAATTAGACACAAACATCCTTACAAAGTTAATTTCTCCAAAGAAAGATTGAATCCCTTTTTTGGATAGTAGGATAGGCACTTTGTCAATGAATTCTACCCTCTTGGGGTCATTCATGACATCATCCTTGGAAATCATATGTCCTATAAACTTGGCCTTTTGTAATCCAAAATGGCACTTCTTTATATTAAGTAAAATCTCAAACTACCTACATCTAATTAGTACCTATTCTAAATGTTCCAAATGTTATTTTCTATTTTTAGAGTACACAGTAATGTTATCTTGATAAAAAATAATGAATTGGTTAATTATTCCTATAAAAATAACATCCATAGCTTGCTAGAACATTACACCAACATTCATCAATCTAAAAGGCCTCCTCATATATACATATATGTCCCAAGGCATTATAAATGTAGTCTTAGATCTATCGAATTCTTTCACCACAACCTGGTTTTACCCTAAAAAGCCATATAATGTGGACAACATCTTTGATCTAATAACACTTTGTAGTAGGTTCTCTATATTGGTCAAGGGATAATTATCTTTAAAATAATATTTATTCAAATTATTGAAATCTACACACAAGTGAATATCACCATTTTTCTTACTCACAAGGACTAGGTTTGCCACCCATGATGAGTACCTAATGGGTTAAATGATTTCACCATCCCTTAGCTTCTTTAATTCTTCCTACTTCTTGGTGGATAAGATGGGGTTAATAGGTCTTTGTTTCTACCTAAAAATATTTCTCTCAAGCTATAATGGGATGATATGCTAAAATAAATCTTCCCTATATGCTTTCAGCTTAGAATAAGACCATGTTAAGCAATCTTGGTACTTATTTAGTAGCTACATATAAGCTTGTTTCTCAGCTACACTTAGGTGAGTACCTAACCAAACCTTCCTTGGATTCTCATGAGAACCCAAATTTCACTTAGTCATGTCTTTTTAGATGAATGAGTCTCTTGATTTGATTCTATCAACTCCATCAAAAGACATTTCTAAGCTTACCAGTACTTTAGGGAGCATGTTTGTCTTCAGCTAAATAATGTCCTTCCCAAATAGGGTTTCTTTTCTATCATAAACCTAAAACATAGATTCTAAGTCTATGAGCTAATCATGGAACTTAACCTCATAATTTAGAAACCTTTTGATCTGATCATTATCTTCAAATACCTGTCAATGATGAACATTATCTAGGACTAAAATCTTGACAAGCACCTCCTCTTGATACTGATAATGAGGGCTCATATTTTTAATGTCAAATTGAGCACCCATCCCTACAAGTTTATCAAATTCTTGGTTGAGAATTCTATCATGATAACACATATTGAATGAATAAAAAAATTCAAGCAAATCCCAAACAACATTTTGATATTATTTCAACCTTTTATTCTTGGTGTCATAAGTATTATGGATCTGCTTAAACTCTAACTTAGAATCACCCTTGACAATCAAGATTTTAATTCCACATTCATGGGAAATTTGTAGACCAAGTAAGAGTGCCTCACACTCAACAATATTATTTGTGTACGCAAAGGATAACTAAAAAGAAACATGAAGAATTTATCATTAGAGTCATAAAAGACAACCCCAACTCCATTTCCAAGATTGGAGCAAGCCACATCAAATCACATCTTCTAAACTACATTTTTTTATTAGGTTCAAGATTAGGAACAACAGGTTGTTCACTAATATCAACATTCCTAATAAAGTTTGGGAATCCATGTATTAAAATTCATTGAGATCATGTTATAGATATTCAATTATATGTATCATCATTGGCTCTCTATAAATTATGACCATCTTACCCTAAAAAATAATGGTGTCATAGAAAAGGTCCATCTTCACACTTCACCCATGCTATCAGTCCATTTACATGACAACAACATCCCCCACTTAGGTGGGTAGTTTTTAACTACCACATCCATATTCAAATACTTTCCTATATGCATTACCAACTATACCACCAACCCCTTGATTTTTCTAATAATTGTAACCTCTCATGAGTCCATGGCATAAAACTTGCCAAAGGTTGATGTAATTTTCACTCTAAGCTCATTGAGGAAACCCAAGGGCATCACATTACAAGAATCACCAGAAACAAACATGTAGTTATGATTAATTAGACCATTAATCAATAAGGTTGTATAAAATAGATCCACATTCATCTAACTTTATACAAGTATATTCCCCAAATAGACCTCCAGAGTGGTTTCAACAACATCTTTTGATTCTTCATCTTCTTCTGAGGGTGATTGGGGTAACTCAATTTTGTTCATAGTTGACCTTTCACCAAATTATAAATATTCAAAGGCCCTCTTCCTATGTTTAAGTATTCATAATAACTCAACAAGTGGAATGGTGATTTTTAATTGACTCAACACTTGGACCATATCACACATGCTATACTAAGGAAGAGGTGTATTTGGTGGAAGGGTAAGAACACCTTTAATTGGAATATAATCACTCAAGGTCTGAAGTGGAGTAGGCTGGGATGGATTTGAATATTTAATAATAGCCTTCAAAGGTGGATTTTTTAAAACTCATTAGCACCCTTAGGGATACTAGACAATATAGGCATTTTTTTACTCTTAGTAGGATCACCTCTAGGCTTAACAACTTGGATCATGGGTATTATCTTGGAATATTCTAGGACTAATATATCTTTCTTTGCTTCCTTGCTTGCATTCCCTACCTTTGGATTTGCATGGGCATTATCTTGAGTAGGAACCCCTGGTTGCCTACTTCTCAAGTTGTATTCCTTCGTTTAAGTAGTTGCTACATTAATCAACTACTACCTATCCTTACTTGATGGAATTCCCCCATGATATTTCTTAATAATCATAGAGTGTAAAAGATCAAAATCATGAATGGGAAATTTATATGCTTGTATCATATTAACATCACAAATAAAGTCAAAATTTGGGACACCCTCCATTTTGAACACACTCCAAAACTAATCAACCATAGTATCATTCATCAATTTTGTGGAGGTAGTCAATTCACTTTGAGGACTTTGAAAATAAAATATAAAAATATCATATTTGTATGATGCATATTTAGTTTTATTAGAATCTTCATCAATCTATTCAATGGTATCACATGGAGGGTATGTAAGGAAGCTCTTGTCACACTAATCAATGTCTAAATTAGAATTCATATCACTTACCTTCAAATTTAAAGGATCAAGCACCTCTTTTTTAAACTATCTATTCTAGTTTCTCTCTATTCTTTCTTCACATGTAGGCCTCTTCCCTCTATCATTATCTCAATGGTGGAAAGCAGGATTTCCTTATGCTTGATTTTGATTTGGATCTCTCTTGTAGATGGTAGACACATGAGGAACCCCCTTTTTAGCTCTAGAAAGCTTGTAGGGCATCTATTTAATAGTGGAGGCCAAAGTCTTTATAGTTTCCTCTAAATTAATTGTTTTTATGGACTATGTCTTTTTTAGATTGCCCAATTTTACATTATCCTGCTTGTTTATGGGATTTCCCATAGACTTTATGTTATTCTCAATTTTTATGCCCATATTTAATGCCAATCATAGGTTAGTGGGAGCCTTATCCCTCAAGAATTACAGAACCTTCTTGTCAAAGGTATCACAATACTTTATCAAGAACATTGTATCACTAGGCCTAATGTTTTTAGGTAGCTACATTATATATTTTTTGAACTAAGTATTGAAATACTAAACATACTCATTAGGGTTCTTCTTGATGTTTTTAAATTTAGTCAAGAGAAACCTTGGATCAATCCTAGCATGATACTAAAATTTAAAAACATTTTGCATCTCATCCCATGAATTAATGAATCTAGTGGGAAGGGAATTGAATCATTCATAAGCATCTTAATCCAACATGTGCACAAATAACTTGATGCACATATCCTCATACTCAACCTCATTATCTTTAATGATATTTTAAAAATCATTTAGGTGATGATCACCACTCACTTTATTGTTCCTTTGTAACTTTGGAAGGCATTTCCTTACTTCATTTGGGGCTTCATTAGGATCGCCTTCCATTTCATCAAAATTGATAGGTATAAATTTGGGAACATAGAATTTAGGACATTAATTCCCATCTTGATCCCTATGCCTCATGACTGGTTCAATTAGAGGCTCAAAAACAAATGGAAAAGGGATATGAGGGGATGAATGATGTGGGCTTGGTGGATCAGACTTGGGAAGGGATTCAATTGGTTGAGAAAGAGTTGGGTAATACACAAGACTATATGTTTTAGAATTACTAAAAGAGCTATGATAGTCCTAAATAATGGGAGGGTTAATAAAGGTTTTAAGATTATCAAAATCTTAATAACACTTAGTAGCTAAACTTTTCCCTTTAATTGGCCTCTAAACTTGTCCCCTTATTCTTTGAGGAATACTTAAGTATGGAACAAGTTTCTTAGATGGATCACCTTTGAAAGATGATCTCAATCCTTCCATCTTTGCAAACAAGAAAATAACTCAAAGGTGAAAATTATAAGAAGATGGGTCACCTTAGAAGAGGCATCAATCTTCCTTGAAAGTAGAAAATGAAGTCAGAGTCACCACTAAAAACAAACTCCTAGACTATAATAGTTGACAAACTATTATGATACATGCTGAAATTAAACTTGTTAAAGCTTAATGAAATAGAAAACAAACACACTAAAGTTTTAAAAATAATTTTCAAGGGACAAACACCTTTCAAAATCTAATGTTAGCAATTATTTACAATAAACTCAATAGAAGTCAAATTTTCAAACCTTACAACTTCCTAGCACATCCCTAGTGGAGCGTTGCAACATTGACAACCAAGAAATTCAAATCAATGTAGTAAAAATAGATAACTTCACAAGATGAAATACTTATGGCTCTCTACAAGAGTCCTTGATAACACACAAGTAACCAAAATTTTATTTTACTCCTTGAAAATGGTACCAGTAGAGTGTTGGTTCCTAGTTGTACACCTCTTTCACTCAACACTACACACTTGAAATTAAAATGGAAAATAATGATGAAAATTTTACTAGTATTCCATTATATCTAAGAAGGATTTGGCATCAAGATTAGACTGAATGCAAAAAATGACTAAGAGGCACCTAGAAAGGGTATGGTTAGCTCCCTACTACTTCTAACTCTACTTGAACCAAGGTGAGAATACCTAAGGGGTAGTTTTCTCACATGGAGAGATTTTGTAATTCATCTTCCATGGGAATTTTTGGCACAAGGAAAAAATATGACTAGGGCATAACCAAGTTTGCACACTTAACCCATGAAGGGTTATCACATGAAATCCACAAATGTTCTAAGTCATATAAAAGCTACTAAAGATAGATGAGAAAGAGACTACGATCTTTATTATATATAATATTCAACAATAGGGGTCAAATAAAAGATTATAATGCTAGAATTTAAATCAAAAATTACAAACACATTTTAAATATGCAAGATCTTATGCATTTTCAAGGCAAATAACACTTATAGTTTGAAATAGGGTGTATTTTTTGTAGGGTAGGATAGGGTATAATAGTTGGATAATTATAAAATAGATGGTGGTGTGTAGGAATCTTCCAAATAGTAGGGTATCTTATATTATTTCATGATAATATTCCTTAGAAAATATGCAAAAACACTTTCAAATGCAATATAATGGTAAATACAAAATGATCCCTGAGAGACTAAAACATACACTGAAACTAATCTTTTAAATGCTTTTCCCTATTGAATCCATCAACCTAGGGTGCCCTAACAAGTTATTTTGTAACATATTCTAAAATGATGTAGAAAGGATTTTATAACCCAAATCCATGCTCAAAATGATAACCAATAATGAATATAAAACTATATATCTAGTCAATAATATATGTAAAATAGATCACTGCACTTCATCAATAGGAAATAGTAAAGAACCACAAGCATTTTCATTAACTTGAAAAGAAATATTACATACATCAATACTTCTAAATGCTGCCATGGTGACAAGCATGGTGAGATCACTTTTTTGACAAGGGAGACATAAACATGCTCTTAAAGCTTGCTAATGGATGTAAATTTTAACCACCTTAGCAAGGGAGACAAAATATACACACAATAATTGATACCATAATTTTTTTAACAAAACCTAGACTCAAAGAAAATGGACACCTAAAATAGTGACTAATAACATAGTCAATAACCAAAAATAACCTTAAAAATAGAAGACCAACCTTTTATTTATACATTATAATCCATTTTCAATTTTGGGACTATTGATCACAACTTTCAATATTGTAAAACACATTTTTAAGTACACAAGATGCTTGCATCTAAAAAATATTCCCTTGCCATGCCTAAAATCTTCATCTATTTGTAAAGAAAGTCATGGCTCTAATTACCTCTATAGGGAATGATGAAGATTATAAAATAAAATCTATAATATCATGGTATGGTATGAAATTCACATAATTTTGAAGGAGAATATTCATGCTAGAGGGTTAAAAAAACTTTGTCTTCATGTGGAACTACCTGAAGATGCCCTGGACCACTTGCTTGTACAACTGAAAACTCCTTGACAACTGCCCTTCCTCTCATGCATACCATGGAACAACCTAATTTTTCCATGATTTATTAGGAATATTATAGATCCATGGCCCTATAAATAATATTATATGGAGTGGTCCACCTTAGATTTACAAGCCTACAACTTCTCACTCATGGAGGAAAAAACACAACAATGAAATAATGCAAAAGACTTAGGTCACTTTTTACCTTTTACTTTTAGCTCCAACTTGTTTTTCAAATTTCAAAATTTGAAAATTCACCTTTTTCAAATCTAAAATTTTAATAATTTCCTCATATATTTTAATGCAAAAATGCATTATTTCTAAATTTTGATTTACTTGTGTAAATCCTTGTCACTCATAAATTTACCACTTAGAAATTACCCAGCTAATGTCAGTGGTGGAAGCATTAAATAAATATATTGCATAGGGTATTTTAACATCTCATTCATTCCTATGTGGCATTGACATGTCACTTATTTCACCAATGTCTTTGCTTTACACTGGCCTTAACATCACTTGTCTCCATACATGGTTGAACTTCATTGAAATGTCCATGATCATACTACACCATCAGATATGCTTTCCTAAGTAAATATGGACCATAAATATATGTTTGGATCTTGTGGTTTTGATACATGTCACTACCAAATTCAACCTAGACCCTTTGAAAATTCTATTTTGGTTCGCACTATTAGATCTAAATGCACAGTTCAATGTGGACCATCGATCTTGATTCAAAAGACCAAGCATTATTAGTTACTAGCCATCTTTAGCCCCGAGATCATGTTACTTGGTATACTCATGGGATTTTTTCATGTTATGCTATCAATTATTCCTGGGATAGTTCACTTTTCCCAAGTGGCAATCCCACATTCATTCTAGGTTTTGTTAAAAAGTCTTGACTCAATACATGTTGTAGATTAGATTGTTAACACTTGAATATGTTCCATTAATCTCTGGGAATGTGATAAATCTTTAGATTACAACCATGTATTTAATTTTTAACCTCACCCTCATGCTATTAGATATTTTTTCTTGATCAAATGTGCATCATCAAATTGAAATCCATGAGATGGAGCATCATTAGACACTGCCTGCACTTGGCCCTAAGGATGTGCCATTTGGTAGCCCCATGGGATTATTGTGTACCTTATGAGTAGTCTCTACTAATTTGAGTGCCATCACACTGCATAGTGGCCCCTCATGCTTCTATTTGAAAACAAATGGCTACTTCATAGGGTTAAATTCGATGCTCATACAACCATCTTGGAACATTTAAACTCCAATAACTAATTGTTATGCCTTAAGATTCATGTCCATGTGCCTATAAAAAATGTCTATGAGACATCATACCTATAATTTATGTAAACTTATTAGAGGACTTTACCTTCGACATTCCCTTTTTGGGCATTTTATTTTAGACTTTACTCATTGCGCCTTTTGTCTTCAACAAAATTATTGTGGGCCTTTTGTGCCACAAGAATTGTTATAGGATTTTTATCTTGGCACTTCTACTCCTAAGTCCTTTATTTATCAAAATAATTATTTTAGGTATTTTATCTGAAACAATTTCTCTGAAGAAATTAACCCTTGCACTTTTCCTACAAAAATTGAGTCTTAGATATTTTATCTTCATTGGGACAATTATTTTGGATATTTTGTTCAAAATAATTTCCCCATAAAAATTGAACTTGGCATTTTCTTCAAAGAAATTGAGCTTACATTTTTGCCAAAATATTTGAACTTGGCACTTCTACTAAAATAAATGACTTTTGTCAAATTTTTTGTGTGGGCAAAATGCCTAAAGGGCAAGTGCCCTTTAGACTTTTTACCACAAATAAAAAGTTTGAAACAAATAAAGACTTGACTTCTTCTTGACATAATGCAATTATTTTGGACTTTTTGTAGTAGACAAAATGTCCAATGGAAATAGGTGTTACACTTTCATAAAAAAAAATAGACTTTGGTTAGGATTTTTGTGAGAGCAAAATGCTTGAATGGCAAGTTCCCTTCAAAATTTTTGTTGTGGATAAAATGTCTGAAAGAAATAAGCCTTTTGGACTTAACAATTTTTTTTAAAACAATTGACTTTGCTTTTATTTTGGGATTTTTGTACAGAAAATATTATTGAAGGGAAAGTACCCTTTAGTATTTCTATCATGGAAAAAATGTTCAAAATAAATAAGACCTTGGCTTAAAATAATATAATTTCTTTAGACTTTTTGTAGCAGATAAAATGTCTGACAGAAATAAGTCTTCAAACTTTTTGTCCAATACAAAAATTCTAAAGACCTATTTTCATCAAGCAAAGTGTTCACACAAAAAACCCAAAAAATTCTAAGGGAAGGACACATACACTATTTAAAGACCAAATTAAGATAGTCAATTTACATGAATTTGTCCTTTGACATGAATAGTTTAAGATATAAATTAGGTAGAAATTAGGCTAAGGACTTAGACATTTTCATTTGACTCAATCTCGATTGCTTTAGTAAAATTTTGGGCACTAACACTTTCAATACCATATTATAAGCACTCAATATATACTATAACATGCTTTTTGTTATAGGTAATTTACCAATAAAACACTCACATTGGACACACACAAAGATAAGGTATGTTACACACACACATGTACACATTCCTTTCCTTTAAACTAACAATTTAATTTCTATATTAGGGGAGGAATGTAGATGATATTTGTGGATTATATATCACCTCAATCTTGTACACTTTGAAAACTTAGACCTTGGCTATTCTTCTCAATTTTAGACCTTTCTCACTTCTATAAGTCTCACATCTACTCTATCTTATGCCCCTTAGCCTATATCTCCTAGTTTGACTAGTCTTATGTTGATGACCCAAGCCTTCTATATTTCCCATAATTCTTAAAATTTACTTATCTTCCACTTCTACAAGTTTTGAACGTATATTTACTTTCCTTCTCCCTAGACACTAATGTCTGGGATAGACATTAACATTAGTGTCTTGACCCAACAAAAGTGTCCAATTCCTTAAAGTCATCTATTTTTATAATGAAACATATCCTAATGGTTATCCTAAGTGATTTAATATGAGTTATTTATCCAAAGGGATTTATATAAATACAAGATCAACCATCATTCATTCCTTACCTAGAAAAAAGACCAAAAGATATCAAGGAAACTTATCAAAAACACTTTATTAAGTATTAAATTGAACAAATATTCCCTATTTATAAACCATTCATAGTTAAAACACATCTAAAGGTCTTAATTTTTAAAGGATTAACCTAATATCCCAATTTTATAGGTTACAAGTTAGGTCACTGTTGTACTTACTTTGCACATATTTTATGATTCGCACACAAGCTAACACATAAGAGAGAAATACATCAGTCTAAGACCATCTTTGGAGTATTGGATATGTAGGCAATGATCATTTATAAAGGGTATTTGGGGTTATTTCAACACTATGTTCCTACTAACCCATTTTTCTCCAAGGTCACAATGAAGATGAAGAACTAGGGTTTTAAAAATTCATGAGTGATAATCCATGACCTAGATCTAAATGCACCAGAATGAAGGTGAAGTCAAACCCAAAAGAATCCAAGTGGTTAACTATTTTTCCAATAGGTATCTCACATAGAACACTTTCTTCAAACCTAAACAATAGCATCGACACATGTGTCTCATGCTAGAGTTAGTATCTAGAGTTCCAAGAGCATCAGATCTATAATCTGATGACTATTGAAAAATATCCTTGTAGTTTACTTTTTGCATATTCTAAATCCATCACTATGTTATCATTAGAAATAGATAAGTATATTACTTATTCATCATTTGAATACATAGCTTAGTTTTAATTTCTATACTTATCTTATTCTCAGCATAATAAATTCAATGTATGTTTATATATGAATTTAACATTTAATCAAATTATTGTAGATCTAACTATCACCCTTGTGCATTATTATTTCTATATTCTTAACCCTATTAACACAAACTATAATATTCCTCAATCCAATTTAGGGTTAAATAATTTGTTATTTTAACCAACATTATCTTATACCTCAAGACATATCACTGATAGGTTCATTAGTTCCTTGCTTGATTTTTTCAACTTGGGCTTATGATACCTTTTTAATAATGTTGATAGAGAAGTGTACCAAAAATTGATTTGCAAGATGTTTGAATTATTTTATGAATTGGATTGGTAAACCATAGAACCACATTGAGGCTCCTTGGAAATAATTTATTATAAATTTTATCATTAGAGGTATAATAAAGGCATGCCTCATAGAAATATTAGAGACATTATTTAGGATCACCCTTACCATCATAAAATGTGAAATTAGGTGCAAAAAAAACTAGTTAGTTAGGGGTTCAAAGATATTTTAGGTGTAAGAGGGTTATGTAACATAATAAAAACATAAGGTGAATTCATATAATTTTACTCAATATTTTTAACCTTAGCTTTAAATTTTTTTATAGTTTGGATAAGATATTTCACATTTTGATCACCAAATTTTGAAGTTTGAGAAGTCACCTAAGTATGTGTACCCATAGTTTGAGTTAATATATGCATTAAAATTGGTAACTAGGTTGAAATGACAATGTTTCAAGGATGTAAAAATAGTAGGATTTATTTTAATAAAAAATGGTGTAAACACATAACTTGTGCCCCCATTAGAAGTATGAAGCAATGATGTTCTCAAGGGGAGGGTTATAGGAATATGGGGATGTCTCATATCCCTAATATCATGACCAATCGATGCACCTAGTTGTTCCTTTATGCTTTTTTATTTTTTTGTTTCTAATATGATTTTTAGATCTCATCAAGATCTTGAGGGTTTTTATGAATTCAATCTTGAAACATAGTAATAACTTGTACTTGATTTTGATCTTGATTTATTTATTCAAGTTCATTGTTTGAATTAGATTAATTGTTTTCATGATCAAAATAATATTCTCTGATAGCTTCATCAATATTTTGATCAGTTTCTTTTTTTATATTTTCATTAGGTATAAGATTTGTTATTTTATTAGTTTTAACCATCTTGGTGGACAATGAGAAACATACAAGTGTTTGATATAACACTAGCTAATCTAGGGTTATGCTTAGGTCGAATAAAAATAATTAAGTAAATCTAGAAAAATACAACAATGAAAAATCTCAAAAATTTGAATACCCTAAGATAAGTTAGGGTTTACATAAAGAGATGGGTTCACCAAATATTTTACCCTAAATTTAGATATGGGGAGTATATAGGGTTAATGTGTATTAGATTAAGTTTTACACAAGGATGGTGAACTAATATAATGGGTAGGACTATTAGTATAAACTCAAATAAATAATATTCTAAAGGTAGATAATTGGGATCGACAAAAATACAACTACTGACAGATATTACAATAAATAGGGAATGATGATACTTATCTAGTTTACTATACTCATGTAGGTTTGACCTATAATAGGATGGAAATGGACTAGAAGATAAGCCTGGAATAGTCATCAAATTATGGGAATATTATTTCTATGGCCTCAAATGCTTACATCAGATCTAGATGTTTACATCAACACATGTGTCTAAATTTACTGCATGTGTCATATAAAGAATACTAACTGGATCTATATGTGAGCAAATAGAGTCTTCTAGGTTTTCTATTGCCTTTATTTTAATGTCTTCATATTTCATGCACATGTTTTCACTCTTTTTCAAATGATCAAACTATAGATTCCTCACCCTTAGAGTGATTGTGGGAAAAATGTATTAGTGGGCTCAAAGTGTTGATTTTCTCCAAGGATTCCTCTGTTAATGAGTGTTTCCTACATAGCCAATACTTTGAAGAGGACCTCAGACTTATGTTTTTTCCTTTATGTCTTGGCTTGTGTGTACATAATGATGTAATGTTGGATAATCATAGACATGCAGTGATTTATCTTGTAACTTGAAAAATATGGCTAATGGGATACTATTTTAATGCTTCAGACCTATGAAAATACTAATCCTATGATCGGTATATAAATAGGAATGAATAGGGTAAGTTTGCTCACTTGAATACTTGATTGAGTGCTTCTTAGTATATTGCCTTGTGAGTTATATGTTATTTCTAAGTGAGGAATGAATGAGGGTTGAAAATGTATATATACCAATACACATTAAAAATATATTACACTAAGTCACTTAGGCTGAGCTTTAAGATATGTTTAATTTTCAATTTTGATTAATTTTGGGCACTAGACACTTTTTATGAAAAGTGGAAACTTGCATTGATGTAAGTGTCTACTTAGGATGCAAGTGTCCAAGATGTTATAAAATAGGTAAAGGTTAAAAATTGGTAGTGAAGGATAACAATCAGGTTTAGATATTTTTTCACATTATATCAGGCAAGGTCATTTAGTATAATAATGGTTAGACTAAGAGATAAGAAATTTAAGCACAAAGAGATAATGAATGTGAGCCTTTTAGTAGTGAGAAAGTCTATAACTAAATGGTACAACCATGATGGATATTTTACAAGTGTACAAGACTAGAGTACTATATAAATTAAAATTTAGTATCTATAATAACACACTACGATATTGTCCTATTAATGAAAACTTGTCCTAGTGAACACAAACTATACTTTTTCAAATTCAAACTAGTCACATGCCTCCTATAACTTATCTATATCACAATAAGTTAATTGGGGGCATCCCTTCACATAGATTTTATTATTCTATGACTTTATCTATTATTCATACTTAATTAAATTACATTGTGCAATTATTTTCACTTAATTTCACATTTATATATTACTAGATACTTGAGTTATTTAATATCATGACATTACAACTTACTTATCTAGATCAGTTTCACTTATTCAAGCATGTTTTTCATGTTTTCTTTCTTACTTAATGTTTTACGTGTTTCAAATTGTTTGGATTGTGTATATTTGAACATGTCCTTGATTATGTCTCTAAGCCTTCATTTTATGTCTCTATGCATGTGAGTGATATTTGAACATGTCCCTTTTATGTGGTCCATTGGACTTCTTATGTGCTTTGTGTGATTTTGGGTGTGATATTTATGTGTGCATCATGGCCATGACACTTATTTATAAAGTTTTTGATGTCATGATGGACATCATTAATCTTGCTAGTTTTTAAATTCTATGATAGATATCATGCATCCTCCTTGAGTTACTCTATTTTAGTTTTAAATTATCAATATATGTTCAATGTTCACTATGTTTCTCATTACTAGCATATATTTAGATATGACACTATGTATGTTTGGTTATACATGAATATTACATTATAATATTACTTAGTTTATCTATAATGATGGCATGATCTACAATGATCTCATTATTATTCCATATTTCAATCTTTTATATAACATCATTATCATAAATTTTTATTTTGAAATAAGTTATTATGTAGGCTTCACAACTCACCTCAAAAGAGGGGGCATACACAATGGCTTGTCTTAGAGACTAAATTACAAAAATAAACCACACAGGTAAGAAAATAAAGATTTTTTTAATTGATCATAATTGATACCTATATTTAACTCAGAAAGTAGTTTCATACAATAATGCCCCATTTAGATAAGGGTACAATCCAAATGTGTCCATAATAACACACTTTCATCCTAACAATAAAAAATGATTTATAAAAATATCATAATTTTAATTAGTATAAAGATCAATTCTAGTATTCATCATAAATAAGTTTCAAAATTTTACATAGATTTGTCTAAAAATTTGATTAGTTTGGGGGCATCATGTGTGGCATGTGTTTCAAGGGTTTGACATAGTTTTTACTTAGAAAAAATCTTGATATTACTCAATTATAAAATATATATACACCTAGATATCATATTGGGGGCATGTGCATAACACATGGACACCTCTTTACTTAGTTTTACACCTTTTTCATAGGTGTGATAATCCATGTCATTCTATATGTTGTATAAATTAGATTTAGATTATGCTACTTTTACACTAATTTTTGTATCAATTTTGCACTAGTTTTGTACTAGTTTTACACCATAAATGAATCTTATTCCATATGTAGTGGTTGATTAACCTTTTTTCACTAGAATGATCCATTAAAATTCATACAAAGATTATATTATACTTCACTACTTTGGGTATTTAATTATAGATTCAATCACACATTCAGTTGTTAAGCACACTCTTTTATCAATGAGGATTTGGGATTGCAAAGTCCATTCCAAGTGTTTCAAAACAATAAAAATATCTAAGGGTCTTACCCTCTATGGTCACCAATTTTACACTAGAAAACATAATGGTTCACATACCCAATCATGTGTATTCATTCCTTGTTATTATATCTGTATGCTTTTTTATCTCTACTTTCAGATTTTTATCTTAAGGAATGATTTATACATGTTTCATTCTAGGTTTGTATGAAACACAATCAATGTTGTGGCCTAAAATCAAGGCTATTATTCATAAGTTTAGGGATATCTCTCTTCTTTTCACTCCAATAATTTCACTTTTCTACATTACTAGAATATAAAGGGGGTAAATTTAGACACATAAATTAGCATTTATTTCTAAAATAATGAAATTATGACCATTCATTATACACACTTAGCTCATGATTGATTCCACATTCCTTGATTACCCTTCCTTCACTTCTTTATGGATGACCCTTACCTATTATGAAAATTTTGATTCTAAATATCCTTATTCATCATACTAAGTAGCCTAAACTCACTTCTAGACTAATCCAAACTTCAAATTAAGCTATCTTTTCTCTTCAAACAAGGCTAATCTTTCAAGACTATCCCATTCATTTATAGTGTATGGATATAATGGTTGCATCCTCCTACCAAATAAGGGATATTTTATGAAATTCAAATTCACCAAACATGTCGTACCACACATTTCACAAGTTATAAAGGAATTTTAATATGATCACTATAAAGCCACAATTTAAAACCATTTTCTCACTAGAGGATCTTATGATTAAAAATCACAAGAATATTTAACTACACATTGAGAGAAAAAATCCTATTCTTCCAAATTTTGAGGACACACAACCCTAGTAGCCTTGAGCTAAGATTGCTTAAACCTCCAAGGTCACAAGTCATTATTGAAACACTTAATCATACCAAGAATTCACTATAATATAACATCATACCAATATTTCACACACACCACCTTAGCATGGGATAAATACATGGAGATTGATCCCTCTTTAGAGTATTGGTATGTAGGCAATGCTCAATACATGGGGTGTTGAGGTCAATAAGTTTTTAAACTAGTAACCTATTTTTTTAATTTATTCCATTTATCCATCATTGTCTATTGATCTAAGATCCCAAGTGAAGAATAATGCACATAAAGGATTCCATAGTGAATCACACAAATCTAATCACAGATACAATGTCAACAAGCAAAGGTGTATAGGTCCTTAATTTCATAGAGAGTTAAAATAATCTTGAACATTTTCACCCTATGGACACTAGTGTAATCTTACCCTATCTGAATAACCTGAGCTTATCCCTATTGCAACATTTAATAATCAATTTAAATCATGGTCCTACATTCTTAATTTTTTAGCTAATCATTCTTCTTTTTTAATTTCCATTTTTAGCATATTTTCATTTTTATCAAGTTTCAAATTAGTTTGTGTAATTTATTGCATATATTGTACACTCTAATTTTGTGAAATAATTTTTTATAATTAGGATTTTGTTTCTATTTATCCCAATTATGATAAAATAGTGTCACAATATCCATAGTGGTTATTTACATACCCTTTTTAGGTTGTAAGATCCTTTATTATAATGATACATTACTAATAAGGGCCCTTGTGCCACATTTAAACATACTCCATACCTTAATCAAGGTACACATGAGTCTATTCATGATTATATTCTTAGATTCATGGGTAACATATATATTTGATATATTAACTAACAAATTTAGAGAAAAAATATATTTTTATTAGAATCCTCTTTCATCCTCTCAAGGATAAATTTATCTTTAATGATAAAAAAATATTTTAATTATGTTTTTTGAGTCCATGTCATGAGAGGATGATATTTATGTTCACATGTACTTAGATATGAGATTCAATATTTACATTACCCCACTATTCAACATAGCTTAAGTCTCAATAATAACCATTTATTAAATAAGAATAAATCTACAACATTGGATAATAGTAAAGTGACCTACAATAGGTCCATACATTCCCTTAGTGGATCATGACAATTTCAAAAAATTAATGAAATTCTAAGTGTGATATAAACTAATGCTTCATAAGAACATGATTATTATACCTTTTATTATGTTTCATTACAAGAATCATGTATCACACACATTTAATGACATGATTATAGTTATATTAATGGTCATACATTGAATGCGTGCCTTGATTTTAAACATAAGATCTAATATAATATTGATAGTGGGAATATTGAGATTGATATAACTATTAAGAAAACATAAGTATTAATGACTTATTCTAATGTATAATGACTTATACACCCTGATATCCCACCTATGATTACTAAGGATACTTAATTACCTATTTTATCTCATATAAAACCTTTAACCATTTGTGCCTATATGGAATGGAAAAAAATACAAAGAATCATGATTGATGGAAAATATCAATTCAATATTTGAATAATTTATTTCCTTAAGACATATGGACATGATTAAAATGAAGTATCTATTTTTATACCTCAATATGTAGCACAACCATTAGGGCCTATTACATTACCCATTATAGTTAGTCCACCTACATTTCATATAGTATTTTTTGTGATGAATAATATAATGCCATATATTGTTATCATTGGTATATAGTGGTTAAAAAAAATTATTGCAAATTTTGATAGTTCACATGATAGAATTTCATTCAATTTTCAAGGTGAATATATTACAATTTGAAGAGATAAAACATATGTAAATCAAGATGTGGAACATTCCAAAATGGATCTTATTATGTCTCAAAAACAACTCAATTAGGTACCTAAATATAATTTAATAATTGGTTATATTTATATAGAAAAGTGTGAAACAAAGGAACCAATTGTTAATACACATCCAAGACAATTCAAAATTAATGATACATGTCAATGCATCATAGACAATCTAGTAGACAATCTAGAGAATGATGATTTTTTGAAACATCTCTTACTTTAGTCAAGAGTAGGTAAAGTATACCTCAACGTATTATCTATTTTGAAACTTCTACACTTATTTATTTTATTGGTTAATATATCTACCTACTTACCATGAGCTTAAAAGTATTTATCTTTCATTATAATTTAGGAACTTAGTCATCATATATTTCTCATTTAATTTATGTTTTATGTCACACATCCTACATTTTACATTTATAGTTACATTATAAATGTCCTTTTTATATCTCATATAAATAAAAGAACAATATTGAAATCAAAGACATACATGTACATGCAAAAAAATAATGAACAAAAATAGAACTAAATATCTATATATCAAAAACATAGTTTGTCCCTATATAACATAAGATTAAAAAATGGGTCACATGACCCACACATGTATCACCTTCCATGAGGTGAAAATTAATAATCTCATAGGTATGTATCCCTATATAAATTTCTATTAAAATCTATATCCCTACAATGACCTACCTTCAAAGCTATAAATTTTATCTATTTACCTATTCTCTATGATTAGTAACTATTCTCCTACTCTCAACACTCTTTTTTTTAATAATGAGAGAGCTCAACTAGTGCATACATGTGTGTTGCATACAAGGCAATATATTGAAAAAAATGGTATTAGTAATATCCTCTTACCCACCTAGTTATACCATAGTATCACATATGAACCTATTACACCTAATCCTATACCTTCTCCTACACTTAATCCTACTAACTATGTTTTTAATCATATTACCTCATCATTTGAATCATTAAATCATAGAGCCTTTATCAAATAATCCACTCTAATGTTATTCATAAGAGAAAATAGATATTTTTATTAACCTACCTCAAAATTATTCCTCTCTAACATACATGAAAAATCAGGTACAAAGTGAGAAAATTTGGCTAATGTCAGACTAATCATCATGATCCATTGTGTTGAAAATGCCAAAAGAAATTAAAATTGTCAAAACATGTAAACCAAGTCATAAAATTTTGTATTGAATTAAAAATATATACAATAAATTTTTGACCTAGATCTAAATGAGGCTTATAAATCAAAGGAGTTATTAGTAATATATATCTCTCTCCTATATATACTAATAATTTTACTACAAGGACTACATCATACATATCTAAATATCCACCACCACCTATAAATATGATTAGAGTGAATATACTATTACTAGACTTAAGCTTTATCACCATACCACCTACCTATATGCCACTCTTATGTCATCTACTCTTGGATCTATTATGGGGGTTTATACATCGTCATCATTTATATATAATATATCTCTTAGAATTTGTGTTAAAAATTCACTATCTTGTTAGAGTAATTCCTTGAATATCCTCCATATCAATTTTGTTGGAGGCCTATCCTATCTCATCCAACATTTTTATGTGACACACTGATACTGAAATGTCTTATATCTTGATACCACTAACTTGAATCCTCCTTAGATCTTTAACATCGTCTAGCCATTTTAAATTCTCTCTATATGAGAGATGTGATGTCACATTTTTGTATATGATCTAATATCTTTAAATAATTACTAGTGTCTCATGGTTCATGCCTCCTTAGATGTAGGGTTACCCATTCATATATATATATATGGGATATTTTATCCCCATCCCTCTATTGGTGACCTAATTAAATTGGTTATTGTTAGGTGTATATCAACCCAAGAATGTAAAATTTTCCCTAAAACTATATAATCACTCTATGTATCATGTGTTAAATGATATAAATTAAGGTTTAAGTGAGAAAACATACTCTTCCTCTAGGGATAGACTATGTAGTTTTCCTATATGAGTTGTATAATTAGTCACATACCATAGTATATTATGAACCCATTCATGTCTACCACTATAAAAACTATGATAGAATAATCATATAATTATGTAATCCTAGATCATATCTTATCACTATGTCACCATGAATAAGACTATGGTTAGCTCTCATTTGACCTTGTTGGCCCCATGTGTAATATCTCATATATGCATTAATTTCAATTTGAGGGAGAATCTATATCAATTTTTTTTGAAATTTGATTAGAACATGAAGTATCCTAAACACATTATATTAGAGAGTTATAAGTGATATCATGGTGATTTCATGGAGGTGTCCTTGTTAATGGATGAAGTTCTTTGATAGCCTAAGTAAAAATGATAAAGTGTGCAATGTGCTTGTCCTAATGTGCTTAAAGGAGGCTTGGTTGATATTCAATTTTGGCATGATTAGAGATGTTTAAGGGTGTTTATGGTGATTAGATAATGTGAAAGAGGTAATTATGATGTTATATATGCTTTGAGTGCTTATGTGCATAAGTAAAATTCATCTGATTGTCCATAGTTATCATCTAGATAGTTTGGGTCTAGTGATAAAAATGTTTAGTAGGAAATTTACTAACATCACCATTACCATGTGTGGATGAGTCAAGGATTGTTGGTATTATGGTTGTTATCACATTTGTACCTAGTTATTATGCACCAAATTTAATGCCATGAAATGTAACACATCAAAAGATATGCAAGTGCAAAGCTAGGATCCTAGGCATTTTGACAATGTTTTCCTATACTTATACAAATTTACATGAGGCAAAAAATAGTTGAGAAATAATTTTTATGGTAGAATATCTCAAATATATGGGTTTGTTGAGTTTTGAGCCTAGTTTATTTACACTAAATTTAGGGTCATGCACTGAGGCACATCAAAAGTTATGTAGGAGCAAAGTTGACCTCCTAAACAAGTTATAAGCATAGTTGGCTTTGTGACAGAAGATTTTGAGAAAGTATTTTAATCGTGATATATCTCACATGTGGGAGGGTTATAGGAGTATATTGTTATATGGATGCATTCTCTTATGTGAGGAGATAATGTGGTCCAAATTTGAGATCATGTGTCTAATCATAACAAAAGTTATTAAGGTTAAAAAATGGCTACTCGGGAAGATAAGCAAGGTCCTCATAGTCAGATTTTCACATGTTAAAGTTTGATGAAGATTGATGAAGTGTATTTTTTCTAAGAAGTCAAAAAGCAACAAGATGAGGATAGGTGCATGATGTTTAACACTAAGTAGAGATAAATATCGAGCTTCTTCCAAGGATCAATGGTGAGCAAGAGATCCTAAATATAGAGATCAATGGCGTGTGTTAAATTCAAGAGGTCAAAGTGATATTTGTCTAGCATTTATAAAGTGAGGAAAATCTTGAAGAGATCGACTGAGCACGTGGAGTCAACATTACAAGATTGCACAATATGAAGTCAACTATAAGATGTTTAACATTTGGATTTAGTAGACTATGTGTTAAATTTTAGAAAATATCAATGGTGCATAATTGATTTAAATATAAGAGGACATGAGATGTGAGCATAGTGTTTGGATTTTAACTATGACCGTTTGCATTTGAATGTTTGAATTTGTGAAGGAAAGACCAATATCTAGTTTTTGGGTGATAACTTTTGATCCAAGACAAATTTGTTCTTGATATAAAAATAAATGATGAAAATGAATCCATGGCACATCTAATGAACCTAATTTAAATATTTTTAAGTGTGCAAAAACAAATATTTTGAGCTCCAAGTTTGACTATGTTTTTCATATATGTTTTTTAAGGGACTTGAGAAGATTATTCAAGCTTGTTTTGATATATCTTGATGAATTAGCTATTGGGGAGTTTTTTAGACTCTATGAGGATGCTCTCCATGAATTTTTAAGGTTTGACCAATTTTATGAAATATAAAAAGGGTTTTAAAGTCTATTGTGTATTCACTCATAATGACTATGTGTACATAGAAGTGTTGGAGATAATTAGGCTTTAGAAGAAAAGTGTTTTGGTGACTATGATCATTTGAAGATGTCAAAAGGGTCATGTGGAATGGGTCTATGCTGTTATAAAATGTTCATATGTTATTTTTTTGCTTAGAGAAGTGTCAAAGAGCTAAATAGGTCTCCATAGGACCTAAAAGTGACTTAGGCCTATTTGAAAGTGGATTGTGCTTAAGTGTGAACCATATGAGATGCCTTAAGGGTGAAGGCATATTTTGTGGCCAACAAGGAAATATTTTGATCTTTTTAATTCATGATCTATCTATATATAATGAAAATAAATGTGTTTGTTTCTAGACATGTATGTGAGAGAGACTAGTGCAAGGTGCATGTGAGAGTTATGGAGCAAGGGATAGGTAGTGTGCTTGTTGGTTGAGTTAATAAACATACTAGTTTTTTGACTATGTGTATGACCTATAGATAATATTACTAATATTATAATAGTGATTTTACAATTTGAGGGTATGTCAAGAGGTCTGAATGTGCATTTGATGGTAGATTGAGTGAAGAAGGAAAGATATTGTGACATGACTATGTGAGAGGCCTATTTAAGATAAAGAGTTTTTGTGCAAAGGTTAGAAAATAGAGATACATCATTAGGTGTTGAAGCCATCATTATTAAGGTGGAAGTGTTCAAAGAGGGTGTAAAGGACTTTTTCTTACTTAGGGGTAGTTTCTCTTTGTGAAATAGGTGTTTCACTAAATACCTTTGGTCAAGGGGATATGATCAAGGTTTGCTAGTCTAAAGGAGTTGATCAATCTCTTGTTTGTAATTTCTTATAGGAAAATATTCCATTTATATTTTAGGATTGAGAATAGGTTTTATTATATATGAGGGTTTCCCATAGGAATTATGTGTTATGTGTTTGATCTTGTGTATGCATTGAATGCATGAGCTCTCTTGTTAATGCTTCTTGATAAAGTTGATATATGCTTATTGGTTAATAGTTTAAAGGACTAAAATTGAAATAGAAATATCTGGGCTCACTGACTCACCCCCTTCTCTATGATTATACCTCTAATAATTAGTATTAGAGTAGGTCCTTTCATAAAATCTTAATATCTTAAAGGTGATCTAAGGTACAATATAGGTAGTCATCAATGAGGTTTCTCTAATAAGTAAGATTAGATGTTTAATAGATCCAATTATGTATTTGGAGTGCCAATATGAGGACATATATAATGTCCCTAGGGTTTGATGTATGGAAATTTGTTGTGTATGTTTATGTTTATCCTACTATTCCTCCATCTAGTGCTACAAACAAGAAGTTGTTTGAGAATAATTTCAAGGAAATGAATGCCATCACTTGTGGTCTTACAAAAACTAAGTTTACCAAGGCAATCTATTACAATTATGCTAAAGAGATATGGGATAAAATGTAGATCATTTATGAAGGAGATTCAAATGTTAATCTTATTAAGTTTTAGACTAACATAAGGCAATTTGAAAGTCTTAATATGAATGAAGAAGATTCTATGGCATCCTTTATGTAGAGATTTGATGAGATTATGAACATCATTAGAGGTCTTAGAGAAAACCTTGAAGAGGCTACTATTGTTTAAAAGGTATTAAGTTATCTATCCCATAACTTTGATTTGAATGTATCTACTATAGAAGAAAGTCATGGCCTTACTCAATTAAAGATGGATTAATTGCATGGCACCCTTAATTCTTATGAGATGAGGAAGAATGATGATATACTACCAAAGAAGGAAGTAACTATCAAGACTAAAATTAACACAAATAAGAATCTCCAAGGTAAGAAACTCAAGGAGGTTGATATTATTGATATAGATGAGGATGAACTAATTAATTTGATTACAAAGAAATTGAGAAAAATTACATGCAAGTATAAAGGTAAGTTACCCCTCAAATGCTTCAATTGTGGTGAGATAGGACATTTTGCTAATAAGTTCCCTCATAAGTATAAGAAGGATGATGATGAAGTGCATGATCAAGGTCATGATGATGGAAAGAGATATATTAGGTCTGATAAAATCAAGAAGGGATTTATAAGGTTTGATAATAAGTACTTCAAGGACAAAAAAAGTCTCTACACCAAAGAATATTGCAGCGCTTCATACGAGAGTGAAGATAGTGACTCAGAGTATGATCATGAAAATGATGGTGCTATTAAATATAGATCCATTTTCATGGCTAATTAAGTAATTTTCTCATGGTAAAGGGAGTCTACTTTGAGTGATTTAGAGGATTATGAAGATGAGGTGGACTATGAGATTGCAATGACTAATGTTCATGAAGAACTGAAGATTGAGAAGAAAATCAATAAGAAGATGAAATATAAACTCAAGGACTTTAAGGATAAATTTAGCGTGTTTGAGGTAATAATGGATGAAGATGCCAAGGAGAATGACTATATGGTCAAGCATCTCAGTTGTCAATTGAAAATTATGTGTATAGGCCTAAAATCTAAAGAAGATGAATGTGCAAGGTATGTAAATAAAAATGAGTCATTAAAATCTAAGTTAGAGAAGGTATCTAGTAAGGTAATGTAATTCATGAGATTTTAAAAGAGCTCAAATGATCTAGAAAATATTATGAATGATCAAAAGCATGCAAGTGATAGAACTGGTCTTGGATACAAAGAAGAACCAGAGACTAAAACTCAAGATAAGATGAAGACTAATGTGAACAAAGACAAATCATAAAACATAGAATGATGGTGTAAATAGATTGAAGACATAACATATCAGATATCTAAATGACATGAGGTATGAAAATTCCAATAATTACTTCTATACTTGTAATCAGTTTAGGCATAGAGCTAAAGAATGCAAAAAACCTGTTAAGAATGAATTTACATGGAAATATGATGGGGGTCATCAGTCAAAAGGTGTGAGCAAGTTTGAGTGATTCAAATTTCATGATATAGGACACTTTTCAAAACATTTTAAATTTTAGGTAAGATAATATAATTTTACATCAAGGAGTATGGTCTGTTACAACTGTTAACAGAGAGGTCACATTGGTAAATTCTGCAAGCAAAAGCCTACAAGATAGAATAGGTTTTGTTAGGCTCCTTGAGTGAAATATAGAAGGAAAATGAAATCATGGAGACCAAAGGTGGTAATTATGAATTATGATGAGAATAAATGTCTAAGTAATCTATTTTATATGGTTGAAAATACCACAAAAGGTGAAGAGTACCAAGAGCTATCATTGACTACTTATGTTGAGAATGAAGAGACCTAGATCAAGGAGAAGACCAAGGTACTGGTTGAGGCTAATTATGAGGTAAGTATGGATCCAAGTGAACATCCTTCTATTTTTGAGAAATATCCATGTGAATAACATCAATTTTTTATACCTATTGATGAAATTCCAAGCTACAAGGTTGATGCTTCAAATGAAAAGGTATGTCAATATTCCATAGTTGTTCCATGTGTTGTCAATTCTATCTTTAAAGAAAAGGAGAGTGATATAGAAGAAGAACAAGTTGTCATAATTCAGTATAAGAATAAAAAGAATAAGAACATTAAGTATTATATCTATAAGAGGATTTTAGTGGTTATTGAGGATATGTGGGCCACTCCTAGCTTCACTTTATTTTAAGAACACTGTGGTGCAAAGGATGTCTTTGTCTATACTTCTTAAGAGACTCCTTTCATTAGAGAAGTGAGTGTTATTATGGTGTTCTTGAGATGGTCCTAGAAGACTAGATTTAAGTGTTCTCAATTGAAATAGGTATGTCCAGATGGAAAATAGGCTAAGGTAATGTCATGATGTTTATAACTATAGATGGAAGCAGTCTGCAAGGTCAGTTTGAAGGTTTTCAGATGGCAAAGGAGGATTTGTGATTTGTAAAGATGATATTTTTTCATAGAAAGGTTTTTAGACCTTATTTTAGCATGTTCCAAGTGTTTTTGTGATATGAAAATATGTTGAAGTCTATTTAGATATTTTTTTATTAGCTCTCTAGTTTCCAAGTTTGTGCTTAAGAGTTTATAGGTCCTTAAATGGGCTATAGGAAGTCAAGGTTACCAATGGTGTGGAAGCTCAAATCTTGTTCCATAGGTGTTTAATAGTTGTCTTTAGGTGTAAAATAAGTTTCATAGGTAGACATTAATTGGAAGGTGTTGTGTTGACTTTGTTTATTTGAAGATTCTAGAGTTTTGGGCTCTACTAAAAAAGTGATTTGACTTATGATTTGAGGTTTGAGGCTTCCTAATATGTTGAATGGGATAAATGGGTTATCAGATAAATGTTCATATAGATTTGAAGGTTTGTGTTTCTTAAGATTTTTAAGTTTTTTAAAGTTGTAGGCCTAATTAGATAGTTGGTTTGTGAAAGAAGTATATTGCAATAGATGAGCTAGTTGTTACAAATTAGAGTCCTTGAGGGGGCATATGAGAGTGTTCTATTTATAAGTTTTAGGTCCTAAAGATGTATCTATTGAAAGGTGTGGGATTTGTAAGCTCCAAGTAGGGATTAAAAGACTCTAATATATGCCTAGTGTGAATAAGAGTGATTTTTGATTAGTTACACCAAAAGAGAAATGTATGTTTGTTTCATAGAGAGTTCTTAGGTTTATTGAGAGAATTTTTCCTATTTTTTGAGTGGCATGAAGTTTTGTTGATGGTCCTTATGGTAGAAAGAGAGAGAAGGCTAGTAAAACTATATGTTGGTTCCTCATGATGTATGAAGACTTGAAAATGCTCAATTGGTGAAATTTATTAGAAATATTAGGGGAGTCCCTATCATATGTTTATTGGTAAGTTTCATTATATTTTAGTATTTTGTGTGTTCTTTTTTCATTAGTTGTAGTACTTGGTTGAAGAGAGTGTTGATATGGAGCAAGAGGAAGTTGTCAAGACAAGTAGAAGGAGACTCAAGGTAAGGGGGAGTTTGTATAATCTTTTTAATATGGTCCTTTCCTATTTATGGTATTTTTAGGTCCTCAAAATTAGTTGGTTCCCACTTTTTCATTATGTCAAAGGGGGAGAAAGTACCTATTGTGGGAGTGTTTGAAGAGAGAGAAGGTGAGTTGTATATTGCTTATATATGATGTTTGTTGACATCAATGACAAAGGGGGAGATTATTGGAGAGTTTTTAGTGATATCATGGTGATGTCATGGAGGTGTCCTTGTGAGTGGATGAAGTGATTCGATAACTTAAGTAATAATGACAAAGTGTGTAATGTGCTTAAAGGAGGTTTGGTTGATCTTCAATTTTGCCATGATTAGAGATGTTTATGGATGAGTATGGTGATTGGAGTATGTGAAAAAGGTCCCTAAGATGTTATATATGCTTTGAATTCTTGTGTGTATAATTAAAATTCATCTAGTAGTCCATAGTTATCATCTAGACAGTTTGGGTCTAGTGATAGAAAATCTGAGTAGGAAGTTTGTTGATGTCACCATTACCACGTGTGGATGAGTCAGGGGTATTTGGTCATATGGTTGTGATCAAATTTTACCTAGTTCTTATGTGCCAAATTTTAGGTCATATAATGTAGCGTGTCAAAATATATACAAGTGAAAAGTTTGGCTCTCAGGCAATTTGATAGTGTTTTCCCATACTTAGCCAAATTTGCATGAGGTAATAAATAGTCGAGTAAGAATTTGATGGTATAATATCTCTCATGTGTGGAAGTTTTAGGAGAAGGTAATCATATGGGTTTTTTTTAGGTTTGAGTCTAGTTTATTTGCATTAAATTTTAGGTTATGTGTTGAAGTGCATCAAAAGTTATGCAAGAGCAAAGTTGGCCTCCCAGATAAGTTCTAAGCATGTTGGGTCTATGATAGAAGATTTTGAGAAGGAATTTAATGGTGATATATCTCACACGTGTGAGGGTTATAAGATTATATTATTATATGGATAGATTATCCTATGTAAGGAGATCATGTTTTTAAGAACATAAGAAGTTATTAAGGTTCAAAAATGGCTACTTAGGTAGATAAGTAAGGTTACCATACTTAGTCAAATTTGCACATGTTAATGTTTGAGAAAGTTTGACCAAGCATGTTTTCTCCAAGAAGTTAAGAAGCAACGAGATGAAGACATGCGTATGATGTTTAACGTTGAGTAGAGATAAAGATCAAGCTTATTCCAAGGATCAATAATGAGTAAGAGATCATACAGATACAGATCAATGGTGCATATTAAAGTCAAGATGTCAAAGTGATAGTTATTTAGCATTGCTAAAGTGAGGATAATCTCAAAGAGATCGATAGAATTCATGTAGTCAACATTACAAGATTGCATGAGATGAGGTCACATGTTAGATGTTTAACATTTGGATTTGGTATACTATGTCTTAAATTTTAGAAAATATCAATGGTTTGTAATTGATCTAAAGTTGAGAAGACACGAGATGTGAGCATAGTGTTTGAAGTTTAAATGTGACCATTTGCATTTGAATATTTGTATTTGTGAAGGAAAGACTAGTGTTTGGTTTTTGGGCCATAACTTTTGATCTAGGATGAATTTTCTCATGCTATAAAAATAAATATCAAAAAGACTCCATGGAGCATAAAATTAATTTAAAGATTTGAAAATGTGTATAGAAAAAAAATTTGAGCTCCAAAGTTGATTGTGTTTTATATATGTTCTATAAGGGACCTGAGAAGATTGTTTGAACTTTTTTTGATATTGTTTTGATATATATTGATGAATTATCTATTAGGGAGTATTGTATACTCCATGAGGATGATATGAGTGTAGTTTAAAGGTTTTACCAATTGTATGTAGTATAAAAAAGGTTTTGAAGTTGACTTCTTTTCATTCATAATGACTATGTGTACATATAAGTGTTTGAGTTATTTGGGCTTTAGTAGAAGAGTGTTTTGGTGACTATGATCATTTAAGGATGTCAAAAGGGTCATGTGTAATGGGTTAATTCTATTGGAAAATGTTCCTATGTTCTTTGTTTTCTTAGAGAAGTGTCAAAGAGATGAATGGGTCTTTATAGGACCTAAAAGTGACTTAAGCCTATTTGAGAGTGAGTTGTGCTTAAATGTGACCCATATGAGATTCCTTAAGGGTGAAGGCATATTTTTGGGGATAATAAAGAAATATTATGATATTTATAATTCATGATTTCTCTATATATAGTGAAACTATATGTGTTGGTTTCTAGACATGTATGTGAGAGAGACTAGTGCAAGGTGCACGTGAGAGTTATGGAACAAAGGATAGGTATTGTGTCTATTGGTTGATTTAAAAATCATAAAAGTTATTTGATTATGTGTATGACCTATAGGTCATGTTCCTAGTGTCAGAATAGTGCTCTTGAAAATTGAGGGTATGTAATGAGGTTTGAATGTGCATATGAGAACAAATTGAGTGAAGAAGGAAAGAGATTGTGACATGCATATGTGAGAGGCTTGTTTGAGATAGAGAGTGTTTGTGCAGATGTTAGAAAATAGATATCCATGATCAAGTGTTGAAGACATCATTACTAAGGTGGAAGTGTTCAAAGAAGGGTGTTAAGGACTTGGTCTTCCTTAGGGGTAGTTTCTCCTTGTGAAACAAGTGTTTCACTAAATACCTTTGGTCAGGAGGATATGATCAAGGTTTTCTAGTCTAAAGGAGTTGATCAGTCTCTTGTTTGTAATTTATTATAGGATAGTAGTCCATTTGTGTTACAGGCTTATGAGTAGGTTTTATTCCCCATAAGGGTTTCCCACAAGAACTATGTGTTATGTGTTTGATCTTGTGTATGCATTAAATGTATAAACTCTATTGTTAATGCTTCTTAATCAAGTTGGTATATGCTATTTATTTAATAGTTTAAAGGACTATAATTGAAATTAAAATATCTAGGCTCACCAATTCATCCCCCCCTTAGTGATCGTACCTCTAACACATCCTCCAATGTGATAGTCACCTATTTAGTAGATAACCAAAAGGTGTAGGCATCACAATCCCACTACTTATAATAGACAAATGTCATATGGGACCACACCTAGATGAATAAAATAGCCTAATAAAAGAGAAATAATGTGTTTGATCTACATTAATAAGTTGAAACTCCCTCATCATCTCCATCATATGACCCTAATAGTACTCACTTATGTGGATATTTCTCAATAACCACAAAAATACAAAAAAAGGTATTATAATTCATGACAATCATAATAAAAATGAAAAACATCCATATATACATAAAATCATAAAAATAAATACTGATTGACCACTTTTGGGTAAGATGTTCCACTTTTGGAACCAAATATAGAATTAAAAAACCATAGTCATGGTCACTTTCAAGAGACCATGTCCACTTTTAGATAGGGATGACCACTTTCACTCCATTGTGACATATTTTATAAAGTAATGAAAACTAAATAAAAATTTGTATTTTTAAATTATAAATTTAAAAAAAAAATTGACAAAAAATATCAATTTTAGAATTCACTAGCTATATACCCTCCCTAATACTGACCCATGTGTGTACATGTTTCAATCGGCTAGGGATGGTAGCTTGTCTGATGACCATAGTTATCTCTATTAAAAATATTCTAAATCATTGATAACAAATGAAAACTGATTATATTTTTAGGTTGAACTAGATTTATATTCCTTACACACTTTTACAATGTTTCTTTATAAAAAATTAAATCGATTATATCTATTAATTAAGTTCATGATCTAGTGATATCATTTCACCTACTAAGACATACGTGGGTACATTTTAACCTATTAAATTTTTTTGGACATTATGTATGACACTTAATTGGGGTAGAACATTTGTTGTGATTTTAACATGTAATTATTAGTCCTTACATGTGATTTTTTGACTATATCTTATGTTACCAAGGACATCACACTATTATATCAAATTTTACTTCCCCATATCGCATAAACATTATCATCCATATGGGGGTATGTTTCAATCATATTTATCATGAGATTCATTTAATACATTACACCTTTAATGGGGCATGTTTCATATTGGTGCCTATTTATTGACTATATCTTGTCCATGTTAGGGAAATATCATTCCTACACACCTAGATCTATTGACTATAAAATATTATGGGCTCATAGTTTCCCATAAAAACCATATACATGATCAAATTTCCTCTATTAGACATAGGTAATAGTGATATTGAGTCTCCCATGAGACTCATTGGCTAGTATGGTTCCTACTCTTGTACATACTTCCTTATCTCCCTTGCTCCTTGTGTATAGTTTATTTTCATTTACTTGTACATAGATTATATTGATTAAATACAAAAAAAAAATAAGATGTTAAAATACAAAAAACATTCAAATATTATTTAAAAAAATACAAAAATTTACATATTGTATGCATTTTATATGTTTACATTTTTACTACTTGCCAAATATTACATATTGTTAGCTATCCTAGTATAGTCAATTTTATCATACATAGATGCTTCACTTTTTCTTGTTAAGTGATTGAAAATTAAATATATGAATCTATTCCACTAAAATGATCCATATTTACTATTTTGTACCCACTAGTAGAATATACCCAGTCTAAGTTTATTCATTTGATACATCCACAACTCATAAGCATCTCTTACACAATTGTTATTACTAGGTTCTACATTTACATTCTATACATTCCAATTTATGTATTGATATATCTTGATATTGATCATTACTACTCATTTCTTAGATTTTTTTTGACTATCACTAGTTATACATAGTATATGTGTATCCTAGAATTTACATAGATTTATACAACATAGTTATACATGATTTCATTTCTAGTTTTCCTAAATTAGACTTGATTGTGTTTCCTATGATTCTTCCACTTCAAGGGAATTTGAATATGCAATTGTTCTTTGGCTCTATGCCACTTTTCTATTTTTATGCCTTGGACATGTGCCCATGTCCCTTGTCTGTGCGTTCCTGATTGTATACGTGGACATTTGAACATGTCCTTCTATGTGGATATAATATGAATTACTTGCTATTTGTATATGTGGACATTTGAACATGTCCTTATATGTCTTCAATCTCATATTTAGTGACATGTGCCCATGTTCCTTATATTGTGGCCCCTTGGCCTAATTTTATGAGCCTCATGTGTTTGTATGTATGTTTCCTTTTATGATTCTCCACCATGACACTTGGTGTTGCTTATTACACACACACACACACACACACTAGTTTTAGATGCCATAAGGGACCTCATGCATATACCCTTACTACTTGGGTGCCATGATGGACATCATGCCTAACCCCCCTAGATAGCTACTCAGATTTACTATTATTCACATTGATTACATATATATTCACACCCTTTTTCAATTCTATATTATAAAATACATCTTACATTAGCTAATTATACTCAAATTAATTTACATTTTGATGTTATGTTTGTACATTATATTAGAATATCATGTATTTATCATGTATATGCCTTAAGTAACACATTTGGTTGAGTTACTTATTTTCAGGATAATTCTTACATAATTCTCACAACTACCCTCAAAAAAGGGGGCATTCATAAGGGTTTGTAATATATATCAGGCTCTTACAATACTATTCATAGATTATTTATAGCACATAGGCTCAATTTTAAAAATTAGACATAGGGCAGACACAAGAAAAAATAGACTCAAAAAGTAGTTTAGATCATGTAGATTTCAGACCAGGTAGACATTAGTGCCCAAATTGGGACACTAGAACCATAGGGAGATATTATACACTACAAGGCACTACTATCTAATAGCCCTAGTTTTAGGGCAATCTAGATTAGCCAGACCAATATACCCAGTTTGATATTTATGTTAAAATTTTGCTCAGATACACTCATGCCAAATTAGATTCACACTGATTACTTAGATTTTGGGGGAATAATACATAACATGATCAATCTCACATTGAGTTCAGTTACAAAAAATTAGTTGTTAAATAATTAGGTCAAACTCAATATACTCAGATATTTGATTAAGGGCATGTGCATGGCATGAAGTTTCCATATACTCAAATACACATAGGTTGATTAGATGGAATGGAAAACTCCATGTCATTCTTTATGATATATACATTTTCTATCACCTTCTAAGTTATCACCATATTCATTCCTTAATCCATATGTAGTGTTGGCATTCTTGAGTGGTGGAAAGTTACATAATATATCTGAGTGGGCATAGAAATGACATACATAATTAGATATACCTAGTTAGATATTTTTAATACTTTAGTTTCAGATGCATCTACTTCACATGGGTTGGAAATGATGGAGTCATATCCTACTTGAGTTCTTGAGCCACCCACATGAGAGGGTTAGACACACTTATAGTCTTACCCAAGCTATACACAGATCAAGATCCACTGAGCATGGGTGGGAAATGATGGGTTCAAAATTAGATTGAGTTATTGATCCACCCATATGAGGATTGAGCAAGCTATCAACTTAGTCCAAGTTATTCAATGATATGATCATTATGTACACTCACACACATAGGTTATCACTAGGTTCATGCATTAGTTCACATACCCAATGAGATGTATTTATTCCTTTCCTCTCTTTTACTGAGCTTTATCAGTTACTTTATTTAACATAGTCTTTTAATTTTGATCATATCTTAAATAAGGACTAATTTTTGAATGTTTCATTACAAGTCATTACTTTGGATCATGTTTCATATACGAAAACCTGGATTTAGATAATCAAACTCATCTACATAGGCTTCACTTCTAAGGTAAGTCTAAATATATTTTTTCCTTTTATACTAGTCATTTCACTTTTCTACATTTATAGCATAAAGGGGGGGATTTAATCACCTAAAATTGGTATTTGGATGCTAAGAGTGTTTCTTGAGTTAGCCTATTCCTAACTTAGCCTTAGACATATCCTAGAGCCTTTGACACACTTTTATAGTCATTGTGTAGACCATAAACACCTACAGTCAACTCAAATACAGTCCCAAGATAACATTCTCAGATCCCAATCCAATGTGCCCAATATTCTACTAGGTAGACATTAACACCATACTAAGGACACTATAACCACATGGCACTAGTGTCCTCAACTAGGTGCTATTGTCCTTTTCCTTGACTCTCATGATTAGATATTTTTACAAATGTGTGCCCCTCCTAAGGTTGACCTAAGTAAATTTTATTATCTATATAAGTTACATATATATATAAATACAAGACTTTTTGACCTCTATTAACTAGATGGAAAATAGATGCAAAAGCCTATTCAAATAAAAGACAAGTTGAATAAAATTAAGGTATTTGATCCTTATTCTACCCTTCTTCTACATAATACCATCTATAATATCCCTAAGCCCAAATTCAGAATATTTTAAAGCTCAAGCACATTTAAGGAATCTTAGTTCACTCTCATTCTAGCATTCACTTGTACTTGCACCAAGCACTAGGTGGGATAACTACATCGAGATTGATCCCTCTTCAGATTATTGGTATGTAGGCAAATGTTTTCATAGCATTATGTTTAGGATGTCTAACCTATCCTACCAATGAACACACATTTATTTCTCATTCCATAATTTCAAGGAAGATTAGGGTTTTCACACTAAATTATGTTTTATAAGCATAACATAGAGTTCTAAATTTTGTGTGGATAGGAATAAGACCCCAAAACATAGCTACAGGTACTCTTAGAAAATAGAAACTATTAGAGGTATAGATTGTACCCTAGTTTATCAAAGGATTTTTTAGGTCCTCTACTCAAATCTAGTCCAACATGAGAATTACCTTAGGCTATGGGTTACCTAATATTGAGTTAGACCTCTAGGATTTTTAATGAGGATAGTTCCTCTGATGTATCACTTACCTTATTTCCACTAAAACATACTAATGCTAAGGGAAAAGGGAGAGAAAGGTAATTGAAAGGGAAATATAAGCTAATGTTGGTGATGAACCTAAAATGATTGCTCATCCAATATATTTAAAATTAAAAAAAACTAGTTTGTTATGCATCAATATTTCATATAGAGGTTCACCAAGTGATCAAAACCTAAGGGAAGTGATGGAAAGGCCTAATTTAAAGCACTAACCAATCAATATATCCACATGATAGCTTTAGTAAAATGACATTAAAAACTAAACATGACCTGCATAACAAGATAACTAATATCTAGGTGAGATCATGACTTGACACTCCCACATATGTAAAATAAACTGACATTAACACACTATACCAGAATAATGCAGTCTGAAATAATCAAAATTAATCTCAAGAGGTTACAAAGTTCAATCTTGATAGAGTCTAATCATGCCCAAGATAGGGATTTTATTTCAAGGCTTAGAAGTTTGTATACATAGTAGAATAGAAATGAGAGAGATGGGGAACATGCATTAGCAAATGGAGAAAGAGTCATCAATGATCAATAAATGTGGTGGAAATTCATTGATTATTTTTTATACACATGTTTTATTCCAATCATGACTAATCCTTTATCAAAAAGATAACCTTCATTTGATCCAATAGTCTTCAAAAGTCTGTTATGCATCAATATTTCATATAGAGGTTCACCAAGTGATCAAAACCTAAGGGAAGTGATGGAAAGGCCTAATTTAAGACACTAACCAGTCAATATATCCACATGCTATCTTTAGTAAAATGACATTAAAAAATAAACATGACCTAGATAACAAGATAACTAATATCTAGGTGAGATCATGACTTGACACTCCCACATATGTAAAATAAACTGACATTAATACACTATACTAGAATAATGTAGTCTAAAATAGTCTCTTATGCATCAATATTTCATATATAAGTTCACCAAGTGATCAAAACCTAAGGGAAGTGATGGAAAGTCCTAATTTAAGGCATTAATTAGTCAATATATCTACATGCTAGCTTTAGTAAAATGACATTAAAAACTAAACATGACTTGCATAACAAGATAGCTAATATCTAGGTGAGATCATGACTTGACACTCCCACATATGTAAAATAAACTGACATTAACACACTATACCAAAATAATGCAGTCTGAAATAGTCAAAATTAATCTCAAGAGGTTACAAAGTTCAATCTTGGTAGAGTCTAATCATGCCCAAGAGAGGGATTTTATTTCAAGGCTTAGAAGCTTGTATACATAGTAGAATAGGAATGAGAGAGATGGGGAACATGCATTGGTGAATGGAGGAGTCATCAATGATCAAGAAATGTGGTGGAAATTCATTGATTATTTTTTATACACATGTTTTCTTCCAATCATGACTAATACTTTATCAACAAGACAACCTTCATTTGATCTAATAGTCTTCAATATCCTCTCATTGGATGAGAGATCCACCAGAAGATAAGGGTTTGTTTTGCTTGATGAGTCATGATTGAGTCTATTGAAGAAAAGATCTTTAAGATCTAAATAGAATCAACACTCCAACTTCTTATCTAACCACTAGCTCTCTTTGTTTTGATTCTTTATTTCATCTCCACTTGATTCATTATGAGGGCAAGTTTCTTATATCCTTAGGATTAACACATCCATCACCATGTCTACTTTTAGCGATTGTTTGTCAAAGCTATAACTTTTTATAAATATGAAACACTTCTCCATGACCATATATCAGCCCCTACTTTAATATCTGAGCATAGGTCTTTTATATAGATTAAAAACCAATATCCTTTATTGGTTTTCCTATAGATATTATATCAATGTAGACCTATAAAATGTATAGCTTCAATCTTGATCTTATTAGGTCTAAAAGATCCATTATGACTTTGAACCTTGTAGGAATTGAGAACTCATTATATGCATAGATCTTGTTTAAAGAGAAAAGATCATAGTCATGAAACAATATTACAACCCCAAAATATGGGCCCTACATGTTCCAAAATCTTTGAACCAGAGGTTGAGACTAAGATTCAATGGCATCAAAACTTTCAATATTGGCATTCTTGATTATATCACTGCATCTTATGCTTAAAGATGCTCAACTATGCTCTAATGGAGACATGTGCCTTTGAATCATTACTCTAGTTCAACCTATGGTCACATTTATTCTCTATTAAAGTCCCTTAAATTTTGAATTTTAAGGTTGATCATCAATCTTGATCTGGTTTCCCCACATTATGCTAACTATCAGCTCTTCATTTGTCTTACAAGATCCTAATGTTAATCCTTTGACTTCTTAACCTCATGTACACCATAGATCTCCCTTTGTATGAATGAAAATTTACTATTGATATTTATGATAGCTACCATGATTGTGACACTTGGAAAGATCTTGTTCATCCTTGGGATCCTTTGACTCTTTGACATTTACTCACCATTGATCTTCTTATTATGATTAAACATACTCTATTGATCTATTTGTGCCCATTGACCTTATTAGTCGATGTGTACCATTGATCCATTTAATAGGTACCTAAGATCTTGACACTTGTCATCAATGTGTTTATGTTGACCTTCTGACTTGATAATCACTATTAATATATTTTGCCTGATCAAATATGTGTCATTAGATCTTTGGGACCCACTAACTCACCAGGTTACTCATTCACCATTAGATTTGATCTTAGATCCAAATATTTGGACACTTGTCACTCACATGTTAAACTTTGGGACATTTGAATTTAAATTGCTACTTGTTGAAGCTTGAACTTGACATCCATGTGCTCATCCTAAATTACTAGTTTAACTTTAAATGCTTGTAAGTTGAGATTATAAGCTCATCAAGTCACAAAATTTTCAAAGCATGATCTTGGGATTAATATAATTATGTCAATTCATTCCTTTGGCTTTGGTCAGCCTCCCAAATGCATAATCAATATGAACTATTTATTTTTGCATGATGTTTGATGATGATCTAGTCCATCTTCTTCACTTTATCAAGTTAATTGATCATCTATTTCAACCAGGAAACTCTGCTCAACTTCAAACCATATTTAGTCAAAAGTTTCTTATGTGGGAAAAATTTGTCTAACAAGAAAAATACTACAAAGAGGACACTATCACCACTTTGAGGACACTATAATAGTATGATAATACCATCCAAGTGGAGTACTACTATCCAATGAGCAATCATATCTTGAGACCCTATTGATGACACTCATAACTATCAAGAGCCCAATTTATATAACCTAGATCGTCTATATTTATGCATATTTATTAATATTTTTAGAAAGGAAAAATAAGTCAAAATCCATAACAAATTATGGGTAAGTTCACAGAGTTGGGGGATAATTCTATGGACATTTCCCATAACATGATCATGTTAATTAATAACATGATCATGTTATTTAATTAATGTAATCACATCACTAAATCTTAGGCTCAAGATTATCGAGTCATAATGCAATCATGTTATTAGTCAATAATGTGATCACATTAATAAAATGATCACATTCCTTATGTCAAAAAATATATGAAAACTTAAACAAAAGATTATTCATTTTACGTTCATGTTTCCTAGTCCTGCCTTATTCTATGATCATGTTTTACTCAAAAGAGTGTCAAGAACTGCCAAAAAACTAATAGATTTACCCCATAGGCTTGTTGATTGATGATGCCATCATGTAAGAGAGGTAAATCATCAAAATAATCTATATTTAACCCTAATTTTTCATAATTTTCATTGTTTAACCCATGTTTTTAATTGTAATTTGTTTTTTCTAACATCCCATCCTACTAACCCTCCCAACCCTCCATGAAACCCTCTAGTTACTCCTCATCCTAACCCTCCACAAAACCCTGATATTCCTCCTATCCCTCCACCTAACCCTCATATAATTCCCCAAAACCCCCTAGCAGTCAAGATTTTTTGATTGGTAACATTGTGGGAAACAAACTTGAAATTGAAGATCTAATTGATAGAATGAGAGATCCCAGTTTGACCAACCCACACCACACCTAGCTAGTCAATTCCATACAAACCTTATTAGGTCAAATTGACTTGATAATGACTCAAATTGACTGATGGAACTCATATAGGGATACTTATAGGTCATATTATGCTGACAAGTTATCTTCCCTTTAGGTTAATAATTTGTAAATTTCAAAAACTGACATTTATGCCTTATTCATTGACCCAACCACCAATGCCCCTTTACCATAACCACCAAACATTTTACTATCCATTACTATGTCCATAAATTAAGCATGGCTAATTTTTAGGATCGATGGTGGATGATGTTTGACTATCTACCATGCAACAACCATGAGGTCCCATTATTTTTTTTGAGGAAACTCTACTGTGAGTTTGTCCTCAACTAGATTCCCAATTATTTTGATTTTAGTGAGTTTCAAGGCTGAGGAAAAATCTCTATGTAGGATTTACTAGGTGTACATCATACACCTAATTGTCATGCATGGATTCATATGCAAAAGCTTCTTAAGCTTGAGATCCCCTCTATGGTTTAGTATATCATGGAGATAGACACTCTCCATGCTCTTAGTTCACTCATCAATACACTCATTCAACATATGAGTAAGATTTCACAGAGTGATGCTATAGATATGCCACATGATACTTAACCTTGACCCCACCCTTGTATTTCATGTGGATCTATGTGCATGGGACCTTCTGATGATGATGGTATCAGTGGTTCACATGGCTTAGATCATATTCTTATGAGTTTTTGACATGTACATTTGGTATGCAGACATCAATGACCACATAGATGTAGGTATATTTTATATAAATGTCATGTTAAATTTAAGTTATATTTGAAAATTTAATTTATAAGTTAGCAATTAATTTACATAAAAAAATAATATAATATATATGTCATTTTTTATCTTATAGGAGGTGATGGTTCCTTTATCATCATAGCTAGCATTTACAACATTCAATTTGTCATAGCCATTATTTTCATATTCATATTTATCTATTGGGCCATCCATGACTACATCTACCTTTGTTATGATGACACCATTTACCTATATAGAGGTAAAAATTATTTACATATATGTTTTACTCTTTGTATTTATTATGAATACAATTATTTACATATACATGTTGATGAGTGATGTGGGATACAATTTCTCTAATTTTGTGTCTCTTGATTATACCTATGTCAGTGATATACCTCCCACTATTTTTTGGCTAGATGGAGCCTAACCTCCCTTATCCCTAACAATCTCATTTAAAGTCTTCACTTGAGACATTAAACCAACCACATTTTCCTCCAGGCCAAATATCTCTCTCTTATTATGAGGGAACTCCACATATGTATGATAAGTAGGGAGAAAAACATATGTATGCTTGCTTATTCACACATGGAGAACCAAATACACAAAAATATTATTGAGGATCAACTAATCCTCACCTAAAAAATCCTAACCAAAGTTTCTTTGATCATGCTACACCACTAAGTGATTCACTCTTAAACCATATAACAAGATAAGAAATTAGATCTCTAGTCACATAAATAAACAATAATTGAGTAATAAATTACAAACTAACATAGAAAGTAACTAAAAATAAACTGACTCACTAATTTATTTGGGTAAATTCATGTTAGTCTAGATATAATTCCTAATTGGACCTCATCTTAGCATTCTCCTCCTATCTTGTTGGTTCCTCTCTAACAAGTGTATGATCACCCTTGTTTCCCCATAAACTTAATCTCCTCACCCTCTATCATATTCTTGTTTATACATCTAAGTATCTACATATTATGCTGGTGTTTGTACTTAATGTTGGCATCCTACCATAATTGTAACCTAGACATAAGATATTTTTCTAAATGTACTCTTCCAATTAATACTCTCCCAATTTTTCTTGTGATGGTAGTAAAGTGTCCACCTCATTAAAAAACTATCCTAAAATACCCTAATATTGTAGATCTACCAAATATATAATTGTCAATTTGTCCACCACTCATGAAAAGTGTCTTAATGGCAGTATACTTATCCAACTAGAATCCCTGATGCCCCCACTGTCCCAATCTCTAACTCTCACTGGTAAGGGGTCATGCACTCATACACCTAGCCGATGATGAGTATAGGGGTCATGTGCTCATACAACAAATTATTACACCCAATTAACAACCTTACCTCTATCACAATACTCTATCAAGGCTAAAACCCAACCTTTAGCTAACAAACCTAGTATCTTAATCATAACCTTGAAAGTGATAGTCCACTCTCAAGGGAATTATGGGAAAATTAAATTATTTTACATGACACATCCTAGTTGGTGAATAGGTCAAGTGGGAAAACAATTCCCACCTACATAATCTAGAGTATCCTTATTATATATAATGTGGCCAAATCATTAGTCATTAATTTCTCTATAATCTTAGGAAGATAATCATACTTCATCACTCTACTCCATCAAATGTAGGCCCACATTTAAAACATAATTTAAAATATCCCTAAATACTCTAAGTTAATCTTGAAAATTCATCCAAAAGGAATTAGTTATGAAGGTTTAGACCTAAGTCAAACCCCTATTTTTAGACAAGTAATAATTCATTAACCAATATAGTCCAACATGTAATATAACATAAACTAAAGATCTTGACCCAAGCATATTTATATTTATCAATAAAAAAAAAAAAAAACTAATATATTATATATTACCTTTCATAGTTTTAATCATCTAATTTTTGTTTTGGTGTAAGGCTGCTTATCTAAAACTTCAATAGATGGCTTATCAAGTTAGATCTAGTATTTTCATGTGCATGCTTGTCTTCTTCTTTCCTATAATGTGTCATTATATTCATGTACTTATACAGATTGATATTTTATATGTACAAGTGTTTTTATTTATCATTTTGGTTTCCATATATAAGATTTTATGTACTTTATATAAAACTAAGTGATACCTTGTTTACATGAATAGTTGATGTTTGGTACTGACATTCCTCCCTCTCTATGGGTTGGGATAGACATAGGAATTACTACTGCAATGTCATATACATAGGCATTGATAGAGGTATATATTGGTTCTTATAATTTTGAATTGTAAAAATAAACTTGTTTTAATAATTTTAGTACATGTGTACTTGGGGAAAATATAACTTATGTTTATGCATTGTTTATACAGGGTTTTCCTATGATAACTAATAGTCCTAGTCAGATGGTGATTGGGGAAACTTCTCACATTCTTCTTGTATTTTAGACACCTATTCAGATAACTGAGCCTGTCATTGACTTGATTTAGCATGAAAAATAGATTGAGTAGGATCACAAATTTGCACTAATTGCACATGTTTAAATTATTTTTTATTATAATTTAAAATTAATTTATTAACAATTATTTAAATTTATTCTATGTTAATTTCATAATAATTTACTATTTGAATAGGCTCAACTGAAAGCTAGCTATGAGCATAGGACTTATAGTCATACCTTGGAATAATCCAAGGCATTAGAGGGGTCTCCATCTACTAGCAAGGCATCCCAAGGAGAGTCTTCTTTGAGGAAAGCAAAGAGAGGGAGGTTATTTTATGAATACAATGTCTTACACATAATATGTACTTTTTTGTATGCCTATATGGAAATTGATGCATTTTTGGCATTATATATGTGCATATGACAGTCAGTGAACATTAGATACTATGTTGGTAGATTAATTTTTTATATGGCTATCACGGCCCAATCTATGTATTATTGACATTGGACATGTAAGTGCCTATATTGTATGCCTATCATAGCTTGATCTATCTAATTTATATTTAGTTTTTATTTCATTGTTTGTTATTATACAATGTTGTTTTGATCTTATAAATTTTTATCTATATCATATCTCATATTTAATGTTGTACGTGCACAAATAAGGATTAAAAAATTATTATTTTTAGTGCTATAAATCTTGGATCTTGCATATTTTTTAAATTAAAGTTTTTATTTCATTATGTGTAGTGAAAATTACAAATGACACTCTTATCACTTAGGCTTAATGGCCTTCTTTTCTTTGTACCTACTTATTATACACTTTTGATGCAGAGTTTTCTTAATAACTTGCAAGTGTTCAGGATCTTGATGAAAGGTATTTTTATCTAATATTGTGTATTCACTTATATGCTACCTCAAGAATCTTTATCCTTCTCATACAACACAATTCCAACTTTTGAACCGCTCTCTCTTTTATCTTTTCTCATATTTCTCTCTTTAACCTTTGTCTTAGCTTGTAGCCCTATTTTAGGGAAAGCCTCCTATTATATTACATACATGTAATCTTTAATGAAAATTAATTAGGTTTTTAACAACCCCTTTCCATGACATTACCTCACACAAAATCTTGGGTTAGTTTCTTTTGTAAATCTTGTACCTCTAGGCTTACTTGACACTCTAATTAGCCCTCCAAATGCATAAAGCTCTAATTTTTGACCATTTTGGAGACAATTTGACCAAAAAAAACTATATTTGACCACCATTTTGGCCAGTCCTAATTTTTAAAATTTTGGTCCTCAACTCTTTACCTGAGTTTAACTTTCTTCTTTAGGCTCTTTCTCACTATGTCTCTTAGGCTAATTGACTACTTATAGGGTAGTATAGTATGGAATATATAAGTTACAAGTATTAAATCTCTTTATTAACTTAATATACCCTGAGACACACTAGATTAAATTTTTTTATTAATTTTAAGGGTTGAATCTCTTCCTATGGAAAACTTTAAAAGTTAGGGTTTGTAACAATTGTATAGGCTAAGACTAAAAATAATTGCATATAATGTCCAACCAAGAATTTAAAGATGATCTAATTCTAGGATGAGGTATGTATAACATTATTACAATTTTTTCCTTTAATTAACAAGTTCTCACAACCCTCAAGGCATTCAAAAATAAGAAATCTCAGTCATTCAACACTGTAATCTATATGTTAAAAATAGGGGTATGTAGGGTCTTTAGTTTTTTCAACATTAAAGGACTATATAATTGACAATAGGTTTATCACCACCTTATATAACTATTATTAACCCTTATCTATCAATTTTTGAATCAAATATAAGATTCAATACAAAGATTACCGTATACAAAATTTTGAGTTTAGGACTATGGACTTTCAATGGAAAGAACTATGATCAAAGTGAAACTTAAAAACTCTTGTCCATCTATATGCTATAACAAGATTAGTCTAAATATTCATACATATTTCATATCCACTTTCTCCACATAATTCAAGAGAAGGAAATATTGAATACTCATACTCTTCACCATCTACCTCGAATGGAATGTGAGTTTACAAAACCAAAACTGACTATTAACCCAAAATAGTGTATAGATAGGGTTTTTTTCTTCTAGAGGTCAATATGTCAATAGGTCAATTACTCAATTCCACCTACTAATTCCATAGTTTAATAGGTCAAAGTTGTAAAAATTATCAAAGTTGTAAAAATTTTCAAAGTTGTCAAAGTTTTTAAAGTTGTCAAAGTTTTCAAAGTTGTCAAAGTTTTCAATAGGTCAATAGATCAATTACTCATTAAGTTTCTAGGTCTCTAGTTTAAGTTGTCAAAGTTATCAAAATTATCAAAGTTGTCAAAGTTGTCAAAGTTGTCAAAATTGTCAAAGTTGTCAAAGTTGTCAAAGTTTTCAAAGTTATCAATATGTCAATAGATTAATTACTCATTAAGTTTCTAGGTCTCTAGTTTAAGTTGTCAAAGTTCAAGTTGTGGTTGTATAAATCTAGTTCCAATGCTTCTTGGGTGAAAATTGACACTACCAACATGTTTGGGGGGTGAATAACATCTAGGACCAAGTTCTTGGCTTTCTATCAGGCCATATCGACAAACCCACCACCCATTATAGCCTCAAGAACACCCTTCCCAATATAAAAAAATGTAATTTTTATCCTAAGTTTAAATATGCATAAAATGAAAAATGTAAGTCATTTATGTGAACTATTAAATCTCTCATGTACCTACTTAAGCCCTATAATTACACCCTAGAGCACTCAAGTGGAATATTTGAGATTAATTTGTTAGATAAGTTACAGTGATGGGTCTAAAAATACAAGTTTTTGTCAGTGAACAAGTAACTTTTCAAGATCCAATTGGCATTTCTACCTTCAAAAAATTCAAATGTGAATTTATTGATTTGATCATGTCTAGATAATAAAATTACATGTTATTGTGCCACCATGATGTTTTAATCCACCAAAAAATGCATTTTCACTACCATTTTAGAGAGTGGAAACACTGACAATAAATGTTGTCAAAGTTTAAATTATGTTTGTAAAACTCTAGTTCTGATGCTTCCTGGATAAAAATTGATACCATAAACACATTTGGGGGGGGGGTGGATAACATCTAGGACTAGGTTATTAACCTCCCATCTGGCCCAATCGATAAACCCACCACCCATTTCGGCCTCAAGAACACCCTTCACGATACAAGAAAAATGTAATTTTAAGCCTAAGTTAAAACATGCATAAAACAAAAATTGAAAGTCATTTTTGTGAACTATTAGATCTCTTACATACCTCCTTAATCACTCTAATCACACCATATAGCATTCAGGTGGAAGATTTGATATTAATTCATTAGATAAGTTGTAGTGATGGGTCCAAAAATGCAAGTTTTTATCAGTGAGCAAGTAACTTCTCAAGCTCCAATTGACATTTCTACCTCTGGGACCTCCACCTAAAATAAATCACTTTGATCACATCCAAATAGGAAAATTAAATGTTATTGTGCTTCCATGATGTTTGAATCCAACTGGAAGTGCATTTTCACTACCATTTTAGATAATGGAAACACTGACAATAAATGTTGTCAAAGTTCAAGTTATGGTTGCAAAACTCTAGTTTCGATTCTTCCTGGGTGAAAACTAACACTGATAAAATTTCTAAGGGGATGGATAATGTCTAGGAATAAGTTATTTACCTCTTATTAGGCCAGATTGATAAACCCGCCACCCATTCTAGCCTCAAGAACACCCTTCCCAATACAAGAAAAATGCAATTATTTAGCCTAAGTTGAAACATGCATAAAATGAAAAATGTAACCTTTAGATCCCTCACGTACCTCCTTAATCCCTCTAATAAAACCCTAGAGAAAACATACATAAAACCTAAGCTTCTATTAGCTTCAAAAATATAGAATTCTTTACTAACAATGCTAACCATGTGAAGGTGGAAGCTTATTTGGCACCACTAACCTAAAAAACATTATTAGTAGGAAATTAAAATTGATATATATATATATATATATATATATATATATATATATATATATATATGTACTACCTAGAAAATAAAAAATATTTAGTAAAATTGATTAAATTTACATTTGAAAAGTCAACATACCTCAGTATTTCAATCCAAAGAACCATTTGGATCTCTTCTAACGTTAATAGTATAGATAATAGCCTCATGATTTAACTCTTGAACTTTCCATAATTTCTTGTTTAATGGCCTCCCATGATATTATTGTAATTGAATATTCATTTCAAGAATCAAATTTGAATAGTACATTATCTTCTTGCATATTTGAAACTTTTCAAACAACCATTGATCTGAATTTTTTATAGGATATCATTGAAACCAAGTTCTAATGACTACCACTGACCCAATGGGATAGTCAATATTTTTTCCATCTGTAACTGAGGAAGTCAATTTTTTGTTTCTCTCTACACACTGACACAAGTATTAATCATTGAATTTTTCATTATCCTCATCTACAATAACTACAAAAAGATGCCCTACACATCACAAAAAAATCATTTTTAACGACAATATGAATATATATAAATAATGAAAATAAATTGTACATAATGAAAAATATTCTACTTGGCTAAACTAGATCAAATACATGGTCAAAGTCATCTGATGATGTCATATATATAAGTTATAATGTTATTAGAACCTAATATGTGTTGATTTTAATTAGAGGTTAAGAACTCCAATCATCCACCCACTCTTGTGACTCACACTCATTCCAAACAAAGTCCACACATGTAGAATAGAAACATGCCATGTGTCTCATATGAATAGTCTAAGAACTTGTAGTTGAGCTATGAAATGAGTAGAGGTCACTTAAATCCATTAGAGTCATAAAATCCTTATAATTTTACAAGTTTTCTTCATCCATTAACCATACATGTGTATGAATAGTATAATTTGGTTGAGCACCATGACACATGTTATCATTACACCATTCAACCATAATTTTTGCATCTATCAAATGAACACCCTCTTCAAATTTTAACTCCTCCCTTGAAATAGATATTTTTACACATTATCTAGCATCATCATACTCCTCTTTTCCATGGCCAACCTCAGTAAACCTTTAAATGTGTTCTACACCTATAGCAATGTGTATCTTGATCAATCAATAAAACATTTATGTATTTTTGAAATGTGATGTGCAATTGTCTGACCAAATGTAATGTTGATTGAAATTAATGTTATTCTAAATAAACTATTCATAGAACTTATAAAAATAACCTTTCACATACTCTGAATAATGTGATCTATCATCACTGATATAGAAATGGTACTCCCTTAATATTTTCTATTATTTCTCTGTACTATCAAGTGCATACATGAATGTTATATGCATGAATATGATAACTTGTGATGAGTTGTAATACTATGATTAAACTTCCATTTGGGGTTTTAATGTGTAATAATCTTCAAAATTAACTTTTGAAATAATAGAACCAAGTGGGAATGTATCCTTGCATATCTTTAAATGTTCATCCAATCATGTAACCCTGTGTGTGTGCCTTTCATAATCATAAACAATCTTCTCCCTAAATTTGACCAATTTTTTTGAAATAGGTATCTTTTTTGTAACAATATCACACCTTTTAGATTATTTACCATCTTTTACTTCTTACCCCTTTTTTATGGGTGTAAAGTAATTTTAAAACTAAATATCTAACATTATAGTCATATAAAATGTCAAAATTGGTATCTTGAGTGTGTCTTATGACACCCAACCCATAAGTCTTTCTTGGAGGGTCTCATGACCCTTATAGGCACATTTTCACTATTTCCCATCATCCATATCCTTTTAGACCTAATGATAGCTCAGCTAGACTACTTTTCCCATAAAAAATCCACCCTCCAGGTCTTGCACCCTCAAGACAATAGCACCCAACTTGGACTATAGCATGAGACCCTAGGGTGTCCAAGTTTAGCACTCATGTCCAATCACATTTCAAGCTTAGGTGATCATTTTCTCCTGATTCCTCTTCCTCATTATGTCAGCCTAGCATGAATACAATTGACCCATTACCAAAATATCTCTATAAAATCCCATTCAAAGTTAATTTAGAAAAGGTTGGTAAATATAAAAAAATAAGTGATAATACAAGCAAGACTACTCAAGCATATTTCCCTATTCTCTACATACAACTAGCCAATACCACTACAAGCTTATTCAAACCATCACACTGGTCCTTAGCCACTTCAACCTCACCTAGTTTTATAATTTTGCATCTTCATACACACTATTGCACAAAGCACATCATGTGGGAGAATTGCATATGGCTTGATCCCTCTTCAAATTATTGGTATATAGGTAGTGTGCCCACACAAGGGGTGTGTATACACATATAGTGCATCTTACACACACTACCCCCCCACTCTTTCTCAAAGTTTATCAAATCATAATGGAGTCTAGGGTTTAAAGATTAAATTAGCTCTATAGGGAGTTTTTTAGACATCCAATATCTAAAATTTCATAGGTAGGCTCACATAGGGACAATGAATAAAACCTAGAAAGCTCAGGTCTCTTGGAAAATATTGGTAGAAGAGGATTATAGTGCTAGACCCTAGGGTGTCTTATTTTAGTGCTCTTGTCCTTTCATAAAATAAAAGTTAGATTTTGATTTGTGACATTGTCCCAGTGTTGTACAAAAAAATTTAGACCCTATCTCATCTTTCTCAATCTATTTCCAGCTAAGTCATATTTTCTCTGCATTTACTACTATTTTTAGAAAGGTTCAAATTACAATTGAATTATATAAATCAATATCTTAATTATTTCAATATTATTTAATAATTTAATTAACTCAAACCTTTAATTAAACTAGGAATAATACTCCAATATTCTTAAAAGAGTTAGATCATTTTGTGAACCCAACTTACTTCATTTGTGCATAAAAACCCTACGGTAAATTCCTTTCTAATTTTTACAATATTTTTCTAATTTTTCACTAGCATATTTAAATAAAAAATTAGAATTAATTTTAAAAATTCCATAGTAATTTAAAATATTTTTTTTGCAAAACCCTAGTTGCACATAATAGGTCCCTTTAAATCACAATTTTCTAATATTTTTTTGATTTTTTACCTAAATATTTAAATAAAAAATTCACATCAAATTTTAAAATTCTTTAGTAATTTTAAAAATAAATCATTAAAAAAATCTTAGTTGTATATAGTAGGTCCCTTTGCTTCTTGAGGTATCACCTCACTCCTAAAATCAGATTTCACATAATAACAAACATGGATCTCACTTATATATATATATATATATATATATATATATATATATTACATTTCTTGCAAATAATGATACCATATATATATATATATTACATTTCTTACAAATAATGATACCATACTTAGTCTTATCATGTATATAAATGATGAAGTTTACCATATGTTAGTACAAAGCTTCATTCTTTATATTTCATGCTTACTTTTCATAATATGGGATGGTATTAAGAAATTTAGTGCTAAACATGTTAAGATACCTCTTACCTCACCTCCCTTGGAGCCTCTATCCCATGCCAAGTCATGCTACATGGTCCGTTTTACTTTTCCATAGGTAACTACCCATTGTCAGAGAGCCCAGTTGACACCCTTTATCCCTCCATCACCTCAATTTGTCAATTATCTACGCTCTCCTCCCATAGCCACTACTAGTCCTATATGGATAGTAGATAATGTGGTTAGAGTTGTTACTCGATGTGCCACTATACCTACCCCACCTAGTAAAGAACCCCACAACCCTCCTATTCCTTCCTATCTTAGGCCCAACCCACTTTCATAGTTATATCTACACAAGGTATATGATATATTTGATCAGTTGAGAAACTCACTAGCTAAGATTTCCATGCTAAGACTGCTTCAAAAATCCAATGTGTTCAAAGACATTCTTTATGAGGTACTCACTCAGAATTCTATGCCCATTAATTTAGAGCCTTCTTATTGTATATTAGTGGTCAACACATTACAAACTATAGAATATTCTATTTATTTTAATCATGAGGACATACCATTTCAGATAGTTATTGATCAAATTTTACCACTTTTCATACAAGCTCAAGTCCAAATTAGTGCATTTAAGAAAGCTCTAGTTGATAGTGGTTACATAATTAATATATGTAATATTACATTCTTACATAACATGGGCATAAATATGCCATCCATGTAAAAATCATATAAGAATATTAAAGGGTTTGATGATATACCATGATAGACATTGGGCAGCATTGCTTTAGATATTATGGTAGGGCCCTAAACCCTCTCTACATAGTTCTAGGTCATACCAAGTCCTCTTCATTATAATATTTTACTTGGATGACCTTGGATACATGTTATGGGGGCATTTCCATCTACTCTTCATTGATGTGTTAAGTTTATCCATGAAGGATACCTATACACATGCCTAAAAGATAACCATCCATTTAGATATTATCAAATTATAGAGTCATCTTTGACTATTTCACTAGATGAAATACCTCATATTATAGTTTAGTCACCACATCATTGAATTTATCTTGATCATATACATATGTTAGGAACCCTTATCCAAGGGAAGCACAATTGATTACTTTTCTTATAAGCAATTAAACACGAAATTATACTAGAATGATTAAGTAACTAGAAACTTGAAACAACAAAGAATTTGAGAGACAATACACAATCTTGTATTAAATACTCTTAGAAGAAAATACAATAAGGAAGATGCCACTTCTTCCTCCACCTCAAAGGCTTGCCACACCTCAAGACCTTCTTCCCTCTCTCTCTTGCTCAACCACAACCAACTCAACAACCTGAGTTGTTATCCCCTCCTTGAATGCTTCAGCTGATCTCCTTGACCTTACACCTGTAGATCTCCTTGACCTTGCTTCCTTGCTTCAATGCTTTTCTTGCTTGCTTGACATACAATACATGCCTCATGGGTCTTTAAATAGGATCCCATGCATACAAAAATAGATCTCTAATTACAATAATTAGACACATAGCTTGGGACTATAATTAGTCATTTAACATGCAAACACTCACTTCACTTAACTGATTGTTCATCAATAGCAGTTCTGGAACCGCCACAGGTGACCGACATCGGTCCTTACCTGTCTGGTGCTGACCAACGTTGGCTGACTCCCTACCGATGTTGGTTGCCTTCTGCACTATATCTGACTGACGTCGGTCATGCTACCAATGCCGGTACTTCTGAAACTCCAACAACCTCTTCTTCTTCATCTGCATAGTTGAAGCTTTTAGCTCCACACCCTAACAACATACATATGAGGTAGGAGAGACTAGCACATCTCACACTCCTCTACTTAAAATTGTGTCCTCAACTCCAAATACTCAGCCAATCATAGTATCTTTAGTCATTCTAGCTACTCCATCAATCATAGTTCCTATACCTATTACAATTATAAAATCATCAACACAAATTCTAGTAGTACTAGTTGATTTTATAGATATAACTCCTCTGATAGTTATAGTTATTTTGACAGTTATAGATACTCTCATAGTACCACCATCTTCTACTATTATAGTTGATAAGATTATCATATCATAGTTACCCCATGTAAATTCTGAGTTACCATATGTACATGATGTTGATATAGATTCCTAGGCTACTTTTGATGATGATATGACACCCACACTCATAGATAATTATTTATGTAGATTGAGATTTACACCAGTTGGCCTAAGAGAGTACCGAGATGAATCTAGAGATATCATTACACATGTTACATCACTCTTAGCATCTCACACTACACTCTCAGGATACACTCCACATTCACAACCATAGACAAGTCACTTGGCACATATAGTTCACATAGTTACCTTTATGGATATAAAACTAGTCATTCAGATTTAGGTAGGTAGCACATAAAATAAACCATAGATTATATTATATATGTTAATCATGGATTAATCACACTACCTATAGTATGCCACAAATCTACTAGTAGGTTATCACAGCAAGATGGTCACCCATTTTGTCTTTTTCATAGGATCATAGGCCATGACACAAACTCATGTATAACTTTACAATAGAGATTGGATAAACTACAAGTTTAAGTTACTATTTAGATTACATCACCATAAGTACCATCTTCACCATGTCTACTAATTCCATCTACTATGAGAATGAAACATCCTTGAGGAGATTCAACATCTTCACTTCTAGAATAACCTTTAGTTCACCACTGATAAAGTGACACCATTATGAGTGATAGATCTCTAACTACACAAAGAGAATCGATCTTATTGACACCTAAGGAGATAGCCACCATGCATACATAATCTAAAGCATATGATGATACTTATGATGATGATCTTGAGGCATTTGATGATGGCCTTGATCCCTTCCTCCATCTCTATTCCAAATGGTCTCCATCCTTAGACCCTTACCCCCTCCAACCTAGTCTTTTACATCATTGTGTACATATTTCTTATTTTAAATTACTTGTATATAGATTTATTTCAATTACTTGTACATAGTTTCTTTTTGTTTACTTTTACATTGCTTCTCAACCTTGTACATAGTTTCCTTATGATTGATTTTACATAGCTCAAAATATTAAAAATACAAAAAACATTCAAATATTCCAAAAATACAAAAACATTCAAATATCCAAAAAAACCAAAAGATTCAAATAATTTAAAAATAAAAAAAACATTCAAAAAATCCAAAAATCCAAAAACATTTCAATTATATGCATTCTCCATGCTTTACATTTATACTACCATGTTAGACTTACATTTGCTATTCTATGCTATTATTTGTTGATTTATCTACATTACCATTCTTTAGTTGATCTTCTTTGAGTGTGTGCAGTGACATCTAGATCCTTGATTTATTCACTCTACCCATTAAGGGGTTATCCTACTTCATAAATTCAAGACACATCAATATACCTGCCCATTGGGGACATCTTCTACTGACTACACCATCCAGGTTATGTCATTCCTACACCACATACTCTAGTTATCATGTTAATGTACATTATTTAATATATTATATAGATTACTCTATTGACACTCACTATTATATAGAGCTTGTGTATTTCTTAGCATATACCTAGTCTTGTACTACATGTCTTACATACTTTCACTTTTTTCTTTGATTAGTTAGATCAGATTGTATTTCCATCATTTACATGCCTTCCTTTTTTTCTTTACATAGCTAGATATGATTTCATTTATTAGTTCTTATTTTATGTATTATTTGTGCCTTAAGACATTTGCTAATGTCCTTTACTTCTATTCTTGTATGTGCCTTAGTACATTTGCCAATATCATTTGATTGTACTCTTATATGTGCCTATGACCCTTGTTCCCTTACTTGTTTCAACTATATGTGTATGTCACATTTGAACATGCCTTACATTCTTGATTTCCAATTTGAGTGACATGTACCCATATCCATTATTTCCTTGGCCCCTTAGCCACTCTTGTATGCTTCTTGATTCTTGCATGTGTGTTTTTTGCTTGATTACTTTTCAACTAGTTGCAATACCATGATCCACATCATGCATTATCTTAATTTCTTGGATGTCATGATGGACATCATGTTCCATCCCACTTTCATAACTAAAAACTAAAAACTAATCAGACTTTTAGTTTTAGTTCACTATATTACATATTCTATTACTTTATTATATCTATTTAGGTATACCTGTGTTGATCTAACAATCTTTCATTACAAATCATGCTATATCTTGAGATAGCTTGTCAATTATCATTGATATATCATGTATTTTATAGCATAACACACTTGTAAGGCTCTTTATTTTAAGGGAAATCATTATAAGGTCTTCATTCCTACCCTCAAAAGAGGGGAAAGCTAATAGGGGTTTTATCACAAAGATCAGAGCTCCTACTAGTTGAAAAATCAGCTTTTAGAATACCTAGAATAATATCCAAACTTCAAACTAGGTAGAACAAATCACACAGACAGTCACAATTTTTTAAAAACCATAAAAATTATCCTAGGATAAGATCCCCAAGATTTGAATATAATACCAAACAATAGGGTGCCCATTTTTAGTGTTCGTATCCAAACAACAAAAAAATTAGATTTTCCAAAATAGATAGAAAGGTAAGACTTGACAATTTTGTCAGCAATACTTTAGTTCATAATAAATAGTTTTAATATAGTTTTTATCAAATAATCTAGATATAGGGGGAATCATGTGTGACATGATGGCTCTCTCTTCTATTTTCATATATGGTAGCTGGTATAAATTCTAGATTATAATCCGTGTTTTAGACACCAATGATTGGGGGCAACGTGTGTGGCACATTTGACTTCTTTTATTTCTAAGTTTAGTACATTACCTATGAATTATCAATATTTGCATGCCTTATTCCATTTGTAGGTGGTTGACATCATTTCAAAGTGGCTTTCATACAATCCTAACCTTCACATGTCTGAGTGGATTCTACATAATCCTATTGCCCTGTTTCAGAGTGGATTTCATACAAGCCAAATCTCCACCTTTTTTGAGTGGCCAAGAGCGGCCTAATTTCCAATATACATTCATTTATCCATGCCAACATTTTTAAATTATAGAGAATTTATGGGATTCAAGAGCCATCGCATACAACAAATATTTCATACCAATATTAGTTCATAGCTTCACTTTATGGGGTAATGATGGAGACAAAGGTCTAGCTAGCCTTTGTAATCTTGAACCACATAATTAGAGGGATTGAACACACATTCTAAACATAGATTATCATATGCATGATTACATAGCTTCACTTAGTGGGTGATGATGGAGCCAAAGGGCTAGCCTTTGTAATCTTGAGCCACTCTCAAAAAATTGAGCACTTAACTGTATTCATGATATTACTCTTGGTTCAACACACCCAACACTCTTAGTACCACTCAAAATCACAACAAGTTTTATAATAGTTTATGTACCTAGTGAGGTGTATTCATTCCTTTCTCTTCCTCTTTATTTTATCCAAATTTTGTACATTTTTACTTTAGACATAACATGTCTATTAAGAACTGATCTACTCCTAATTTTATTTTATAGATTTACACTTCATGATGTGCTCTCTTTACACACACTTAGCATCACACAACTTCATGAGCTTCACCCTTGTAGGTAATTTTAGGTATGCTTTCTACTTTTCCTTTATCCTAGTATTTCACTTCATTGCATCACTAGAATAAAGGGGGGAAATATATTCATATAAATTGTCAAAATTGATAGCTTGAGTTTGGCTTGTGACACCCAACCCATAGGTCTTTCTTGCATGCTATCATGACCCTTATGGGCACCTTTTCACTGATTCCTAGTCATTTATAGACTTCCACAACTAATTTGAGCTTAGCTATACTACTTTTCCCATGATAAATCCATCCCCCTAAGTCCTGTATCCCCTAAGACAATAACATCCAAATTGGACTATAGCATTGAACCCTAGGGTGTCCAAGTTTGGTGTTCCCATCCAATCATATTTTGAGCCCAGGTGACCATTTTCTCATGATTCCTCTTTTCATTATGTTGTCTTACCATGAATTCATTTGACCCATGATCACTGGATCTATATAAAAAAAAATTCAAAGTTCATTTAGAAAGGGTTGGAAAATATCATAAAGCAAGCAAGAATACAAGCAAAACTACTCAGGAATATTTCCCTATTCTTTGTATATAGCTAGCCAATACCACTAAAATCTTCTTCAAACCCTCACACCAGTCCTTAGCCACCTCAAGCTCACCTAGTTTTAGCATTTTGCATCTCTATACACACTATTGCACAAAACACATCAAGTAGGAGAACTACACATAGCTTGATCCCTCATTATAGTATTAGTATGTAGGTAGCATGCCCACACAAGGGGTGTGTATACACATTTAGTAAATATTACACACACTAACTCCCAACCTCTTTCTCAAAGTTTATCAAAGCATAATGGAGTTTAGGGTTTTAAGAATAAATCAACTCTACAGGGAGTTTTGTAAACATCCAACATCCAAAATTTCATAGTTAGGCTCACACAAGGACAATAGACAAAACCCAGAAAGCTTAGGTCTCTTGGATAATAGTGGAAAAAGAGGAATATAGCACCAGATCCTATGGTGTCTTATTTTGGTGCTCTTATCCTTTAATAAAACAAAATCTAGATCTTTATTTGTGATACTATCCCAATCCTATATAACAAATTTTAAACCCTGTCTCAGCTATCTCAGTCTATTTCTAAGTCTTATTTTATTCACATTCATTACTATTTTTAGAAAGGTTCAAATTAGTATTAAATTATATAAATTAGTAGCTTAATTATTAAAATATTATTTACTAATTTAATTAACTCAGACCTTTAACTAAATTAAGAATAATACTCTAATATTCCCAAAATAGTTAAATTAGACATCAAATTTTATGACCTTGGTTTTATTATTATGTTGCTTAGTGATATTATTTTTGTACTAGTAACTATGTTGGATAGTGCTCATGTATCTCTCATAAAGTATATATAAATCATGAAAATGGAATTTATGGAGCTCCTAATTAGGCATGATATAATGAAGGGAAATTTTAAATGAAGGTAAATATAATTATAGTGGTAGATAGACTCACATCCATATACAAAGAGAATAGAGTTTATGTAGTGGTAGTTTAATGTTAGTGTAGTAGACCTAGATAATGGGACTAAGCTTGAGATACCAATCAATAAGAGAATATCAAATTAATTTTTTAAATATATTATTAAGGATATTATTTGTTTCTTTGGATTAGCCATTCCATTGAGGATGGTAAGGGGTAAAAACATGTGTGTAATTTTATTTTTTGATCAAAGTTATTTCAAAGCAAAAATTGTTTGATTGAGGATGAACTTAGATATTTTGATGTCGATAAAATTAAAAAGGGGTATAACTTCAACCCACTTGTTAAAGTACTCGATGGCAATGATGATTAAGGTGTGGACATCTTATGATTGAAGTAACTTGATGATTAGATTTAATCCCCACATGGAGTAAGGCCAAGGAGATTCAATTTTTTGAAGCTCCATTGAAAGAGAATGGATAAGATCATCATGTAATTGGAAAGGATTTCACTTCTAGAAAATATGATGGTTTATTTTAAAAGTTTATGCCAATAATAACACATGTATAGGATTTTTTTAGGCTATAGCATATCCATTACAATGAACTATATCAATTATTCCATTTTCTTGATCAAGAATAGAAGGAAAATAATTTTTAGAAACAAATGGGAGCAATGGATATTCAAATTTTTGATAATATAAAATGTGATGTTTAAAGACATAAGTGAAATCTTTCTTGTTAGTTGTTGCATTTTCTTGAGAGTCAATATCATAAGGATATGTTTTGTTTTATGAAAATTGGATTATTTCATTATATCAAGGGATTTGTAAAGTATTGATAAGATGTGTAAAACAAGAGAATCATCTATATCTTAATAGGAAATTGAATGTCACATAATTATTAATGTGGGTGAAATAGAAAGGGTAAAGAGGAAAGATATTCAATAGTAAAATTTTGTTCTCATGGGATTACCTCGATGGTGAAATATGTGAATGATTTATTAAGGTTAGAAAACTCATAATATTCTTTAAGGTTTTCAATTTTGTATTGATAAGATCCACTAAATTGTTAATAGATAAGTTTGGAATCACTTAAAACATGTGAATAAGGTATGTCTAAATTCATGGTTCTTGCATACAAATAATTAAAGGTTTATATTTATTCATATTGTTGGTAACATCAAATTTAATCCAAAGGAATAGATGGATGATCTTGATAAAAGGATCTGAGAGGACACATCCTGACCTATCTCCTTATAGGAATTTGAATTTTTGAAATTTGAGTGTGCAAGTATACTCTTAAAATTTAACAATAACTTTGGGTTTCTCTTCTTGTTTAGGTTTTATGGTAGTTTTTAGTTGGGAAAGTTGATTTTTAGGTTCTTAGAGGAATTAGACCTCAAAATCCACCATAAAAATGTGAATTTCATCTTTGAGAGATATGGATTGATTGAAAGCTTCAATAAAAATGCTATCCTCATCAAGAAGGGTATTGTGAATATTCATTTTAATAGGAATAGGATAGTAAGCTGAATGGAAATCACTTTTCCCTTGATAAATTTTTTGGTGATGATCTTGAGGATAAATTACATCCAAAAAGTCATCCATTTTCCAATTCTATCATTAGGAAAGAAGGCTTTAAATAAGAAATAATGAAGAGGGTCTAAATGGACTATGAAATAGGTTGTTTTATAATATTATAATGTTAATTTTTTTTTGAATAAAATTATATATCATTACAATGATCCTCAACCTTTGTGTCTTATGTCTCATAATAAATAAATACATAACAAATGTAATAGGTACCATATTATTTGTTACATTCATCTTGTTTCACTTGCATTTCCCTAACATCAATGGTGGTGGAATATGTGTAGAAGATGAGAGCTCACTTGTTGGACAATGTTTGTAGTGTGGGAGGTTTTAGTGAAACATTTTTTCACATTCTCGAATGAATTTTGGAAAGTTTCACTCTAATCAAGATTGACACCTTTCTTTAAGATGGAATTGATCAAATGAGTTTGATAGGCAAATTAAAAGATAAATATATGAATTCCCATAAGTTTCCCAAGAAAAATATGGATTTAAGGAATATAAACTATTTGATGTATTTCAATGATTGATTTAATATTGAAAAGATAGACATCAATATCTCATCTAGGGATAGTTACCCCAAAAATATTTCTATATATAACATTGAAGACACTTTTTAAGGTTGAGTTTAAATTGGTATTCAATCAAATAGTCAAACATGATGGATAGGTCATGAGGATGATCTTTGTAATGCATGAATTTTTCAAGGAGATCATTCACATAAGTCTCAGTAATCTTGTGAATGAGATAATGGAAGAGATGAGTCATGACCCGTTGATATGTAGTCTCAACATTTTAAAGGTTAAAAGAAATCTTGACATAACAATATGTGCCCCAGTCCATGGTGAATGTGTTTTTGTTTTGATCATTAGTATAGATGTGAATTTTATTATACCTAGAGAAACCATCCATGAGGGAAAAAAAATCATAAATATTTTTATAATAAATAATGGCATTGTTTGATGACTGTGGGAAACTATCATTGGGGTATCCTAAGTTGAGATTATAGAGTCAATACATATGAAAATGACCACTGTGACTTTTTTGTAGTTGGGAATTATGTTAAAAACCCATCATAAATTACTTAAATGCTTAATAAACTTAACATTAAAGAACTTAATGATTTATTGCTGACAATATTTGGAGACTTATTAAGTAAATTTTAATTATCTTTGAAGATAGGACTTGCATCAAGATAAGTGACAATATCATGAACAAGAATGTCATGATCATTGTCAAGCATATTCTTGTATGACCAAAAAAAGGCTTATTTTTATTTATAAATTCCAAAACTAAGGTTATATTACTATTAAAGAGAGAGGAGAGAAGAGATGGAAAGGGTAGCATGGGGATCATTATGTATTCCTAAGTTAACCTCCATAGTCCATTCAAAGGAGCATTGCATTAATGTCTTGAAAGTGATTTGGTGAAGGTGGTAATTTAGAAAAAAGACCACTTTTTAAATCAAATATAATAATTAAATTATGAAAATAAGGAGGGTGTTTGAAATATCCAAGTTTGTTATACTAGATAGGGAGTTGATCTCCCCTTTCATGCATTTATAACTTCATCACTATGTAGAGTGGGTAAAGGACCATGCTAATCAATCTCAACATTTGATATTATGTTCCATGTGAATATATCTCACATCAATAAATTTTTCATATATTATAAATGTAGGAGGTGTTTTTCATTTTTTTACATCATTGTCTTGGCCAATGACATTGGATTTTTCTATTGTGAATTGATCATCATCAAGGTAGCAAATAAAAATTGAATTTTCTAAGTGTGTTTATGCAATGTATTATTTGTAAATGAGCATCATAGACTTGTTCAATGAATTTGAGACTCTTAATTTGAGTCTAAACATCATTGTTAAGACCAAAATTATTTTATAGAGATTGAACATGATCTACTTGGATGATGAAGTTAGAACCTTATAATTGATCTTGAACAACATCATCCTGGCTAATGAAGTTATAGTTTTCTAGATGAAACTTAACATAATTGGCTAGGCCAATGAGAATAGGGCAAGATACAATTTTATAAATAATTTTACAAATTTATTATTATTAGGGTTTGGAGGTGAAATCTAAGATATGTTGGATTACCCATCTAGGATCTTCTAAGGGTAGATTGGCTGGAGGTAAAAAAGCTTTCTTCTTCATTAATTAAATCAAATCGAGGATCATCAAGTTCATAAGAGAGGTGCACCAAATTTATATCTTAGATGAAAAAATGAATTTTATAAAGGGTCTATTTATAATTAAGGACATCAAAGTGTCTCTATTAAGATTTAAAAACAACAAAGTTTTCATCTTTAGATGGTGAAATTGTGCATGCTTGATTAAGTTGAGGCTCACTATAAGTATCTTTGGCATAAATGTTGATTTGACTAAAATATATATGAGAGAGTAATAGTGGTTCTTATAAGAGTCTAGAAAATCCATTGCCATTTAATTCAAATGAGTCTTCATCATATTAATATTTATTGGCACTGAAAGGAGGTAGATATTTACCATCTTCATCAAATAAAGGAAGGGATCGACCTATTGGTAGAATAGATGGAGGAATCTATTTAGAGATGTATGGTGGCACACTAATTATGTTACAAATGTGTTGGATCCTTTTTTATTCATTTTCATAAGAGTTAGTAAGGGTGACTTAAAAAATGGGATTGATGTAGATGAACTGAGGTAGTGGAGCACTATTGATAATGTTAGTGGTAGGAATTACAAATTATTTCTTGGGATTTAGTAGTTTAAGATTTCATGGTTTAGGATTCACTTTATGCTTATTTTAGACATTATTTTGAATATAATTTAAGCATTGAATTATCTCATGTGGTGAGTATAAGAGTGGCCTAATCATAGGTTTTAAGAAATAGGGAGATCAAGAACTATTATATTAGTGCATATAATTTTGTGTCCTATAGTGAGAGGAATCAAACTATAACCAAGAGGACTTTAGTTGTTATTATCAAATCCATGGTAATTAAGTATTATTTTAAACATATCTTATAAAATATCCTAAGATATTGATCAACCATACAGAATTGAATTTGATGCATGAACCCTCATCCATAAGTAATGTTTTGACTTGAACATCATTGATCATGATACCAAATAAGATAGGGAGATCATAATCTTATAAAATAATTTCAACATTGATCAATACAAAGGAAAATCTATATATATTTTATTATTTGGTTGAGTATGCAACATGGTATCAATGGTGTGTACTTTAGTATTTGTTGGACCTTCAAGAGGATTACTATTGGCTTTATTTTCACTTGGTGATGGTGATTCTTATATATTTCAAAATTATTACATGATAGTTTTTTGATGGTGGGGTGATGTTCTCATGAGTTACATTAGGGTAATTTTGCAATGCATAATGTTAAGATATTCTAGGAAATTTCATTGATTTTATTTTTGGTAAGAGCAACAATGGTATTTTGATTAGGAGTTTAAATTTTTTTTTGGATCTTTGATGTTAGGAAGAGATTGATCCTTAGGTTGATACTTCATTAGTGGACTAGGTAAATAATTATATGTTATATTGGTTGAATTTTTAGTTATTATATCAGTGAGTGTAATGTCCTCTTGAGAGGTTTTATTAAGCTTGGTGATATTATATTCATGATAAAATTTACATTAGTAGCTGAAATTTATCACATTAACATATTTGGAATTGGTGTAATATTGATCATAATTTATTTTAATTATACCTAAAAAATTATTTATAGGTTTGATGGTTGGATTATAAGTTTGGTGATGCTTATTTTAAGATTTTTAAGGTTTATGTCATGATTGAGATTTATTTTATTGAGATTTAGAGGATTTTAGATATTATAGATAATGCTCTTTAGTGATAAAATCATGGTTGATTTTTTCACCTAACATGAGGTCATAAGCAAATTAATTTAGGTCATAAACACTTTCATGAAAATGACATACATTAACACACCACCAAACATAATATTAGGATTATAATAAGGAGGTGTAGGGTTGGAAAGATCAAAACTCATAGGTTGAATGTTCACTCCTTTTCTTGAGATCTTAGAGACTTAAAGGAGGGTAGGATAAAATTGGATTGTTTGGATTATTTGGAATACTTGAAGAACAAGACACTCTCAACTTATATAGTGGGGGAAGTTTGATTTATTATGTGTAAGTGTTGATAGTATTAGTGGTTATTTTGAAAGCCTCCTTACTATATTTTTAGATGGCTCAAATTATTTCATAATGTAGTCTTTACATTTAGCTTGATCAGAGGCTTCTTCAAAAGTCATAAGAGAGAAGGAAATTAATTTGTATTGAATTTGAAGTTTAAAATCAGTAAAAAAAAATCTAAGAGGATTTCCTCAATCATATTTTGATCAAATATATATGCTAAACATTTCTGTCTATTGATAAAATCATGGTAGGCTCATGATCTAATTTATTAGCATTCTCAAAACTACTAAGGTTGTTTTTGGGAAGATCATGACATTGAAATTCTTTGACTAAAACATTGAATAAATATTCTAGATTTATATTTAAATGGATTAGAGTTATTTGTACCATTATAATGCATCCCTAGTTATGTTTTTTACTAGAATATTGGTATTTATATATGTTATGGTTTTAATCCACTATTTATAGAGGTATCCAAATGATATAACATATAAGGAATGATCATGTGGCCCATTATATGTGACGGTTAGAGAGATTAGAGATTCCTCCAATATCCATAGAATAAATATAGGAAACTAGAGGTTAAATGTGGAGTTTTTGAAACATTTTGATGTGAATATGATATTGAGGAAAATTTTTATTCTTAGCATCTATGAGGGGAGGGGGTAGGTTAATTATTATGCTAACCCCATTCAATTTTTTGCAATTTATTTTCCATTTAAAAAATATGGTTTTACATTTAGACCTTTTGTTTTTATTGGTGGATAAAATTTGATCTATTTGATCAAATAATTTGGAAAACACTTGGGTGTTATCCAATGGAGCATTTTTTCTAGAGTTGTGGAGAGGAAGAGGATTGATAGATTTATTATTGAGAGGGAATATTGTTTGATGTTATAACCATTGATGTAGAGTTGTTTAGATTTACATTATTATGAGAAGTATAAATATCATTTATATCAATATTATTGATATGTCTATTGAATATTTTTTTATCACTATCTAAATATATTTAAAATCATGTTGCATTGAATATATTTTGATTAAGGTTGGGAAAAATTGTACCATGATGGATTGATCTCAATGATGGGAATGGGAGGGTGTTATGTCATGTGTCCAGGGATATGTGTGGCTTACTTATGACTTACATACCTTCATATTATCTTATTGCATTTCTTTATGTTCTTAGTATGGTTTACCTGTGGAATAACCATGGCTATTTAGAATATATATAAGAGGTAGTGGTTAGTATTTTATCATCATATTATGAGTTTTTTTCTTATTACATTGTTGTGGAGGTTCCTCATTGAATTTGCTTAGTCATAATATTCAAGTATTATGTTCTTTTGCCAATTTTTGTTATGGATATACTAATTCTATTCTTAATTCTGTGATATATTATTCCATTATTGTGAATCATTTAAGTAATTTCATTACAAGTGGTATAATAGCTTCAATTTGGGTAAGTTTTTAAGACAATTTTTTTTGATCTGACATCTTGAGCACTATAAAGTTAAAAAACATAACTTGTGATCTGGAAAAAAATGAATTTTTCATCACCATAGTTTTGTTCATGGATTTTTTTTATAAAAAATAAAAAATAAAATAATAAAAATTTTGAATAAAAAGTTTATTTTTTTACCTTTACAAATTAGCAGTCTTTGGAATCATCTTTGTGAGATGATCAAAATGATATATTATACCGGTACACTTTTTAGGCTAAAATTGTTCACCCTTATGCACATTAGCATTTGTTGGATTCATCTTAGTGAGGTGATTTTAAAGGTATCATATACTGATACACTTTTTTTTTGGTTTGTAACCCTCCTAGGGTTTGTGCATGACTGGGCCTAAAACTCATAGATGTGGGAAAGGGAAATAAATGCCTAAAATGCCTTACAAGGATGTCATGGAGTTAGAAACTTTTTATCTGAGTATTTCATAGGTATTTTAGCAACTTAGGTTAGAGTTACATGGAATGGTGTATAAAGATGATCTTAAAATAGTTAAAAGGGACCTCACAAGGCTATAAGGGGACTTAATGGGCTTATAAGGTTAATTAAAAACAATCACTAGGAAATTGGCCAAATTTTTAGCTCAGACATTAAAAAATAACCCTTACCCACTCAAATTTGGTTCTCCTCCAAAAAATCACAATGCCCATCTTGGTATAAAGTCATTATTTCCAAAAGTGGACCTGCACAAGTTTGATGGTAATAATTCACTCACATGGCTTACTCAAATTGAAAATTTATTTGAACTACATCAGGCTCCCTGTTCACAAAAGGTGGTCATGGCATCTTTGTAATTTAAACCTAATAATATCATTTATTATCATTAGCTATGTGCTCAAAATAAAAATAAGGGTGTCTTAGTTTCATGGTTAGTATTTTTTTAGGAGTTACAGATCCACTATCACAATAAGGTCTATGAAAACTACTTCAACAAACTAGCCAAATTGTGACAAATTAGGATTATAATGGATTACATTCATAAATTTTAGAATCTCTCTTTACATGTGGAAACCATCATTGAGAAAAATATGACTAACCTATTTTTGGGTGGCCTCAAAGATAACATCCAATTAAATTTTTTCATGTTTCATCCTAGTCATGTATTTAAAGCCACACCAAGGCCATGTATGGCTAAGGAAAAAGAAATGATCAAACAAAAAAAATTCACTAATGTTTGTGAACACACCTTCTTAGCACCATCATTTTTATATCCTACCAGATTGACACCTTAATAAATTTAATAAAATCATGCAAAAGGTTTGTGTTTTGGATGCAATATCAAATAGAGCAAAGGACATCAATGTCATGAAAATAAGTTATTTTACATTGGAGGTGCTAATGAGGAGGAAAAAAAAGATGATGATTTAGGGGTAGGTTTGGAAGAACTTGAGGATGAATCTAAAGATTATCAACCTACTATTTCTTGTTATGTACTTTTAGGCATTAGTACTCCTAAAACTCTTAAGGTGGTGGGTTTCCTAAAGAAACAAAAGGAGACTATGTTAAACTTCATCAATAGTAAGTTAGCTACTCATTTGAATTGTTTCATTTGCCCAGCTCTATAATTTTAGGTCATGATTACATATGGTGGTACTTTCAATAATTATACAAAATTACATAAAATTAAGCTTGATATGGGAGACTACTTGTTATATTCCCCTAGGTTTTCTATTCCCATGGGAGGAGATGACATTGTTTTGGGAGTATAGTGGCTCATCACTTTGGGCACTATTAGAAGAATTTCTAAGAACTATTCATGAGGTTCCATTTAAAAGGTATGTCCTTAAAACTATGGGGATTACAAGCTAAATATCCACAATTGGTTAGTTCCCATAAAATGATGAAGATTCTTAGAAAATGTTCTAAGGGATTTATGGCATGCTTATTTTACATAAAGGTTCAACCAACCAAGCAGGCTACACATCCTAATTTTTAATGGGTGATAGAAGACCATTATGTTGTTTTTGATGACATGCTAAAATGACTTCCTTTAATCTTCACACATGATCATGCCATCAGGATCATTCTAGGAAGTACACCAACCAATATCAGACCTTACAAGTATCCCTAAGACTATAAGACTAAAATTGAAAATATGGTAAAAGAGACATTAGAGGTAGGAATTATTTTACATAGTCAAAGTGAATAGTCATAGTGTAGAATAATGATGACACTTGGAGGATGTGCCTAGACTACAATGAACTCAATAAGTACACCATCAAAGATAATTTTCCTATTCTATTAATTAATGATTTTATAGATGAATTACATGGTGCTATTTATTAAAAAGTTAGACCTTCACTCTAGGTATCATCAAATTCAAATCCAAAATGAGGACATACCTAAAACAACTTTTAGAAATCATGAATGTCATTATGAATTTATGGTCATGCCTCTTGGCCTCACAAATGCACCATATACATTTCAAAGTTTCATGAATACTATTTTTAGGCCATTTTTGAAAAAGTGTGTATTTTTTTATGATATCCTCATCTACAAAAAAATTGGGAAGACCATTTGAAGTAGGTGAAATAGGTACTTTTAGTTTTAGAAAAACATCAGGTTTATGCCAAACCTTATAAATGTGCTTTTAGTTTCTAAGAGGTGGATTAATTGGGTTATCTTTTTTCATACAAAGGAGTGAAATTTTATCCTAATAAAATACAAGTGATTATGGATTGGAAGGTTCCCAAGACCATCAAGAACCTTTGAGTATTTTTGGGGCTAACTAGTTACTATCATAGGTTTGTCAAAAAGTATGGTAGCTATTGATCAATTTTGACCCCAAGGTCAAAATTTCAAACCCTATAGGAAATTTTTTATTTTCATGTATTTATATCCTTGTTCATAACCATTAAATACCTTAGTGGTCCTCAAAAGGTCTTTTTAAAACCTTATTAGCAAAGTTTAAGGTTTATTTGGAGAAGTTAAGGTAATAGTTTATCTGTGCATTGTAATAGGTTAGTCATATCATCATGCTTTGAGACTTGGCCAAGTGGTGTCATGGGTCCCTATTTATCATTCAAAGTCATATTTTACCCTCCATCATCTTATACAAACATTTCATGAATGTTTGGAAAGTTATTTTTTATTTGTGGACTTTCATGTAAGAAAAATTGAGGAAAAATTTGATTTTTGGATATTCCAACTTATGAAAAATCCTCCAAAGTAAATGGTCCATACTAACACTCTTTCCAAGGTCATTAGATTAGTTATATAACTTCCATATATGTCAGGATGTCAAAAAATGGGTAGATTCTTGAATTTCAACACTTAAGAGGGAGTTTAATGCACTTGTATGGACTTATTGAGCTCACTTTTAGGTGAAAACAATTTATAAGTGTCTCTTTATATTCCATAGGTTAGATTCATGCTTGGAATAAAGTTTTGGGTTCTATAAATGCAAAGAACTCTCTCTCTCCTCCACCACTCCCTTCATACATTCAAAAAAGTAAATTTAAAGTGGATAATATAGGCCATATAGGTGGATTCAAAGCTTGATATTTTGACCAGAGTTGATGACCCCTATGAAATCTCAATTAGTGGCATTGGTTGTTTGATTTATTGTTGAGTTGTGGAGCTAAAAGCTTTAACTCTTTGCAAACAGGTGGAACAGGAAGGTTGCTGAGATACAAGAGCACCGGCATTAGTAGCAGGACCGACGTCGGTCGTGACCAGTGCAGAAGGCCACCGGCGACAGCAGGGAGTCGACCGACGTCGGCAGAACCAGACTAGCAGGGACCGACGTCGGTCACCTGTGTGTTCCAGAACTGCTCGTTACATGGAGAGTTAGTTAAGTGAATGAAGTGTTTGCATGTAAAGGCCAGTTAGAGTCTTTGGTTGCGAGGATAATTGTCTAAATTAAGAGACTAAGTTAGTGTTTGAGTTAGGGATCTATTTATATACCCATTGGCATGTATTGTAATTAAGGCATGAGATAAAAAGGAAGGCAAGTAAGTTGCTTCCATTGTAAGATCATTGAGTTGTAGGTTGTTGCAAGCTCATAGGGGATCTACATGTGAGTATGGTCTATTGAATTATAGGTTGCAGGTTCATGGGAGATCAACTTGAAGTACTTTTGAGTGCTTGGTGAACTGGCAGGGTTATTACTGACTAGTTGGAGAGGTGAACACCAATTCTGTTTGTGAGTTGGTTGTTGGGACCATTTTTTTTTGTGTAGGAGAGTGTTGTGTGAGAAGAATTACTGTACACTTGAGGTGTGGCAAACCTCTGTAAGGTGAAAGAGTGTGGTGGCCCTTTGTTGTATTCTTTTCTGTAAAGTATTAATACAAGATAGTGTATTATCTCTCATATTCTGTGCTATTGGTGAATTCTAGCTATTTGTGTTTCTGGTTATTTCCGCATTTATAATTGCTTATATTTGGTAATCATATTGTGCTCTTTTTGAGGAGCAAAATCCAACAAGAGGAATCAGAACAGAGGTGTGTTTGTTCTTGGACTTCCCTGACAAGTGGTATCAGAGCTTTTGGTTGGGATACTAACAGATTGGATTAGATCTGGTTAGTGTGTTTTGATTACAGGTACTCACAGGGTTTCTATTTGAGTGGGAGTTGAGTAATGATAGAAGATAGTAAGCTATGGATGGAAAAGTTTAATGGTAAAAACTACCAATTATGGAGGATGCAGATTGAGGATTATCTGTATCAAAAAGATTTGTACTTACCATTGGGAGGGGTTACTTGCAAACCCTCGGATATGAAAGATGAAGAATGGGAGGTTCTTGATCGGAAGGCTCTGGGATCTATTAGATTGAGTCTTGCATCATCTATGATTTCCAGCTTATCACAGTGTAAGACAATGGTGGAGTTGATGGAATCTTTGGCAAATTTATATGAAAAACCCTCAGCTTCTAATAAGGTATTTCTTATGAAGCGTTTATTTAATTTGCAAATGTTGGAAGGTGGATCTGTTCATAGCCATCTTAGTGATTTTCATGTTTTGGTAAACCAGCTAAGTTTAGTCAATATTGTATTTGATGATGAAATTAGAGCTCTCTTAATCTTGTGTTCATTACCTGAAAGTTGGGAAGGTTTGGTAATGGCAGTTTCTAATACTGTGTCTCCTTTAAAAGTCTTAAAAGTGGATGATGTTGTGAGTGTGATCTTGAATGAAGAGATATGCAGGAATAACACAGGTGAATCATCAGAAAATGCTTTGAGTGTTGAAGGCAGAGGAAGGCAAAGAGAAAAGATAGAGCATGGGAGATCAAGGTCCAAGACAGGCAGAAGATCCAAGTCCAGGTATGGTAGAATAACCTGTTGGAAGTGTGGAAAGCAAGGGCACTTAAAGAGAGATTGCAGATCGGGTACAGATCAGCATGAAGAACATGAAGAAGAAGTAGATGTTGCAGATTACGCTGCACAAGATGCTCTGGTATGTTCTTTGGATAAAGTAGAATCTTGGGTTTTAGATTCTGGTGCCTCTTTTCATGCATCCCCACATAGGGAATTTTTTCATGAGTATGTCCAGGGAGATTTTGGAGAAATTTATGTAGGGGATGGTAAGCCTTGTCAGATTGTTGGCAAAGGGAAAGTGAAGCTGAAACTGCAGACAGGTAACACATGGGTGTTAAAAGAAGTCATGCATGTCCTAGTTCTGGAACATAATTTGATTTCTGTTAGAAGTTTGGGTGATGAGGGTTGCACAGTAACTCTCACAGCGGACTCTTGGAAGGTTACCAAGGGTACACTTGTTGTAGCTAGAGGTAAGAAAGTAGGTATGCTTTATCTATCTACTTGTACTACTGATTCTCTTTCTAGGTTTTCTACTTCAGCTGTAGATTTAGAGATGTGGCTTGATAGGCTTGGTCACATAGACAAGAAGGAGATGCTTGTTCTTGAGTCAGAGGATATGCTTTCAGATTTGGAAGGTATGGATCGTGGTTTCTATATGCAGAAGAAGAAGGTAACGTTTCTTGAGGAATTTGATGTTAGTGACAAGAACAGAAAATCCTTGGTTTTCAAGGAGAAGATGACGGACAGAGTTTAGCATAAGATGCAGAAGAATTCTGACCAGAGTAAGGGTGATTTGGATAAGGATTTGATCCAAAAAGAGATCGCGGGAAAAAGTCAGGTTTCACAAGAAAAACACAGAGACTGACGTCGGCAGGAAAACCGACGTCGGCATCCAGATAGGGACTGACGTTGGCTATGTGCAGACTGACATCGGTGACTCAGGGCAGATATTGACCGGTGTCGGCCAGGGGAAACTGACATCGGTAAGGTGGCAGTCATAGGAAACTGACTTCGGTCGTTTTTAGACTGAGATGTGACCAGCATCGGTTATTGAGATGAATTTTGGGTGGATAGCAAGCTGTCATGGAGTCTCAAGTGCCCATATAGAGGACTGAAGGTGTAAGTAAGTTCTTAAATTCATCATTTCCCTTCTTTACACTACTTGTTGCTCACTTATGGCATAGGACCAGGAAGTTGTTGAAGAAGCAGAACAGGTAGATCCAAGAAACAGTGGGAGCTAGGCATGGATGAGGATGTGATTCCTTGAAGGAGAACCAAACAGGTGTTTTGGGTAGAGTGGCCAGCTGGAAGTAAGCACTGAGAGACGAATGGATGTTTAGGATAAAGAAGAGTGGAAATGGATACGTGAGATGGAAGATCAGGGTATATGGTCTTGTATTAGCTACAGGGCAATGGAGGTTTGATCATTGTGTTTCTCTTTACCAGGTTGGATAGTATTAGCTACACTATCCTATTTTTGTATGATGTGCTTGTTGTAGGGTTACATATACAGGTATTGCTGAACTAAAGGTAAAGCTAGTTCAGGTGTTTGTCATGGAGAATCTAGGAGCAACAAGATTCTTTGGCATGAGTGTGTTCTAGAGACATGGTAGGTCATTTGTTGACTTTGTTTCAGGATGATTGTGTGAAACCGGTTAGCACGCCGATGGTTGGATAGTTCTATGAACAGGTGTCTTGATTCACATAATGAGGTTGAGTGCATGGTATGTACTAAACCTAAGTTTTCCCAAGCAGTGGGAGTTGTCACAAGTTGGAGCCAATTCGGGAGAGAACCATTGGAGGACAATTCAGTGGATTCTTATAGGGACTAGCAGCAGGTGCACATGCTATGCATGTTCAGGTTATTTTCTACATGGTTTGTAGAAGTGGATGTGGCAGGCGATTTGGATGACAAGTTTTACACTACAGGTTTGTGGTGGTTGGTCTTCAAGAGTGGTCTTGAGGAGGGATACAAAGCCAAGGGAACAAACTAGACTAAGTACAGGTACAGGTACAGGTTGCAGCTGTTTATCTCCAAGTGGGAGATTGTTGAGTTGTGGAGCTAAAAGCTTTAACTCTTTGCAAATAGGTGGAATAGGAAGGTTACTGAGATACAGGAGCACCAGCATCGGTAGCATGACCAACGTCGGTCGTGACCAGTGCAGAAGGTCACCGGCGATGGCAGGGAGTCGACCGACGTCGGTAGAACCAGACTAGCAGGGACCGACGTCGATCGCCTGTGTGTTCCAGAATTGCTCGTTACACGGACAGTTAGTTAAGTGAATGAAGTGTTTGCATGTAAAGGCCAGTTAGAGTCTTTGGTTGCGAGGATAATTGTCTAAATTAAGAGTCTAAGTTAGTGTTTGAGTTAGGGATCTATTTATAGACCCATTGGCATGTATTGTAATTAATGCATGAGATAGAAAGGAAGGCAAGTAAGTTGCTTCCATTGTAAGATCATTGAGTTATAGGTTGTTGCAAGCTCATAGGGGATCTACATGTGAGTATGGTCTATTGAATTGCAGGTTGCAGGTTCATGGGAGATCAACTTGAAGTACTTTTGAGTGCTTGGTGAACTGGCAGGGTTATTACTGACTAGTTGGAGAGGTGAACACCAATTCTGTTTGTGAGTTGGTTGTTGGGACCATTTTTTTTTGTGTAGGAGAGTGTTGTGTGAGAAGAATTACTGTACACTTGAGGTGTGGTAAACCTCTGTAAGGTGAAAGAGTGTGGCGGCCCTTTGTTGTATTCTTTTCTGTAAAGTGTTAATACAAGATAGTGTATTGTCTTTCATATTCTGTGCTATTGGTGAATTCTAGCTATTTGTGTTTCTGGTTATTTCTGCATTTATAATTGCTTATATTTTGTAATCATACGGTGCTCTTTCTGAGGAGCAAGATCCAACAAGAGGAATCAGAACAGAGGTGTGTTTGTTTTTGGACTTCCCTGACATTTATCTCCTTGGATTTATAAACACTCGTTAAGGAGCTAAGGTGCTTTTTTGAGGTGTAAAACCATGACATGGTCAATTTGAGGCCTCTTAGGTGAAATAATGAACTCATTAAAGCATGATAATAATTGGCATGGATCCTTAGAGGTCTATAAACAAATTTCACGCCTTCATTCATCAATTTTGGCATGTTTGGTATTGGAGTTTGGAGAATGAGAGCTTCATAAAGATAAGTTATAGGTTGTATTTGAGGTTTAAAAGTTTTATATTGATTAGAATGTATCCAAATGATTGGAAAACTATTAAACATATTATTCTCTTGTCAAGGTTCTACAATCATCTAATCACCTTCTGTACTAGTCTCCAAGTGTCATTTGTGCTCCTAACTTGAAGACTGTGCATATGGGACTCCTTGTGTAACAATGGTTTAAAAGTCTTGTTTTTTACTTGTCAAGGTTGTTTTAGGGTCTTGAACTCACAAATAAATAATGGATAATGATCTAATAATTTCAAAATTTTCAAAATAGACGTCACAAATGGATTCTTGATTTGAATGCGGGTCTACATGTTTGCCTAGACTTGTAGGTCTCTTTTGTACATGAAATATAACCCTTGCATGAAATATAATGTTTCAAGGGTGATAGATAAAATTTATAAAGATGTAGGTAAAAAATTTATGGAGAATAGTGACTTGGGAAATTAAATTTTAAACTCAAAAAATTAGTTCTAATGCCCCCAAACACACTTCAACCTTACACACACTCAGTTCTTCTTAAGTTTCTAGGCTAATTTTTAAGATTGATAAAACATATGCAATGAAATATATTAGAGATGAAATTAATGAATAATAATAAATAATTTAATATTATATAATATTTTTATTGGAAACAATGCAAATCTCCATTCTTATAAATAATTAAAACTCAGTCACATAGTTAGGCCCATGTGTAGGCTTGTAAAGAAGTTTGGGTTCTTGTGAGAATATGTAATGTTCATATGAAAAATGAGGAATAAATAAAAAATTGGAAACATGAATTAGTGTAGGAATGAGATAATACATAGGTTTTAATATACTTAAACATTTTGGTCTCCAAAAAATAATTGAGATGATTAGGTCTATAGGCTTAAATTCTCATGCACAGACCTATGTATGAACATAAGAGGAAAATCTTGTAGAATGTTATGAAAGGTTAATGAAAATTTGTAGGATAGTGAGAAAGGATTTATAATTAATTTTTATTACTATTATGGTTTCAATTAAAATTTTTAGAAATACAAGTTCAAGCTCATGTTTAAACTCTTCCTAATAGTCACCTATAACCATCTTTTGAGTGAGCATGAAACACATGAATGGTCAATTTAAAGATGTACAGTAATTAAATAGGTGATTGAGTTTATAAATAAGGAATATATTTCTTATTATATTAAAAAAATTACTTTAATTACCAATTATTTTTATTGATACTCTTGAGACATAGTCAAACCCCAAATGCATACCTACAGGTCACTTGAGTTGACAAGTTGCCTTTTCAAACTTGAGAAGAAGAGCTCACACATACAATGAAATAGATTTTAGATAGATAAATAAAATAAAAAATTTAAATTTATTTCAAAAAAATACCTTGAGAAAATTATTACAGAACCTAACCAAACAAGATTATCTAAAACTTGCATACATAGTTGGTTTGATGCATACAAGTTTACCTAGTCAAGGTTGGGGTGTATAATTGGTTTGAAACTCAATAGGTCTATGGAGATAAATTAAAATAACTTATAATTACTCTATAATTATATAATAACATTTACACATGATATTTATGGCTAATAAAGACAAGGTTAAAAGATCGAGGAACTCATCTAGGTGTGGTAAGCTTAAACATGCACACATAGGCCTATGTGCCTCAAAATGGTGAAGAGTTGGTCTATTGAGGATGATAAAATAAAATTATGAATAAAAGGAGGTGATTTTTAATTCAAAAAATAATTATATGAAAATTTTAACCCTCTAATAGTGAAGATCAAAGCAAACATAGTAACTAGGGTCAAATCCATTAGTTGGCCTTCAAACCCTAAATGTATGAAACACAAGTTGCATATATATTTCAGAGAGAATAATAATTGGTGATAAATTAAAAACATGTTATAATATGTTTTATACACAAATAATTCATTTGAATATCAAATCAAACTCAAGATAGCTCTCTCAGACTTATTTTCTGTCTAGAGCTCATAAATGCATAATCTGCTAACCCAAAGGTCTCCTAATCTTGCTCACATATTTAATGAGAAGATACATGGTGTACGATGATATTAAAGGAAGGTATAGGGGTATATTTAATAAAAATAAATGTCATTAAGGTTACCATCTAGGGAAGTTATTGTATGAACCATCCTTAAGACCATAGGGCACTTTTAAGCTATTTACAAAGCTAGTTTTGAACCGATGGAAGAAAGAGGCATTAAAATGTATTATAATGGATTATTTAAACATTAAAATGAATGGTGAAATTATAAAGTCTCTTTATCACCATTTCAAGGTATTGGATAGATATGTAGGTACAATATTATACAGATTGCTTAGAAATACAAGACTGTAGGTTTATTTTTGAGGGTATAGAGTATGGGATGATATCCAAATCAAGAAAAAATTTCTATAATGATTAGTTAGATGTTATATATCCATACATAAACATCTTTAGGTCTCTAAAAATTATACATGATATCTAAAATTCATCTACTTGGTCAAGAAGGTGAGAATGCATTACTTTTCTAGTCAAATGGCTTACATACAGACCTATACAACACTTCAAGAGACCTCTCCTCAATGGATTGAGTTTCCTAGGGATGTTTCAGACCTAAAAAAACTCATTCCAAGTAATATAACCTATTAATTTCTTTCTAAATATTCCAACTATCTCTCAAACCTATGTAAGGACCTAAACTAAGGTTTTTGGCCATTTCATGGTTCACATATCCATACAAGGTCTTAAGAGATAAAAATTTACATGTAGAATGGTATTGGAATTTTTAAATTTAATTTCATTATTTTACTAAGTTTCAAATGTGTGGGAGTGTTTTTGGGCCAAAACTCAATTTCTAGGTAAGGATGCCTAATTGAGGAAAGAGGAGAGAAGAAAAAGGACACTTCCACTCAGATTTGGATCCTAAAATTTTGCATGGAACTATAAGTGGATAATGAGTCCTACAATATGTGATAAATTTCCAAATATATTTTATATAGTCTTATATGCAAAGAGGTTTACACATTTTTAGGGTTACAAGGAAAGAGGCCAAATGAGACCTTTTAGTGAAAAATAAAGTCTTGGAGAGAGTTTGATGACTTTTAATGAGTTTTTAAAAGTATAATATGATGTGTATATTAATTTCATGGAGAGAGAATTCATTTGAGAAGATAAACTCAAGTTTTAACACTTGTGAACAAGATTGGCCTAGTAAGACAAAGAGGCTTTAAGACACTTAAGGAGATACTTGATGAATGCCACTGAGATGTAAATTTCAAGAACTCCTAAGAATATGAAAGGTGTTAAGATTATAAAAAGAGACTATTTCAGCATTACTTGATTATCAATGAATCCATTTTCCATCTCATAAGCCAAGGCAAGGGGAAGTTTCGAAGAGTAAGGCAAGGTGTCAAGCAAGGTTTGAAAATTCCATGCCACTTGGAGAAAAATAACATATTTAGGAGACCAAAAATTATCCTTGAATACCTGATGGGGAAATTTCATAATTCTTTCTTGATTGTTACTCCTCATGAAACACTTGTCTTCCTCTCTCCTACACCCTTCTCTCTTTTTTCACATTTTTCTATATATTCAACCTTGATAGGATATGTTTATATCCTGCCCCTAAGTATAGTGAATCCTTACTCATTGGAAGCCTTTATAAATGAGAAAAGTCCAGTTTTACCTCCTCTCTTGACTAGTTTCAATGTGTATGCTAGATTAGTTGATCTTGCTAAGTGACAATCTTGCTTCCTTGGCATGTTTGTCCTTTTTTGAATTCATGTTCAATTTTGAATCCATTTTTTAGGTCTTGTGAAGTGTCTAAATAAGGTGTGAAGGTTTATTTATTAGCATATTCACTAGTGTCATGCTATGAACTTTTGACTAGTTCTCTTAGCCAAAGCATTCTTCACAACCTTCATGAGAAATACTGATGTACAGAGGTAGATTTAGAGTAGGGTTTGTTATATGTTAGTATCATTTTTGAAGTAAATTTTTAGTTGGTTGGTAGTACTCCAAATATTTTGGTGCATCAACCCCACTAGAATAGATTTCTCTCCCTTTTCCTATCAAGTGGTAGATTAATGTTTGATCCTAAGTGATTCATCAAGGGGAGCTAGCCCTATAACCTAAAGATTGACCTTTCCAATATGTCACCCATAACATTAAGGTTTTTACATGTTATTCTAAATTTTGAATGCTTGAACTACCTTCTATAGGGTGCAAATTTGGTTGATAATAGTTTTGGCACACTTAGTGGGACTAAGGTCCAAAGTAGTGGAAAAAATTATGGTGTTGTTCTTCTACACATCAACCTTTGGAGGTATTCAAAACATCAATGATGAATTTATGTATAATCATCTAGTTATATTATTCAAGTCACTTGTGCAAAGTAAGTTCTATTTTCATTTATTATCTTGATGAGGTTGTTATGACTAAGTTTAAAGTAGAGTTCAATTTCATGTTAGTTGGTGAAGCTCCTCAAGCTTATATTACTCATTATCAACCTCCATGAGTATTATCAATCCTATAATGAACCTTATCAATAACATGATGGTTCATATCAATCCTATAGTACTCTTTACCAGCCTCCTTATTATCCCAACTACATAACTCAATAGCCTTATCAATATTGTAATCCTCGTTACTACCAAGAACATCATTATTACCCTCTTTGTGAGCTATATCAGTCTTATGATCAACCTACATCATCCCTATATGTCTATGATAATGCATATGAATATCCTTATCTTTAACCATGCTATCCTTATCCTTATCCTCAGTAGCTTCCTAGGCTTTTCAAGATGGAATGGATGAAATGGAGAGCAAAGTAATAGAATTGTAAAGAAAGGTTTGTTAAACTTCCCAATATGAAGAAGTGATTGGGTGGTTTGAGATTGTATCTAATGATCCACTAGAGAGGAATGATTTGTGTGATTTTGTATTGGAGAGGATGGTGATTTGGGAAAGTAAAAAAAATGAGTTTGATTAAATTTTTTAAGAAACCCCTCATATTCCTTATCAACCTTCCTATGCTCCATATCCTCAAGAAGAGCCTCCAAGAGAGCCAATTAATTATCCAAGATAACCTAATAGTGTCAAATTCCCAACATGGAACCAAGTAGTGAAGTCTTGGGAAAAGCAAGAGGAAGAGAACCAAGATCAATAGATTGAAGTCAAAGAAGACCTTGAGCCTATTTAAATCCCATTGCCCTCCCTCAAAAACCCAAATCTTTTCCATCTTGGAAGTCTATCTAAGAAGACATTCAAGATAAGAGGGAGATTTTATTAGATAAGTTTAAAAATCAAGTTATAGCTATTGAATAACCTCAATAAGGCTATGAGAAATATGAAGTAAGAGAAATTAAGGAAAAAAGTTTAAGGTTTATTTGTGGACTTTAAGGTAAGATAAATTGAGGAAAAAGGTGATTGTTGGCTAATTCCAACATATTATAAAGCCTCCAAAGTAAATGGTCCATACAAACACTCTTAAAAATGGAATTGGATCAATTATACAACTTGTTTATATGTTAGCATGTTTAGAAAATGGTTGGATTCCTAAATTTTAATGTTTAAGAGGGAGTTTAATGCACTTGTACAAACTTCTTGAACTCAATTTTAAGTGAAATTTTTTATAAGTGTATATTCAAATTCCATGAGTCATATTCATGCTTGGAATGAAGTTTCAGGTTCTATAAATGCAAATAACTCTCTCTCTCCCATCACTCCCTTCACAAGATCATAAAGGTAAATTTCAAGTAGATGGTACAAGACACACAAGTTGAATCAAAGTATAAGATTTTGACCAGAGTTGATGACCCATATGGAATCTCAATTAGTGGAATTGGTTTTTTGATTTATCTCTTTATTTTTATTAACATTTTCTAAGGAGCTAAGATGCTTTTTTGAGGTGAAAAACTATGATAGGGTCAGTTTTGAGCCTTTCAAGTGAAATAATGAAGTAATTGAAGCATGATAAATTTTTTGATGGATCCTCAAAGGTATAAAAAACATTTCAAACATTCATTCATCAAGGTTGACATGTGTGGTATTGAAGTTTAGATCATGAGAGCTTCATAAAGAAATGTTATAAGTTGTATTTGAGGTTTCAAAGATTTATAATGATTCTATTATATCCAACTGATTATAAAATTATTCACCATATTACCACTCCAAAAAAATTTATATAATAATATAAGTACCTTCTGTACTAGTCTCCAAGTGTTATTCGTGCTCCTAACTTGAAGACTATGTATATGGGATTGCTTATGTAACAATGGTTGAAAAGTCTTATTTTTACCTTGTCAAGGTTATTTAAGGGTATTGAACTCACAAATAAAAAATGGATAATGATATAATAATTTATAAAATGTGAAAATATACCTCACAAAGATATTCTTGATTTGAATGTAGGCTTACAGGTTTACTTAGACATATAGGTCTCTTTTGCACATGAAATGCAACCCTTGCATTAAATATAATGTTTCAAGGAGGATATATGAAGTATATAAGGACACAATTAAATAGATTATGGAGAATAGTGGCTTATTAAATTAAATTTTTAACTCAAATAATCAGTCCCAATGCCCCCAGACACACTTTAACCTTACATACACTCAAGCCTTCTTAAGGTTCCAGGCTGATTTTTAAGCTTGAAAGAATAGATGCAATGAAATATATTGGAGATGGAAGTAATGAATCATAATAAAGCCTTGAATATCACACAATATTTTTAGTGGAGATAATGTAAATCTCTATTATTGGAAAGAAGTAAAACTCTGTCACACAGTCAAGCCTGTGTGTAGGCTTGTAAGGAAGTTTGGGTTCTTGTGACAAGATGCAATGTCCATATGAAAATTGAGGAATGAATATAAATGTGGAAACATGAATTAGTGAATTAATGAGAGAATAAACATGTTTTAAGACACCTAAAACTTTTTAAATCTAAAATATAGTTAAGATGATTGGGTCTACATGCTTAAATACTTATGCAAAAAATTGTGTATGAAGGTAAGAGGAAAATATTGTAGAATGATATAAAAGGTCAATGAAACTTTGTAAGATAATGAGAAATGATTTAAAATGAAGTTATATTACTATTAATGTTTCAATGACGTAGTTGATAAATCCAAGTTCAAGCTCATGTTCAAGATCTTCCTAATAATCACCTATAAGCATCTTTTGAGTGAGCATGAAACACATGAACGGTCAATTTAAATATGTACAGTCATTGAAGAGGTGAAATTTTTTCCAAATAAGGAATATAGTTCTCATTATAGTAAAATTTTTCCTTGAATTCCCAATTATTTATATTGAGACTCCCAAGACATAGTCAAACCCTAAATGCATACCTATATGTGGCTTGAGTTGACAAGATGGATTTCTAAACTTGAGAAGAAGATATCACCCACAAAGTGAATTGGAGTTTAGATAGATAAAAAAAATCACAAAGTTAATTTTAGTTAAAATAAAATATCTTTATAAAATAATCATATAATCTAACCAAATAAGATTCTCTAAATGTTACATACACAGTTGCTTTGGTGCATATAGGTTTACCTAGTTAAGGTTGTTGTGTCTACTTGGTTTGAGACTCAAGAGGTATGTGTAGAGAAATTAAAATAACTTATAATGACTATATAATTATATAATTACATTTACACATGATCTTTAGGTCCAAGAGAGACATGGTTAAAAGTTTGAGGAACTCATCTAGGTGTTGTAAGATTAAACATGCACACACATGCCTATGTACCTCGAAATAGTGAAGAGTTGGTTTGTTAAGGATGATTACAGAAAATTAGGACTATGAGAAGGTTATGAATAATTTAAAAACAATCATATGAACCTCTTAACCCTCCAACAATGAAGATAAGAGCAAACACAGTAACGAGGGTCAAATCCACTAGTTGCCCTTCAAACCCTTAATGCATGAAACATAGGTTATAGAGCTATTTTAGATAGAATAATAATTTTTAAACAATTTAAAAACATTTTATAATATATTTTAGACCAAAAAAGTCATTGGAAGCTCAAATAAAACTCAAAATATCTCTCTAAGACTTGTTTTCTCTCTAGATCTCATAAATGCATAGTTTGCTAACCCGAAGGTCTCCTAATATTGCTCACATATTTCATGATAAGATACATGGTGTATAGTGTTATTAGGGTAAGTTAGAGTTTTATAATTAATAATAATCAATGGAATTAAGTTTCCAATCTAGGGCTTGCACTATATAAACCATCCTTAAGACCTTAAGACACTTTTAGGCTATCTAGAAAGCTAGTTTTAACCTGATGGAAGAAAGAGGTATTAAAATGATTTATAATGGATTGTTTCAACCTAAAAATTAATTTTGTGAGCTTATTAGGTCTATTTATAACCATTTAAAGGTATTTTTTGGAATATACAAGTACAATACTATATGGATTGCTAAAAAATATAGGGTTGTAGGCTTGTTTTTGAGGGTGCAAGCTATGAGATGATCTCCAAATAAATAACATAGGTATATCATGAAAATTAATAGGTTATAAAGTTATAAAAACACCTTTTAATGTCTATAAAAATGATATATGATCTCTAAAATTCATCTACTTGGTCACGAAGGTGAGAATGCATTACTTTGCTAGTCAAATAACTTATCTACAGACCTATGAGACACTTCAAGAGACCTATCCTCTGTGTATTTATTTTAATATGGATGTTTTAAACCTAAAAAAACTCATTCCAATAATTATAACCTAAAAATTTATTTCCAAATACTCTAACTATCTCTCAAGCCTATGCAAGCAACTAGACTTGGGTTTTTAGCCATTTCATGGTTCATATATCCGTACAGGGTCTCAGGAGTTAAAATTTGACATAGATAATGGTATTATAATGGGTAAAGTGAATCAAATTATTTAATAATTTTCACATGTGTGAGAGTGTTTTTGGGCCAAAACTTAGTTGTAGGTAAGGAGGCCTAATTAAGGAAAGAAAAGAGACATAAAAGGACACCTACACTCAGAGTTGGATCTTCAAAATTGGTATGGAGATGTAAGGGGATATTGGGTCCTAAAACATGTGATAATTTTACAAAGATACACAATAAATTATTCTATATAATGGGTTTAAAAAATTTTAGGGATATAAATATGAGGCCAAATGAGACCTTTTGGTTCAAAATGTTAGACATACAATCACTAAGGCGGGGGTGGGTGAATCAATGAATATATATATATTTAAAATTTAGTTAAAACCTTCCAAAATATTAATTATTTAGTAAATGCATTCATGAGGAATACACATCATTCATAGTAATGAATAAGAAATACAATTCAAGATCAAACACATAACACATGACATGTGTGGGAAACCCTTGTGGGGAATAAAACCCACTGGAACCTGTAATTGGATTAATAACCTAAAATAAAAAGATCTAATTTAGACCATATAAAAATTATCAAGGAACTATAATCCCTATTTATTGAGACTACAATCCCACAAGGTGCTACCATACCTATTTAGCTAAGCTACAACAACAACTAGACCTTTTATCAAGTTTCACCTTGCAAGAAGGATAAAACTACCTTAGATGTTGAGGACCCAAAAAAACACCTATGAACACATATCCTAAACACTGATTGCCTACCAATATGATGGATATATAAAGTATATCAACTCTCTTCAAATCTACACATTCAATGCATCTAAAGGCACCTTTTGGACCACTCTATACTTCTCAATAATAACGTTGTCACCAAAACACTCCTTGTTAATAAAAACAAATTACATAATTGAACCAACACATAAAGATTAATTAGGACACATTGCATATCCCAACTATCCCTACTCTTTAAATTTTCACACTCAATACATCCTTCATAGAAACAACTTGATCACAACTTCAACAACATGATCAAATGGTCATACACACTATCCACACTCTAATCAGTCTCTCAAACTAACCACTGATCTCTCATAAACATCATAAAATCTTTTCTCATTCTCAAGACATCCAAAACATCCTTTTGGATCACTCTAGATCTCTTCACTCATGATCAACCTATAAGAGCACTATTCTGACCTCAAAAACATGACCTACAGGTCATACACATAGTCCTTAATCTACTATAATTTTCAACCCATCCATTGGGCACACTCAACCTCCTTAATTATTCATTTTAATTCTCACCCCACATCCAAGTATTACTTATCTATAAATCACCATCTTTGATTTCACTATATATATAGAAATCACGAATATCAATAATTTGGTCAGCCATTTCACTTGCCTTAACCCTTAAGGCTTCTATCATATCAAAACATATCTCAAAACAATATTCATAGGTCATCCATAACATCTATGGGTCACCCTTAAGGAACTACACCTTTTAATAGGGCCCTTATATCTCTTATAGGTCTCATGTGAACTAATTTACACCTTTAGTACTCCCTCAAGCAAAATAAGAAAATAGAACCACTTTTGAATACATGTGTCAACTCCTTATTTCCCCATAAGCATTCTCAAATTATCATAGTCAACTTAGCTCACATCTATGTATGCTTAAACAACTAAAACACTGACCTGGTGTATACAGTCATCATGAATGAACACACAATCAACTTCTTAAGCGTTTTTCATACTCAAGATAGATTGAAAACACATCCAAAATACTCATAGAGTATCCTCATGGAGTCTACAACACTCCAAAATAACTAATTCACCATGAAACATTGAAACAACATCAATACAAGCTCAAAAATCCCTCTTGGGTCACTTGCATAATAAATACAAACACATAGTCAACTTCTAGACTCAATATCTTTAACTATACTTAATTTTAGATTTTCAAATTAGGTTCATTAGATGTGCCATACAGTCCTCTTAATCTTTAATTTTTACAACACCATAAAATTCAACTTATATTAAAAGATATAGATAAAATACAAACCTCTAGTTTTTCTTATGTTAAATTCAAATATTTGAATTCAAATAGTCATAGTCAACCTTTGAAAATAATGCTCAAATCTCATGAACTCACAGCTCAGATCAAATACACATCATTGATCTTGTTCTCTCTTTAATTCATATGATCTAATTCTTAGATGTCAAACTTAAATCACATTGACCTCATCTTTTGAAATATTGAAATGTTGACTCAGTGTGCTCTGTCGATCTCTACAAATCAACCAGGTCTTTAATAATCAATGCTCATTATTTAATCAAACTATATGAATACCCATTCACCATAAGATCATTATCTTGTACCTTTTCTCAATATTTGAACATCATGTACCTATCCTCATCTCGATGTTTCTTAACTTCATGGAGCAACACCCACCATTGATCTTACTAGAGATTTAACACTTTAAAAAATGACTATGTATGCAGACCCTATCAGTATGCCTAAGTATCCATTTTTGATCCTTAATAACTTCTTCTACACTTTTTTGCAAGATCTCAAATTTGGATTAGATGATCTACTCACATAGGAAAATCCAACCATGTGACACACTACTCTTTGAAACCTCATGTATGTGAGATATAACACCATTAAAATGCCTTCTCAAAATATTCTATCACAAAGCCAACTATGTCAAAACCTGCTTGAGAAGATAACTTTGAGCATCCATAACTTTTGTCATGCTTCATCAAATGATCTAAAATTTAGCACAAATAAACTATTATCAAAACTAAATAAACCCATATGATAATTTTCTCTTGACACCTTCACATGTGCAAGATATAACATCATCAAGATGCTCACTCAACTCTTTCTTGCCTTTGCAAATTTGGCTAAGTATGGAAAAATATAGTCAAAATGTCTGGGAGCCTAACTTTACATATGATTATCTTTTGATGCACTACATCTCATGATCTAAAAATTAGTGAAAATAAAATAGACATAAAAATGAATAAGCCCATATGATCATTTTTTCTTAACACCTACACATGTGAAAATATTTACCTCATCAACATTCATACTCATCTCTTTCTAGCTAACTACAAATTTGGCTAAGTATGTGAAAACAATGAATTTTGATTGAGAAGCCAACTTTACACCCTCATATATTTGATTGTGATTTGATGCATGACTTAAAGTATATCACATAAAAATTAGGGACTATAGTGATCAAAACCATATGACAAACTCCCCTTGACTCATACACACATGGAAATGGTGATGTCATTAAACTGCGTACTCAAATTTTCTACCACTAGAGCCAAACTGTCTAGATAATAACAATGATGAATCATGTGAATTAAACTCATGCACATAAGAATTCAAATCATTATTTAATTTTTATAGGACCCCTTTCACATTCTCAAATCACCATACTCAACCCTGATCCTTTTTAGCCATGTCAATACTAAATATCAACCAACCATACATAAAACACACTAGAACAAGCACATTACACACTTTATCATTGTCACATAGACTATCAAGGCACTTCATCCACTCATCAAAGAAACTCTATGACATCAACATGACATTATCATGATAAATTTTCAAAAAACTCCCCCTTTGTCATTGATGTTAACACCCATCAATATATCAATATATAGCTCACCTTCTCTTTTATTCAAAGCACTCTTATAATAGGAACTTTCTCCCTAACAGGAACATTCTCCCCTTTTGAAACAATAAAAATGTGGGCATTAAATGATCCTAGTGACTTGAAAATACTATCAAATAGGAAACGACCATCTTAGAAAGATGATACAAACCCCCCTTACCTTGATCCAACCTCTTCTTATCTTGATAACTTCCTCTTACTCTATGTCAACATTATCTTCAACCAATCATTACAACCAATAAAAAAATAACATACAAAACCATAGAAATATGATGGAACACATAAAGAAATATCTGAGAGGAACTCCTCTTAATAACTCTAAGTAATTGTACCTTCTGAGCATCTTTAGATCTCTACACACCATGACAAACCACCATGCAAGCTTACCAACCTTATTTCTCAAGACACTTCCATGACCACCTAATCTACATCTACACTATAAAAAATAGGAAACATACATTTAAATAACTAGAGAAATTACCTTGAAATACTCATACCTTTCTCTTTTGGATAGACTAAGAAAAAAACACTCTTTTTCAAACTAGGCTTGTTTAGCCTCCTTGTAGCCCTACCTGAACCTTGCAAAGCCCAAAATTTTTAGTAGACACATATTAAAGACATGTAAATACATATTTGGAGCACTATATTATTCCCCATCAATCAAACCTATTTTCATCACCAAGCCCATCATTTGTAACATACTTCCTTTACAAACATACTAGCTAATTAGCCCTCTATATAGATAAAAACTTGAATAATTTGAGAACCAAAAACATTAAATTATATGTGAAGCTTTATTTTACCACCCATTTGTCTCATTCAACATATTAAAAATAATTATACCTCAATTTACAAGGCAAGCCAATTTTTTAGCAAAGCTAGAAACCCTAAAAACTCAAATTAAATAGGGTCAACAAACCTCCTTCTGGTCAATACACATCTCTAAAACTTATTTCAAAATTTGAGACACCTAACACACAATTATAGACCAAAATTTTAGCTTTCATACCTTTGGTAACCCATACATCCTATAATCTATTCTTAGGCCTGCTTATCCTTAAATCGAAAACAAAGAAAACTAAAAGCACTAAAAAATCCTCAAATGGTAAAAACATACCTGCAGATCAAAACAAAACCTAGAGCACATAAAAAAAAGTGTATAGACCATTATGAGAACCAAATTATTTTTGACATTCCATCAATCTCATTAAGCCTCCTGAAACTACCCATTTTAAATCTATACTATAGCTCTTTTACAAACATCTAAAATAGGCTCATGAACTTGTTTTTCCCCCTTAACCAAATACCTTCTATGATTAGAATTATCATTTTTATCACACAATTTTTTTCTCCACACATTCTTTCTCATATTCAACTACTCAATCCTCTAATCCTAGGACTAGATCAATTACAAAGCTCCCCCTAACTTCATGCTTCATCAAGAACATGACATATTCAACAAGTCTTCAAATACTATCCAATCATAGTCAATACTCATATAGAGATACCTCATTTTCATAACACTGTGAACTTACATGGAATACACAATTGGCATCTATGATAAAATAATATGCATATTGATATTTAAAACTCACTTTTATACCAAAACATCCAAAACATGATCAACAAGATAACTCCTTCTCAAGATAGGACCATTGAGATACTTCACAAACTTATTTTCTCTAATAGATAGATATATAAGAAGAATGATCAAACATACCTTATTTTCATACCTTCTCACCAAATAATATCTAAAAACCACCAAGCTTCCTCTAACTAATAAGTGTCTCTTTGAAGCCTAGCTAGAGACACCCCTTTGACTTAGAGAGACTAAAAACCCTAAAACCCTGAAGACTCCCATATCTCCATATCTTTATTTGACTTATAGTTCTGATTGACTTTAATTGAATCCTTGACTACATTATTTTCTTGAGATTTATCAATAAAATTTGTTAATATAAACTCTTGACTCTTCATCATTTCTACTCCTTTTTCCACATTAGCAAATAATCCATCTTTGGTCTCAGTCTAATCTCTCCTGATAGGCTTAGGTTTCCATACCCAAGTGTATCCTCTTCCTTGTAAATTAGGAGATCCATAGACCTTATTTTTCTTTGAGAATTCATTAAACATGTTCTTATAATACTTAGTAAATTGACCAACTCTATGACATTTGAAAAAAACAAGATCATTCATACCTTTTACTTGATGGTGATTATGAACTTATTTTTATATCTAGATAGAGGACAAATCCTCTTGGCATTCTTGTATCTTCATATCTGATTCCTTTTTTATAGTATCAAGTGTTTTAGAGAATTTAAGCTTATATTCCAAGAGAGGAAGAAGAATGAAACTAGATATAGGTTCGGTAGCAAAACTTGTTTGGTTGTGCACATGTTGAATAAGATGATGGTAGAGAGCTCCTCTTTTGTTTGGGAGGAATGACCTACAAATAAGATATTAATAAAGTAAATGGTTGGTTAAATAGATAGTTGGATTTCTTAACACTATCTAGATCTTGAAAAAAAGAGCTTCTTTAAGGGCTATCAATCCATGCTTTTGAAATAATTAAGTTCATAAATTGAAAGATAAAGTACTTTCATAAATCATAGAAGGTACTAAAATTAAGTACAAGAAATGCTTGATAAAAAAATTGACTAAATTGATTAATTATAACAATAATTAGGTTACTACTAGTGCTAAATAGGTTGGTTATGCTTCAAAAAATAGGTTGGGGCTTTGTGAATAGGCCAAGGAAATGAAAGTTAGATTTAGTTGAGGGTAAGTGGGTGAAAATAGTTTGTTGTTATTTTATGCCATAGTGACCATCAGTAGTTAAGGTGATCATCAACGGTTGAGGTGATCATCAGTGATTAGGGTAACCATCGATGGTTGGGATAGACCATCAATATTTAGGATGACTATCAGTGGTTACTATGGTTGGGTCTAGGTAATAAAAGCCTAATTGATGAAGTTACATAATGGGTTTTAAAGAGATTGGCTTGGGATGGGTTGATTACAAAGTACAAACAAAGTGAATAAATAGTTAAAATAGATACTTTTCTTGTTTTTAGTTGATCATATGGATGGTTGAGGTGGTGGATCCTAGAGTAATTTTGATAGAGTAATAGTACTTAATTGTTGGCCGTTAGATAGAAACACTTCAGATCTCTATCCTAATGGCCAGATTGTTAGATTACTAGAAGAACACCTACAAAATAAACTCTAGATACAAAATCTCTTGATAATTATAGATTATTGATTGATTCTAGATCCATTTTCACCTCCTACCCATCTCTTCTTATATGAATGAAGGAGAGGTGAATACTACATTAACAATAGGTTTAACTTACTATCTAATTTTAACTTTGACTTGCATGGGCTTTCACAAAAATTAGACAATCTAATTATAAAAATTCAAGGTAGAGTTGTAGTGGTAGTTAGGTGGTTCAGATGATGGAACTTGACCATTAGAGATCAGGGTGACCATCAATGATTAGGGTAACCATCAGTGGTTAAGGTTCAAGGTCAAGTTGGGTTAAAAAGGTGGGTTTAGTAGTAGGTCAATCTGACTTAGGTTAGGTCTAGTTTATGGTCAAAAGGCCAAGGTTGGGCCCAAGGGGGTCCTAAGGTGTTCTAGGGGAATTATGACATTTCTATCATGTGTGGATTTTGGTGTCTACATTTCCCCCTTTTTATTATGTAGTTTGTATCAACAAGATACAAAACTAAAACATATTATGGGTGGAAGGTTTGGTTGCCTTAAACATGGGAGGAGGTGTTCCCCCTCAAAACATGAGTTGATGAGGTAAAAATGAATTATTTATGGGTTTTATAAGTAGTGAATGTGATGATAAAACTTGGGTGGTAGATTGGGCACTAAAGCACAAACATGTGCATGTAGTGTGACAAAAGTGTTATAGCCAAAATTATGCATGGACTAGGTAGACATAGTAAAAATAAAGGTCAATACTAGAAGGATAAGTGACAAGTGAATTATGTAACCACATTTAGGCATGGTAGCTAGGTACACTTATAAACACAAGTCTCCTAGGCAAGGTCTATATTTCCATGGGTATCTAAGGCAAGAAGTGCTCTTGAAGAAACATAAACTAATCTAGTGAAGTCACAATTATCTAAGGTAAGAATTTCTCCCAAGAAGAGACAAGTTATTTAGGTATGTGCAAGGTAGTGCAAGTTCAATTTTTTTTTCAACATGGTAATTTTTGTTAGTGTAGTCAAAAGGACCAAGCAATGGCTGTCATAAAATATGTACTAATTTGGGCCAAAAATGGCCAATAGCAAGGTGACATGATGGTTTTCAAGATTGGTGGAGAAGGTAAACTTTATGGGTAGGTAGGTGGTGGGTGGAAAAAAATTAATGTAAATAACTTGACCATCAATGATTATGGGGATTAAAGGTGACCGTTGACAGTCACCCTAACCATCAATGGTCATGGTGCAAACCCAAAAATGGTTGAAATAAAAGTACTCAATGAGTCATTTCTAAATCATTTAGACAATTTTAATTTTGGTGACTTACTTTCTTGGTGATTTGTGTAAAGATGTTGATAGTTATTACTTAGTGGGTGAGTGGTGGAGGTTGATTAGGTTGATTGAGCAGACCAACAAAGATCCAAGGTAGGTGAGGTAGGGAATGTGGGCAAGTAGTGGGTCCCCAAATTCCTCCTCAATGATGGTTAAAGAATGAGGTAGGGGTTGATTGAAATTAATAAATTAGCCTAATTATTTTAAAAATGTATTGAAATTAGGTTTAGAATTTGATTATATTGTCCTTAATTTGGTGGGTTTTGATTTTTTCCCTAGGTATTAGGGTTTTTAGTATTTTGATGAAATTCATGGGTGAAATTTGAAGTTGGAAGGGTGGGGTAGGTTAATTAGGGTTAAAGGTTAATGGAGTTAAATTTGTTGGTAAGGTACATGGTTTGGGTGGGTTTGTTAGTGGTATGTTTGGGCATTTACTATCGATAGTCACACATAGTGACCATCAATGATCATCTCAATTGTCAATGGTTGATGACATCAATAGTTTACTACCTAATCATCGATAGTCATCATGACCATCAATGGTTATGTAGGGTGAAAAAGGTGTTTTTAAAGTTTTTAAAGGTTTTAAAGGTAATCTATAAGTGATTAATGTTAGGTTCAAGTTGACATCAAGGGTAATGTGTTAGGTTTGGTGGGTAGATGAGGTAAAGGTAAATGCTAGAAAAGTGATGGTTGGGTAAGAGTTGATGGTAAGGTTTAAGGGAAATAGGTAATTATTAAGGGTCAATGGTAAAAAGGAGGGTAGGCTATAGTTAATAGGTAAAAATAGTAGAGAAAACTAACTTTGTTTGTTACTGAACTTTGTAAGCATGGGAGTAGATCTAGATGCATAATCAAGTTCCTTATATATTCATTAAGATTCATCGAGGGATGACTATAAATGATTGGGAACACATCGAGGAGGAGAGGATTGGTGTGATGTTGCATTTATAGTATGTGTCATGAGATGTAGTAATGATAGTGGCCCTCATCAAGAGATGGGATCTAATGACTAATACCTTCCTTCTACCCACTGGTGAGATGATGATCTTACCAGAGGATGTTCATAGGATTACTTGGTTACCCATATGGGGTGATCTACTTTATCAAATTAATAGGGAAGAGAGAGATGAATTCATAGAGCTGCTATTCAAAGATGACCATGACTTTACTAGGTCACATGTGAGAGGTTTTAGATACACTCCACTATATCAAGGGGTCAAAGATGATATGAGGGTGATGACCATGATGATGATGGCTGTATCATGCTTTATTGTACCTAATTAAATTAGTGGGAGTTTTCTATATCTATAGCTAGGGGTATTGGTTGAGATGTTATTGGGTCACATAGTGTTCGGTTGGGTGCTTACGCTTCTAGTTTAGATAAACAAAGAACTATGGGGTTTTATATCTCATAAAAGATATGGTATCAACATAAGATTTATTCTACACTATTAGGCTTATGAGCACATTTGAGTGTTGGGGTCAATGGGGATATTATGGGAGGGGTATGTATAGATGGATTTTAGAGTTGGCTTCATGTGATGGAGAGATAATTTTACCATTTCAAGACTAGGTGGAGGGGTTCATGACATTGATTGGTTTAGTAGTATACTAGATGCCTTGGTGGTTAGTGACATGATTTGGAGACCCTATGTCAAGTTTCCAAACTAGATTGGATATAGGAGACATACATTATCCTTGTAAAGATACATGTTGATGTTTAGTAGGAGGGATGGCAAGATAGAGCTCATCTTATTTGATATGATACGGTGATGGTTTGACCTAGTATAAGGGATTCTAGGTCCATTCCTAAGGTATAAGTAGGAAGATGTAGAGTTTATACTCCCAGAGCCACAACCTATTCATATTTTTCTTGATCATAAGGAGTTACTAACCTAGGTTGAGATAAATGATGCAAGGTTTATAGATGGGTACTTTGCATGGTACCATTCACTATATGCAATAACTAATTTTAGGGGTGATAATGGTGGTAAGAAGCTAATGGATGTTGACCTAGCTAGTAGAGGTTAGTAGGTATAGGTATAGGGGGATACCCTAGATGTATATATAGTGACTACAGAGAGAGATTAGGATCAAGTGACACTAGTTATGGCACAGGCTACCATGTTAGCACTACAAGGTTAGTTGGTGATATCACATGGTCAAGTTGCTATAGTTATAGGTGAGAGGGACCAAGCTATAACTATGATAGTCTTGGTCACTTAGGAGAGAGATTATTTGAGATAAGGTAGAAGAGGAGCCATAGTACCTATAATACCATCAAGTACTATCCCCATGGCATGCTACCTAGCCATAGTAGAGGAGCTATGCCACTAGAGGCCATAGTCCTGAGATGTTATCTTGATGAGCCCTGATGGGGTGAGTAAAAATCTATTTTGGAAATTGGTACTATCATGGAGACACTATATTAGTGGGTTAATTCTATATGGGGACATATAGGTATCTCAAGAGGATAGGCATTAGGAGGTAGTTGTGCCCTAGGAGATATTGGTGCCCCAAGGGTATAGTTATGAGATATTATATTTTATTGTATATCATTTTGATACTGGCATATAAGCTGATGTGGTGAGATGCATATTTTGAGAGAGATACATGTATATTGTTGTATATAGTATGATGTTATTGATGATAGACTCATGATTTATAGATGTGATCTTGGTATATTGCTCATGGTTTATGGTTATCATATTCACATTGATCATTTGATGATGTGACATTGATTATTGATGATGTTATATTGATTATGCTTATGATGTGGATATTGGTAGTCTCATGATAACATTGATATGGACTCACCTAGCTAGGTATGTGATGAGATGTCTTTTATTTATGTTCATGATGATGCTTATGATATATATGATTACGGTGATGTTTATGATATGTATGGTTATGATGATGTTTATTCATTCTAAAATTTAATGAGCATATGCTTCCTTATTTAGATTTAGACATGTGGTAAAAATGGTTTATTTTCTTTATTGTTCTTGAATGGTATGATGTTAATATGATGTTTGATGGTTATGCTTATGTTTATTGATAAGGTTTATACAAATGATGTCTTTTTTTGGTTTATGATATGATGATTGATATGATGTGATGTGGTTATGATTATTATCATTTTTCTTAGGGTATAATGCATAAAGTAAGTTGAATAACAACACTATATGTGATAAAGAGAAGATAATCAAGAGACAAATGTCTATATCAACTAGTTATGAGAGGATAAGAAGAGGGCACAATGCTTCTTCTTTAGTCAGGACTAAAGAAAAAACTTAAGTTGGATTGGCTTAAGGAACATAAGCCCTTAAAATGCTTTGTATAAGCATTTGTTAGTTGGTTAAAAAGGTTTCTTGATCACATAATGTCAAGTGAGCTAAAAAATATCTTGTTTATAGTGTCGAAAAGGAGAGATAGATGAACAATGGAACCTTCTTGTGCGACTAGCATGCCTCTTATAGAGGTTAGTAAAGAGTCAATATAAATAGGTCAATGTCATATAAGGTGTATACTAATCGATGCATGAAGCCTAATCATGAGATTTGATTGTAGTTTTCAAACTATTTTGCTTTTGAGAGTTGATTGCGGCAAGATTTGTTTAATTTTATTTTGATTTTGATAATTGGTCTTTTGCTTTATTTTACTTAGGGAAAGCTGATCGATGCAAAAAACTTCCAAGAAATTGCTATGTTTTTGATAAATTATTTACTCAACCATACTTCAAGGGATTGGTCTAAGTTTTTTTGCTTTGTTAAAGGTTTCTTGATAGTTTTCCTTCAAGGGAGTAGTCTACCTTATCTTGAGCAATTTTTTTGATATGTTTTCAACATCTATCCTTCAAGGGAGCAGTTTACTAATGCTAGGAATGACCCATGAATATTTTTGGATATGATTTGTTAAAGGTTTCTTGATAGTTATCCTTTAAGGGAGTAGTCCACCTTATATTCAATTTTTTTTTGATATGTTTTCAACAACTATCCTTCAATGAAGTAGCTTACTAATGCTAGGAATGACCCATGAATATTTTTGGTTATGATGTTGGTTTCAATTTTGTGTGACATAGATTTGTTTACATAAGCTTAAAGGTTGACCTTTATGAAGTCAGAACTAAAATCACAAGAAGGTTGTGTAGACATGTAAAATTGGAAACCAATGGCTTCGTATCCAACTTTAGACCAATTCTTGCCAATCATTGAATACCTAGCCCAAGAATTTTTATTAGTCTCAAATTTGGCTTTATAACATTTCATTAAATCAATTTGGCATATTAAATCAATTGAACAAGGCAAATACACACATTAAATTAATCAAAATCAAACAAATGACCAAATTCCTAAATAATAATTAATTAACTTGCACACCCTAATCAAAATCAATTAGCAAGTTAAATCAATTTCAAATCCTAATTGAGTTCACCCAAGAGATAATAAATCAATTAAATCAATTACTAAAATGGAAATTCAAGAGCATCTTAGAACATTCTAGAACACACTCATTACCTTTGTGAGTTGTCACTTTTGGAAAATATCTAAAAGAATATCCTAAAAATATGCCAAACTCAACTAAAGTTGATAAAATCAACCATGGTTGTGAGTTGTCAATTTTGGAAAATATCTAAAAGAATATCCCAAACTCAATCAAAGTTAATAAAATCAACCATGGTCAATTTTAACCCATTCCAAGGGATTTGAAAGCCTATAAAAGCAAGCCTAGAGTTATTCATGTAGGGAGCTCAATGAAAGTAGAGTTATAATTCAAGAATAGATTCATTAAGCTAAAATCCTAGTGTTATAATATTGAAATTGAACCAAGCCATATCAGTCAAGCCAAACATTCAACAATGGTGCATAGAGGAGATGATGCTAGCCATATGTCATTGATGAATACTTCTTATGCATAAACCAAACAATCCAAATAAATAAATAATTTGAAGATCTTAAGGAAGGTAAAGATTTTTTTTCTTTACATTTTAGTTGGTTTTTCAATTATTGTTTATTCATTAAGCTCTCCTTAAGATCTAGTCTTAGATATGTTAGTATGTTGATTTCATGGTTTTATGGACTAACACTTGATCTAAACTCCTCTCTTTGTCAAATTCATTGATCATAGGTTGATAAGGTGTAAATAGGTTTAGGTGACAATGATCATGGGAATCCATCCTAGGAAAGGGGTGTAAAGGACCATGAACATCATGCTATGCATAGAGTCATAGTACCCATTATTCAAGATTAGGATATGATTGTGATGGATAATCACATGATTCAATTTTAATTGGGTACCCCTAAAATAGGGAGATGAATGTGGTTTGAAATCAAGGGATGAGATTAAGTTAGAAAAAGGTGAGTTTTATCCTATTTAACAAAAGAAAGGACACAGATGTAAAGCATTAAGGGGCTTAGGTTTTGGGTTGCCTTCAAGAGAAGATAACTAGTAAGCTCCTATCCATACTTGTGGGTTATGATATAAGGTACAAGCTAATTGAAAACAAATTTTCCCTACTTCATTTTCTTCATATTAATGGCATGTTGATTTTACTTTAGGATGAGGTCTTTGATATTGAATTCTTGTATTTTAAGGTATTTATCATAGGCACATTTGATATACTCTTGATATAAATGAAGATGGGTAAGTGTGGCTGACTCATCAAGTAGCTCAAGATAGGCTAAATGGTGCTAATGATAATCATCTTCAAAAATGATATCTTTTAGGGATATGCAAAGTGAACAAAATTGGACTTCAAGAGGTAAGACAACCTTCACTCCAAAGACAAGAGAGAATGGTGTATCACTCATAGGGGTTTAGATGCTAGTATGATATGCCCATAAGATAAAAGGGATGTGAAAATACTAATCCCTACCATATGTATTGAACATTTTAGTTAGCATGTTGTTAAGAGTTTTGTTAGAGTCTTCTACCTGTCCATTCACTTGAGGATGATAGGGTGAGGAAAAAATTAACTTGATCCCAAATACATCACAAAGAGCTTAGACTTAGTTAATTTTAAAATATTTACTATTGTCGGTGATAATTTTTTGAGGAACATCGAAATGGTAGATGATGTGATGGTTGATGAAGTTGATAATATTTTATACTTTGGTCAAGATAAGAGGAATAGCCTCTACCCATTTGGTAAAGTACTCAATTGTAGTGATGATAGAATGATGTCACTATAAATAATAAGGGTTAATTTCACCAATGAGGTCTAAACCCCATTATGAAAGAGGCTAAAAATCTATGAAGACACAAAGACTATGGCTAGGTGTATGATGTAAATTGGTGTGTTGTTGACACTTAACACACTTTTTCACATAATCATAATAGTATTAATTAAGGGTTAGCCAGTAATAGCCAAGGTGAAAGATGTGTTTAACCATGATGAGGACACTAAAGTGTCCCCAATAGATCCCATCATGTATTTACTTGATATAATGAAAGGCTTCATGACTACTTAGGCAATGGAAGAGGAGACTATCAAAGCCATGTTTATAAAAAATCCCCCTAGGATGGTATAATGTGAGGTACTTTGGATAAATTCTCTTTGAGCATTCCTAGAAAGACTAGAGTGAATGTTGGGTAGGTTAAGATAATTAAAGGTTTGTAAATACCAGAGGTCAGGTTGGTTTGCCTCCACATTGAAGATGGTGGGAGAATTTGATTTAACATAGGTGGGATATATAAGTTGATGTATAATGATAAGTAGCTTAGAGTCAGTGGGTGTATATGGGATCAAAGAGACAAGGGAATCCATGGTATTGGTGAACCTATTCATATATTATGGGGTGGCTTGGATACGGTAATGCTCAAATGATTTTAAGATTTCATTAATTAGTTGTTTTCACTATTGAAAGACATCATTACTACATTGATAAGAGTCATTTATTTAATTGACCACAAGTTGAGAATCACCAAATATGTTGATCATTTTGATTCCCAAGGCTAACATAGTTTGGAGGCCTATGACTAGGGTTTCGTACTCAACCATATTATAAGCACATTAAAAACATAGCTTATGATATAAAGGAATAGGTTTACCATGAAGGGGAATAAGGATGATGACCTCTCCCTCACCATATTGACACTTTGATCTATCAAAGAACATGTTAACCTGATAGGTGAAGTCTACCTAAGAAAAGGTCACGATGGACTCATCTAAAAACTCAAATAAAGGAAGTTGGTTGTCTACTAATGATGATTTGGCCAATTGGTTTGAAAGGAATTTCCATTTAATTGACTTATGTTGAATAAAATCAAGGTCAAAAATAGCTAAAAACATGATCCACTTGGCCATTCATTAGTGTTGGTATGGCTTGGAGTGTATAGACTTGAGTGGGCCGGTATTGGTTATGACATAGGTCTTGTGGTTAAGGAGGTAGTGGTAGTGTTTGGTGGCCATAAAGACCAATGCTATGAAAAGTTTCTTAGTATGGGTGTAATAATTCTCATATTCTATAAGCATACATCTAATATAGTAGATGACTTATTCTTTGTGTTCATCCCGATGAGCAAGCATTGCCCCTAAGGAGTGGTTAGTGGTAGGGATATAAATGTAGAAAGGTTGATCATCTTTGGGATGAGTGTGGATAGGTGGAGATAAAATATATTATTAAATCAATTCAAAATCTTGTCGATAATCCTTGTTCCACTTAAAAGCTACATCTTTCTTCAAAAGGTGGTAGAAGGGTTGGCATCAGTCTAAGAATTGAGACATAAAACAATGAATGGATTGGAGATTCCCCTAAAAACTACTATTTTAATTAAGGTAGGTAGAGGAGGCATGTTAATGATTGCTTTGATTTTAACTGGATCAACTTAAATTCCTTAAAAGGAGATGATAAATCCAAGGAGCTTTCTTGACAAGACCCTAAAAATGCATTTCTTGGGGTTAAGGCAGACATGGTAATAAATGAGGTGCTCAAATATAATCTTGAGAATGGTCAAATGATCCTTATTATATTTGGATTTCCCAATCAGGTCATCCACATATTCCTAAAAAATTTTGTGGATAAGGTCATGGAAGATGTAAGTCATAACATGTTAGTAGGTTACACTAGTGTTCTTTAGTATAAAAAGCATAACCTGTAGTAGAAGGTCCCCCATGGGCTGATAAAAATAGTTTTGTGTTGATCTTCAGGGGTGCTTAGGATATGATTATAGCCTAAGAATCTATCCATGAGAGATAACATCTCATGGCCATCTATAATATCAACTAGCTGGTTAATGCTTAGTAGAGGAAATTCATCTTTTGGGCATGCAAGGTTGAGGTCATGAAATTCCACATAAATACATAGTCTCCCTATGGCTTTGGTGATAGGCATGATATTCGAGACCCATTGGGGATAGTCAATAGGTTAAATGAAATTAATGAATAGAAGATGTTGAAGCTTTTATTTGATGGAAAGGGATATGTGAAGGTGCATTCATCAAAGTTTCTACCTGACAAGTTTGGCATCTTGGTTGGTGACTATCTTTTGGGTAGCGATGGAGGGGTCAATATTACGCATGCCACTATAAGACCAAGAAAATTCTATGCTATGGTCTTGTAGGAAGGATGGGAAGTCCTTAAGTTACTCATAATTTAGCAATTGTCCAATTTTGATAATGCATGGGTTGTTTGAAGTGCCCAAATTGATATTCATGGTGGATTCATTCAACATGGTCAAAGTCTTAGTAGGAAGAGATTTGTGGATGGAATAATTTGGTGCACCAAGGTAGGTGAGAATGGAATCATCATCCTAACACTAAATGGTATTAATGGTAGGAGAGTCATCTCCTATAATCTTAGGATGGGCCATAGGGATGGTTATAGTCACCCCATCCTTTTGATAGGTTAGGAGTTTTAGGCTGATCATGTTGATAAAAGAAAAAGTTAAGGAGGATAATATCAAAATCCTCTAATTTTGATGCTGAAGGAATCAATGAGGATGGGAGTTCCTCATCAATGTTGGTGGTGGGAGGTGAGTTGGTTTGTTGCTTTGATATAGAGAAGCCTAGGCCATGTTTCTCATGAGGATTTTAGGTTTAGATTGGAAACAACTCATATGGCCCCTATTCATATTGTCTAAGACCAAATCCCTTCCAAACACATCTATGAAGGTATGTCTTAGTGAAACTAGGTTTATCTAGATAGGATAATCTGGAGGTAAATGGTCAAGGTGAAAGAGAGATGACAAAAGCAAGAAGGGGTTTGTCAAGTACCCCATAGATGAAATAGGTTTGACCATTTGAAGGTCCAAGGGGAAAATGGATATGATATTAGGGTCATACCTAGATTGGTTATTAGGTTACTTGTACTCATGGCGGGTAAGGAAGGAATCAAGGGTTAAGAGGTGATATTCCCCAAGTGAAAGGTGTTGGAATTTTGATTCTAAGGGGTTTATGGTGAGGATTTGATCTGAGGAGATTGATGATCTAGTAGATGCCTTATTGGGAGAAGAAGATATGGCTTTATTTTTTATGGTTAAGGACTTATATTTGGTTGATGAAGATGTGCTAGATGGAGGTAGGAGGATGTCATTAGGTTGATAAGTCAAGTTGAATGATGAAAAGGGACTTGGGTCAGCTTTTATAGTGATAACCTAACCTTCATGCTCAATTTTGATGCAATAGTGAAGGGTAGAGGGTACACAACCCATGGAACAAATCCAAAGTCATCCCAATAATACATTATATTGGAATTTAACTTATAATACATAGAAGAGCTCTAGTAGTGTGAGAGGTCCTAACCAGATATGAAGGACAATAGTTCTCAAAGTAGTGGTTATGGTGTTGTTGAAGGATTAGAGGATGGCTAAGGTTTCTAACATGACATTGTTTGCTAGTTTAAGTTGATCATAGGCATGGGAGGATATGATATTAATACTAGCTCCCCCATCAATCATAACCCATTTGAAGTGGGTTTGGTTGATGTAAGTAGTGATGAAAAGAAGGGGATCTAGGTCATTAGTGTGGATATAAGGTATTTATGAATTCTTGAAGGTGATAAGGTTGGAAATTTGGAGAGTGCCAACAAAGGTTGTCAAAGGTTGAGGGTCTTTAGGTTGGACCTCTATTGATTATAATGCCTCTATCATTACTCAGCGATAATGAGGTGAGGTAGAAATCAATTTATATAGGCTTATATTTATTAGGGTTTGGTGAAATTATTTGAGAACCACTCTTTTGATTGATTTAAAGGTGTTAGATTGGGAGGTACCCAAGATAGATACCTTAGATTTTGTTGAAGGTGAAGGTGCTTGATTTTGACTTGGTTTGGAGGTGGAAGATTGGTATGTCAATGGGATGGACACTTTCATCTTCCCCTTATCCTTTTGTTGAACATGTGATTGTATGACCACATGGATAATATGGATAGAGGGAAGAGTTAGGGTAGGATATTGGTTTGGTTCCCCATTACTTTAAAGTAAGGGTAGTGGAGGAGGTAGGAATTGGGTAATGGTTGCTATTTATTGGATTGGTGGTGGGCTTATGGGAGGTTCATTTGTTAATAGATTATCCTCATCATAGATTTGATGGATTATTGATTGGAGAGCTTTGTAGTTCTATATGTCATGCCTAGGTGTCCCATGATAGGCATATACTTGGTGGTCATTATACCAATTAGGTTTTTGACCAAGAGGGTCAAATGGTTTAATAAGAGGTAAGGTCAAGCAATAATATTGCAATAACATTTGGTAAATAGTTGATTATGACTCAACTAAAGGTGGTAAGGGTCTAAAGGTTTTGGTCTTGGTTAGTCAGATAGAAGTCTTTTTCTAAATAGGCTTGGTGGTAGAGGTCTTAGGTAAGGTGGAATTATTAATTGATGATTTTGGTTTAGATAAGAGAGTTTATAAGTTGGAGGTAGGAGATGTCAAGGTAGCTAGGTTGGTTATGGATGGCTTGGTGAAGATGGGCATGTTAGAAAGCAAGAATGATGGTGTAACAAAAGGTAGTGGTTGGGTTTTGGTTGAGATAGTTGGCTTCTTAATCAAAGTAGAGGGATGAGGCCCCAAGATAGAGGACATGGTTGAGGGAGGTAGAATTTTGGACTTTTATCCCTTTGATGGCTTTACCTCCTTGGTTGATGTGGTTTAGTTTTTGGTTGATGGGTTTGGTGAGGTTAGTTCTAGTTTCAAGGATGGAGGATTAAGGCTCTATATATGGAAGATGCCAAGGTTTTTAGTTGGTTTATTTGAATTGATATAAGATGATTTGGCTATTTATGATTTGGTTACTTTGGATGGTTGAGAAATGGTTGGGTTGGTAGAGGTTTTTATTAGTTCAGTTGATATGATAGTGAATTGGATGATAGAAGTGGTGGGTTAGTCTATCAAAGATATGGTTGGAGTTTCCTATTTGGTGATGTAAGGGATCCCTAAGTATTTACAAAAGGTGGATCAATTAGTGTCAACTTTGGAGATAAAATCCAATCTCTGAACTAGTCTAGAGAATGGTTTATAGACTAGTATTGTTCCTTGGGCAGTGTGCTTGAAAGATAAACCCATAGGCTAAGAAAGGGGAATGGTGACCTCATCCTTTATCATAATAAAAAGATGCAAGGTTTAGATGGGTGTTTCCTCTATGGGAGGTAAAAATATGGTGGTTTCTTCCTTGGGAATGATCTCCAAAGGGGAAGTGAATTTTTTAATGGTTGAAGGAGGTAAAGTGGTGATGGTTGATTGCTTGGGTATATCAGTTAAAGGAGGGGTTGATGAATACAATACCTAGATAAGTGGAGGAGGTGAAAATGTTAATTCCTTTGTTTGGTTCCCCAAAGGAAGAGAATGTGACTCTACTACCTCAATAAGTGGAGAGGGTGAAGATTAGGTAGATTAGGTGGTAGGTTCTTCAACAATGAGCATGTCAAGAACCATATTAATGATATGGCCATCATGAGAAGACTTATATTTATTTCTCTCATTTATGGTAGGTGCATGATAGGGAAAACATTATCTAAAAATATTAAGGGCTTGGTTCAAAGGTAAATTGAAGTTTCCAACACAAGCTCCCCCTTGTTAATGAGGGCTTGGACAATAATTTTTATGGTATTACACCTACTAACATCATGCCCAACTACTCGATGAAAAGCACATAGGTTGTTCTCATTATACCAGCCAAGTGTAAGAGGAGAATAATCAAATTGTTGAGGGGGTTTGATGGGAGGAAGCTGTATGATATTATATTTTAGAAAATTTTCCAAGAGCAAAGCATAAGACTCCCCAAGTGAAGTAAATCACTTCCGATTGTTTGATTTTTGGTTCCTCATATTTTGATTTGAGGATTATAAGAATTTGGTTGATTGATGAATGGTGGAGTGGTCTTAAGAATAAATACATTCATAGTTCCCTTAATTTTGGCATTATGTTGGTTTGGTTGCTTGGTTTAGAGGAAGAGGCCTCATTGGTTTTGTAGGTAGAGTTTTTATTTTGCAACTTTAACTTTCCTTCATCGATGGCTCTATTTTATAGATTACACACCATGGTAAAAGCTTCATCAAAGGTTCTAAAGCTCTAAACATGTAATGTATAGGAGATGTGCTTGGTACATGCCTCATAAAAAATATCTATCAGTTTGAGTTGGGGTAAAAATAAGGAAAGTTGATTGATTAGACTCCTCCAATGAGCTACAAAGTCGGTAATAGATTCATCATCAAATTATGGGATATAGTAAAGGTTAGTGATGGAAAATATATTAGCGATGTTTATTGAAAAGCCATCTAAGAAATATTGGGCTAGCAAGGTGAAGGAAAAGAGAGAGTGTTTTGTGATGTCACTATACCAATCTAGTGCTAGATCAAATAGGGACATGGGGAAGGTATGAATAAGGAGATCATCATCATAGGAAATCAAATAACATGAATGCCTAAATGTCCTAAGGTGTTATTGAGGGTCCTCCTTAGTTTGAAACTTAGAAAAATTGGGAATTTAACACTAAGGAGGATATGGTTTGATAGGGATAGATGGGTGAATGGGTTCATTGCAAATTTGTCCATATGATAAGATGTTATGAGCACCAAATATGGATGACTCTAAAGTAATCATTTTATCCATGATAATTTTCATCAGATCTATTTGGGGTTATGTGCCTCAAAAGTTATGAGGTACATATTGTTGTTGTGGTTGGGTGACATATTAATAACTGGTATAAGGTTGAGGAGCTACCACATATTGATATGTGGACATAGGTGATTGGGTGGATATTATGTAGGGGTATGTGGATGTAGGTGGTTGGGTAATGGGTAGAGGTACATGCCCTTGTAGGTTAGGGATATAACCCAAGTTGGGTCTAATGGGTACTTATTGAGAGGTTAAGGTAGGTTGGGTAGGATTTATGGTTGGCTTTGTAACTAAAGGAAAGGTGGTGACATTTATACTAATTGGTGGTAAGGTAGAAGGTATAAGAACCATAAGATTTTGAAGTGAAGTAGTGAGTAATGGATTGGGGGTAGTCAAAGGAAGGTTAGAAATGCTAGTAGTGGTTATTCCCATGGTGAGGGGAGTATAGGTGGTTAATGATTGGGTTGCTCCTAGGGTAGAGAAGTTGTTGGTGGGGGTGGAAGGTGTAAGGGTGTTGGTTTTTTGGATAGGTTGGCTTTCCATAGTAGTATTAAAGGGATTATTTGTAGATGAATATGTTTAGGTAGTCAATGATTGGGTGGAAACCAAGGTGATCAAAGTGTTCCCCATTATGTGGGAAGGCATGACATAAGGTGGGTCTATAGGTGGAGCTAAATTATGGGTATGGTGAGGCATGGTGTTGAGATAATGTTGAAGGGCCACAATATTATTATCTAAGAAGGTGGCAAATTATATATCTCCTTAGAGAACAACCTGAGGGAAAGTAGGACTTTTTCAAGGATGAGGAGAGTCTTCTAGCTTAGTGACATACTCCATGGATGAGGAGGTAGAAGAGGTGGGATGGTTTGGAGATGGATTCTATTCTGCCTAGTTCCTTCATTATTGTTGAGTTAAAACCATGAAAAATGAGGGAGAAAGTAAAACATGAATAATATCATAGCTCAAACACTCACTAAAAGGTATGTTAAGTTCTAAAGTTCTTTTAGTCTCTCTTTTTGCTTATGTCCTAAGCTTTAAGAACCATATCAAAGAAGTCTATGGTTGGTTTCAAGTTGTTCAGGCTCTCAAAAGGATCTATATTGGAAGTCAATACATGGCTTAGTATTGGGGCTCACCCCCTCACTTCACACACTGTAGAGATAAGGGTATTGAGTGATTGGCCAATATATACCAATTTATAGACTTTATACTCAACTAGAGAGCTAAATTGGTTCTCCCTTTGGTAATGACCTCCAAGTAGGATTATTGGGAAAGAGTAAGGTGACTTCTAGGTGATGAAATCCTAGTCAGGCCTTATGTCATGTTGTTTTGATATTTGATTGATGTAGGTGGTTTGGTTTAGTGTGTGCAACAAAATCAATGTTATGATTGATTTACTTTACATTAATTTAACTAAGTGAGATAAAATTGCAAGAAACTAATGTCTGTAGTTGATTTTAAACCCAAAAGAAATTTTAATTTTTTTTATGAGCACAAAATAGGGAGAAGATCATGTAAATGAAAACAAATAAAACCTAAGAAAATGCTTAAGGGTCCCACTAGGCATGCCAGAATGTTTCATAAAATTATAGCTTATATTCTAAGAGAGGAAGAAGAATGAAACTATATATGGGTATGGTAGAAAAACCTATTTGGTTATGCACATGTTGAATCAGATGATTATAGAGAGCTCCTCTTTGTCTTGGGATGAGTGACTTACAAATAATACAACACTAAAGCAAATGGTTGGTTATTTAGATAGTTGGGTGGATTGCCTAGTGCTAGCTAGATCTTAGAAGCAAGAACTTCCTCAAGGGCTATCAATCCATGCTTTTAAAATAATTAAGTTATATAAATCAAAAGATAAAGTACTTTCATAAATCATAAAAGGTAATAAAATTAAGTACAAGAAATGATTGACAAATAAATTGACTAAATTGACTAATTATAGCAATAAGTGGGTCACTACTAATGCTAAGTAGGTTGGGTATGCTTGAAAAAATAGGTTGGGGCTCTATAAACAGGCCGAGGAAACAAAAGTTATATTTTGTTGAGGGTAAGTGAGTGAAAATAGATTGATATTATTTTATGCCATAGTGACCATCGATGGTTGAGGTGACCATCAATAGTTAGGGTAACCATCAATGGTTAGGATAGACCATTGGTGGTTAAGATGACCATCAATAGTTACTATGGGTTGGGTTTGATTAATAAAAGGCTGATTGACAAAGTTACAGAATGGGTTTCTAAGAGATTGGCTTGGGTTGGGTTGATTATGAAGTATAAACAAAGTGACTAAATAGTTAAAACAAATACTTAGTTTTCCATTGGTGATCAGATAGATGGTTGAGGTAGTGGAGCCTAGAGTAATTTTGACATAGTAATGGTACTTAACTATTGGTTGATAGATAATAGCACTTTAGATATATATCATGATGGTTGTATTAATAGATAAATGTAATAACACCTATAAAATAAAATCTAGATACAAAATCTCTTGATGGTTGTAGATGATTGATTTATTTTGAATCCCTTTTCACCTCCTGCCCCTCTCTTATTATAGGAAGGAAGGAGAGGTGAAATAATACATTAATAAGAGGTTTAAATTGATATATAATTTTAAATTTTACATGCATGGGATTTAAAATGAATTATAAAATATAATTATAAAAATAAAGGCAAAGTTGAAGTGGTAGTTAGGTGGTTCAAATGGTGGAATCTGACCATTGACAATCAGGGTGACCATCGATGGTTAGGGTGACTGTCAGTGATCGAGGGTCAAGGTCAAGTTGGGTTTATCCAATAGGTAAATCTAACTTAGATTAGGTATATTTTGTGGTCAAGAGGCCAAGGTTGGGCCTAAGAGGGGCCTGAGGTGGTCCAAAGGAATTGTAACATTTGGAACCATCATGTGTTGATTTTTGATGTCTATATCAGGGAGTCCACCTTGATCAGGATTATTATTCATAGTATTTGGTCTCAAAACCATTGAGTGACCTTTAAGATAAGAATAATTATTCAAAATATTCTTTCAAAATCTAGAAATATGTCCTAGTTTATTGCAACTATAGAAAACAATATCATTTAACATACCTCTTGACTAATCTGAGTTAAGTCTTCTCCAAGATCAATTGCTCCTTATTCCAAGGCACCATGTGAACACATTATTTAATAAATTAATTTTATATTAATTACCTTTATGACCATAATTTTACATGTATAAAAATTACCATGAAAAAAACTATCATACTTTGAGGCATTTGGTTGTTTAGGAGACCTTCTTGCATTGCTTTTCAAGTTTGTAAACTCCTTGGCTTGCTCAGACTTCTCATGCTCCTTTCTTAGCTTGTTCAACATGTCTATGAGATATTCATACTCATTATTAAATTTTTTTATTTAAGTTCTCATATCATCATACTCACCTTGCTTTGAACTCATTTTTGATATTTGATTCTTCTAGTTGAGTCTTAAGATGTTTACATTCTTCTCTTGTCTTCATATTTACATTATTTAACCCTAACTAATCCTTGATATTGTTGATCTATTTTCCATCTTCTTTGACTTGTTATAATTTATTTTTTATTCTTTAGGCTTGCCTATATTGATTATGACCTTTTCATACTCATATTTTAGGGAAACAAGATTAGTCTTTAGATTTCATGTTTGAACATGCGGTCTCCATATGAATTTTGAGAACTTGGATAGTCTCATTATCACTCTTGGATTATTTAGCCATGTCATCTTTTATTATACATTATTTTTCTATCAACCTTCCCTCAAAATAACTGACTTATGCTTCAAGACCTTTGATCAAATTTCTCATCTTATGATTCTTCTTCTTTTACTCCTTTAGTTCACCAAGTTCACTCATGAGATCAACTTATAGATCAACTTATTATTCCTTGATATCATCTTCTCTATTGTTATGTCAAGCTTCTTTATCACACATGATGTCCATTTATTTTGAACAAAAACTTGTCTTGGCATATACTAACTGAACCTTGAGATCATTGATAATATTCTCATCCTCTTTGACATCTTTCTTCAAAGTACTTATCTATTCTTCAAGTGCCTTGATCACAACCTTTCACTATTGATTTTATTTCTTTAACTACTTATCCATATTTGTACCTACTTAGGATCACCTTCAAGTTTTTAGGCTTCCTCTAAAGTACCCACTCTGATACCAATTATTAGATGTATAATCATTAAGAAGGGGTGAATCAGTGAGCCTTGATATTTAAACTTTAGTTTCAATCCTTCCAAACTCTTAGTCAGTCAATACATACACTCATGAGGCATAAACATAATTCATAGTAATGAATAAGAAAGATAATGTAATATTAAGCACATAACACATGCCATATATGGGAAACCCTCTTGGGGAATAAAACCCACTAGAATCTGCAATTGGATTACTATCCTAAAATAATAAGATCTAATTTAGACCATCTATAAATGATCAAATAACTACAATCCCTATTTAGTGAGACTATAATACCATAAGGTGCTGCCATACCTATCTAGTTGATATGCAACAAAAACTATAACTTTTAGCAAGTTTCAACTTGTAAGGAGGCTACAACCACCTTAGATGTTGAGTACCCACAATAACACCTATGAACACATCTCCTTCACACTGATTGCCTACCAATATGATGGAGATACAAATTATATCAACTCTCTTCAAATCTACACACTCAATGCATCTAAATCCACCTTTTAAACCACCCTAAACTTCTCAGTAATAACTCTATCACCACAACACTCCCTACTGATCAAAATAAAATACATACTTGAACAAAAAAAAATTAATTAGGACACATTACATATCTCGACTATAACCACTCTTGAACTCTATATACTTAATGCATCCTTCATAGGAACAACTCTATCACATCTTCAACAACATGACCAAATGGTCATACACACTATCTAAAGTCTCATCAATCTCTCAAACTAGACACCAAGTTCTCATAAACATTATGAATTCTTTACTCATTCTCAATACATCCAAAATATCCTTTTGGATCACTCTAGACCTCTTCACTCATGATCAACCTACAAGAGCACTATTCTAACCTTAAAAACATGACTTACAGGTCATACACATAGTCATTAGTTTTTTTAAATTCTAAACCCATCTATTGGGCACACTTAGCCTCCTTACTTCTTCATTTCAACACTCACCCCACATCTAAGTCTTACTTATCTAGAAATCACCATATTTGATTTCACTATATATAGAGCAATCATGAAAATCAACACTTTGGTCAGAGATTACACTTGCCTTAACCCTTAAGGATTATCTCATATCAAGACATGACTCAAAACAATCTTCATAGGTCATCCATAACATCTATGGGTCACCCTTAAGGAACTACACCTTTTAATAGGGCCCTTGTAGCCCTTATAGGTCTCATGTGAACCCATTTACTCCTTTAACACTCCATCAATCAAAACAAGAACATAAGACCACTTTAAAATACATGGATCCACTACTTATGTACCATTAAAAATCCTTAAATTATCATAGTCAAATTATCTCACCTATGAATATGCTTAAACAACTCAAACACTGACCTGGTGCACACAATCACCATGAACAAACACATAGTCAACTTACTAAGAATTATTCATACTCAGGATAGATTAAACACACCTCCAAAATACTCAAAGAACATCCTCATGGAGTTTATAACACTCCCTAATATCCAATTCACCATAAAACATCAAAATAACACCAAAACAAGCTTGAAAATCCTTCTTAGGTCACTTGCAAAATAAGCATGAACACAGTCAAATTCTAGGCTCAATATCTTTGATTTTAATTACTTCCAGATCTTGAAATTAGGTTCATTAGATGCTCCATGGAGTATTTTTCATATTTTATTTTTTTCATAATGAGAAACTTTGACTTCTATCAAAATTTATAGACATAATATAGAGCTCTAGTTTTTCCTATGTTAAATTCAAATATTTGAATTAAAATAGTCATAGTTAATCTTTGAACATAATGTTTGAATCTCATGAACTCTTAGCTTAGATCGAACATGAAATATTGATATTGTTTGATATTAAATACATAGGCACCAATGCTCTAAAATTAAACTTCAATAATTTTGACTTCATCTCATGCAATCTTGAAAAGTTGACTCAACTTGCTTCATCAATCTCTACAGATCAACCAGGTCTTTAATGATCAACGCTCATCATTTGATCAAAATGTATGAATACCTACTCACCACTAGATCATTATCCTACAAATTTTCTTAATCATTAAATATCATGTACCTATCTTTATCTCACTGCTTCCTAACTTCTTGGATCAATGTGCACCGTTGATCTCACTTGAGCTTTAACACATTAAAAAATGACTAGGGGACCCTATCAATATTCTTGAGTAGCCATTTTTTATCCTTAATAACTTCTACATTTTGATGCAAGATCTCAAATTTGGACCAAATTATCTCCTCACATAGGAAAATCCAACCGTATAACACACTACTCTTATAAACCTTGCATGTGAGAGATATAAATCCACTAAAATGCCTTCTCAAAATCCTTTGTCATAGAGCCAACTATGTCAAAACCTACTTGAGAGGCCAAATTTGAGCATCCATAACTTTTATTATGATTTAGCAAATGATCTATAATTTAGTAAAAACTAACTATGCTCAAAACTAAACAAACCCATGTGATCAATTTTTATTGAAACCTTCACATGTAATATACAACATCATCAAGATGCTCACTCATATCTTTCTTACTTTATGCAAATTTGGCTAAGTATGGAAAAATATAGTCAAATTATTTGGGAGCCTAACTTTTCATATGCATATATTTTGACATGCTACATTACATGATCTAAAAATGAGTGAAAATAAACTATTCATAAAAATTAACAAACCCATATGATCATTTTATCATGAAACCTCCACACGTGTGAAAGTTTACCTCATCAACATGCTTACTGAGCTCTTTCTAACCAATTGCAAATTTGGCTATGAGAAAATAATGAATTCTAACTGAGAAGACAAATTTACACTCTCATATATTTAACCATGATTCAATGCATGACTTGAGATTTGGTGTATAAAAACTAGGGACTATAGTGATCAAAACCATATGACCAACCCCTTGACTCGTTCACACATGGTAATGGTGATGTCATCAAATTGAATACTCAAAATTTCTACCACTTGACCCAAAGTCTCTAGATTAGAAAAATGATGAATTAGGTGAATTCCACTCATGCATATAAGCATTCAAAATGTTATTAACTTCTGATAGGACCCCTTGTACATGTTCAAATCACCATATTCAATGTTAATCCTTTCTAGCCATGTTAATATTGAAGATCAACCAACCATACATAAATCACACAAGAACAAGCACATTGCACACTTTGTCATTATCACATAGACTATCAAGGCACTTCACTCACTCACCAAATAATCTCTATAACATCATAATGATAACGATCCAACAAAAAATAGAGTCTTGAAGAGATTTTGATGAATCCAAATGAGTTTTTTAGGTATTGTATGATGTGTATATATCTTCCATGGAGAGATAACGAATTGGATAAGACAAACTCAAGTTTTGAAATTTATGAGCAAGACTGGCCTAGTAAGACAGAGGTTTCAAAACACCTAAGGAGTTACTTGATGATTTCCACTAATATATTAGATTGAGGAAATCTTAAGAAGATTAAATGTGTCAAGATTATAGAAAGATATTAGTTCAACATGTCTTGACCATAAATGAATCCACTTGTCATCTCATAAGCTAGGGCAAAGGGTAGTTTTGAAAAGCAAGGCAAGGTGTCAAGAATGTTTTGAAACTTCCATGCCACTTAGAGAAAAATATCATCTTCAAGAGACCAAAATTTTTCCTTGAAGACCTGATGGGGTAGTTTCATAACTCTTTCTTGATTATTACTCTTCATGAGACACTTATCTTCCTCTCTCCTATGCCCTTCTCTCTTCTTTCACATTTGTCTATATATTTAGCCTTGATAGGATATGATTATATTCTCCACATGGGTATGGTGAATCCCTACCCATTTTCAAGCCTCTGATCAATGAGAAAATTCTAGTTTTATCTCCTCCTTTGACTGGTTTTACTGTGTATGCTAGATTAGTTGATCTTGCTAAGTGATAGTCTTACTTCCTTGGCATGTTTGTCATTTATTGCATTCATGTTTAGTTTAGAATCCTTTTTTTAGGTCTTGTGAAGTGTCTAAGTGAGGTGTGAAGGATAAGTGAGTATCTTATTCACTAGTGTCATGATATGACCTTTTTGGCTAGTCCTCCTAGCCCAATCATTCTTCATAACCTTCATGAGAAATACTTATGTAGAGAGGTAGATTTGGAGTAGTGTTTATTGTAGGTTAGTCTCATGTTTAAAATGAATTTTTAAATGGTTGGTATTGGTCCAACTATTTTGGTGTATCAGCCCCATTAAAATATGTTTATCTCCATTTTCTTAGCAAGTGGTAGATTAGTGTTTGAGCCTAAGTGATTCATCAAGGGGAACTAGCCATATGACCTAGATATTCACCTCTTTAATAGGTCACCCACAACCTTGAGGTGTTTCCATGTTATTCCAAAATTTTAAGGATTGAAACACCTTCCAAAGGGTGTAAATTTGGTTGATAATAGTAGAATTACAACTAAAGTCACCTCTTTATTTAGGAAAGTCTCATTCTATTGGACTGATTCAACTACCAAGGTGTTTGAACAATTGGAAATGGCTATGTGCAAAACTCTAGTTTTGGATACTCCTAATTTTTAATTTTTTTTTTTGTAGAGTATGATGTATCAAGATATGCCATGGAGGATATACTCATTAAATAAGATATGCCACTAGCATTTGAAAGTCACCAAATAAATGGAAAAATTAGGCTCAACCAATCTATGAGAAAGAGATGATGGCTATTATACATGTAGTCAAGTAATGGAGACCTTACTTGATGGGTCATCACTTTCAGGTAAATATTTATCATTATAGCCTCAAATATTTTTTAGAACAATGATTTTTATTTGAATAACAACAAAAATGGGTGATTAAAATGTTAGGCAATGATTTTGAAGTAGTATATTAGAAAGGAAAAGAGAATATGATGGCATATGTCCTCTTTTGATAGGATGAATCAATTGAGGAATTGTTATACACCATGACCATGTGGTAGACATATTTTATATATGAAGCAATAATAGAATGGGAGAATAATAGTGATACCAAATAATTACTTTAGATTCTTCAGCAAGGTTCTGATGAATCTAAAAAATTTACAAGGAAGGGGAACACATTATGGTATAAAGATAAATTATACCCGTGTAAACATTCTCTCAAACAAAAAATTCTTTAAGGACTTCATGCCTCTCCACTCATAGGTCACTTTGTATTTTTGAAACATATCATAGAATCAAGTAAGATTTATTTTAGGAAGGACTCAAGGGGGATGTCTAGAAAGATGTGGTTGAATTCATGGTATGCCAACTAAATAAAGGTGAAACCATTAAGACCCCATGTCTTTTTAATCCTTTGTCCATCCATAGAAAACATTGGGAGGAGGTTTCCATGGATTTAATTTCTAGGTTATCATGATTTGAGGGTAAAAATGTTATCATAGTAGTTTTGGATCGACTCACCAAATATACTCATTTTTGTTCCTTATCACACCAATTTGTTGCTAGTACAATAGCTTATGGTTTTCTTAGTATAGATCATAAATTTCATGGTAATCTAGATATCATCGTAAGTGATTGATATCTCATATTTACTAGTAATTTTTGGATTGAATTATTTACATGTTTGGGCACCTAGTTGGGTCATAGCTCATCTTATCATTGTTGGGTGTCGTCATCCCCTTCATTTAATCAACTTTCTATTGATGTCATATTTAACTAGGGATTTTTCTAAAGATATATGCAACAAGAGGAATCATAAGGATTTAGAAATTGAATGGGGGTATTTGTATATTTTTGTTTTGGGAGGTTTTGAATGTCTTAAGGATTTCTTGTTTAAAACCTTATTGGAATCAAACTATGCAAATATGCTGAAAATAAACACACATTGCAAAAATGAAATTAATTTTTGGAAATAAACACATGTTGTAGAAATGAAATTGATTGCTGGAAATAAACACACGTTGAAGGAAGAGATTGAATGTTAGAAATAAGCACATGTTGCAGAAATAAAAATTTAATCTAAAATGCTTACAAGAACAAATTTACATCAAATCTTAACTTTAAAGAGTTGGAAGAATTTATAAATTTAATAGAGTTACCTATTTACTTTTGCGAATAGAAACATAAATACCGACAAAAATGAAGATCCTGATTCTTTGGAGGAGTGGGCCCTTGCTCCACCTAGAACAGGATTTGAACAATTCAATTTACTTTCAAAATAGGAATGGCTATTTCATTGATAAAATGTTCTCTATTAAAAATGTAATAAGCTATCCTTTATCTCTCTATTCTTCTATATTTATATCCATATATATTTTTACTAAATTCTCAAGTCTGTATATATAGATGCTTTGATGGCTGTAACTATTTCATAGATACAATGGAACTGAATCATGCCCAAAATAGATGTTGAATTAAGATGTGGCTAGATGTCTAGCTGTGTGATAATTGTCTTGATTTTGTCAGTTTATAAAATTGGGAATTTGTTCCTAATTTAATGGGATCATTGATCTTGACAGATCACCGACCATTTGGAATAGATCCTCATCAGTTCCATTTCTAGCCACAAAAGTTCTAGAACTTATCTGAAAGAGTACCAGAGCTAAATATAGAGTTCCAGAGTTAAGTCCAAAAATGTGACAACTTGAAATAGTATGGTGGATTCCAGAACTAACGGTGATGGTTTCGAAATAGATTTTACAGGTTTTGGAACTAACTGTGATGATTTTGGAATAGATTCTACAGGTTCTAAAACTAATTGAAATTGAGTCCAATGCTTCCAAAAACATGTAATCCACTTCATATTTGTTATTTAGCTTGATGATGACCTATTTTATTGCAAAACTAAAATTTTCCAACACACTTGTTAGGAATTATAGGTCTTTTAAAATGTTAGAATCACAATCAACAAAAGATGGATAATCACATCCTAACTCATCTTAGATCAAAATAAAAGTCACAAAATGAAATCAAACTTAATAGAAAGAGAGAGTAAGATGAGGTCATTTATCATACATTTATTAGGCATATCCTAGCCTCATCATTTCCCCCATACTTACTTATTTGTAAGTCCCTTTACAAACTTCATTCTTCAAATTTGGGATTATAGATCCTACATTCCATTTGATTTCTTAGATCAAATGGCTGAAACTAAATATCCCAATGCTTTGACTCAAATGTACTATACCCTGCTCCTGCTTCTACTTTTCTTTTCCATTCCTCAAATTGAGTGGGATGTTGAGGTTCTCTATTTTGCCAAGGAGATATGGGGTGAGAAGTAGAGGTGGCGTTTTCCACATTCCTATCCATATGCTTAGGGGAGTTTCATTGATTTGGGGAATTATTGTGCATAAAGCTTTTGCCCTTTCTAAACTCTAGATGAAATTTGAAGGGGATATTACTTCCCTTCTTTTCAATGCCATTGAGAGAAATTCCCATCTTTTTAAACATGCATCACATATATTATCAAAATTTTCCCTTTCATAAGAGGTGAAGACATCCATGCTTTGCTGTAAATTGAAAAGATAAGGTCCCTTGAATTTATCATTAAAGGCATGGGAATGGAAATATGTAGCAAAGGCAGATGGATTACCATAATGAATTCTCATATAGAGACTAGATGAACTAGCCTTTGACCAATGCTCTGACTCCCTTTCTTTCCATGCAATCTAATTTTGAAGAATAGAGACAAATACATTAAGCTAGCTTTCTCTTACATATAAATTGATCATAAAACCTGTATTTCTTTCTAACATAAAATTTTAGAGGTAAAATTCACAAAGAAAGTTTTTATGTTTTGTATTAGCTAAGGAGTAGGTGGCTGAGAAATCAGCTTCATCCTTTATTTCATGTAGAAGGCCACATGCTATCCTTGCCAACTACGAGTGAATGAATTGTTCCTCTAAAAATATGATATAAATAGGAGAAGGTCTTCTACATGCAAGTAGCTTCTCACTCATCATACAAACTACTTGTATTTTCACAAGACATTTATACTTATCATTTTCCTCCTTGTAAAATTTGTCTTCCCATTCTTTCCTTGCTTTCTCTTCTTCCACCAATTTGCCTTTCAAGTCTATATTGGATGCTTTGATTTCACTGAGTTCTCTATAGTGTGTCATCCCATAACTACTTGAGTGGCAAATAAGTCAATTCAGTCTATGCAGAGACTATTGACACAGAGGTCTATCTTGTACATTTTTCCTCATTCTCCATTAGTTGCCTTTTAGTTTCTGCTAATTCCTCATTCTTGGCTATGAACTAGTTTGTTAATTCTGCAAGGAGCATTTCCTTCTATTCTAACTTGAGTTTGAGGAAATTCAATTCCTCATCCTTTTCCTTGATAATGAGTTCTACTCTAGACAAAAATAGAGCCTATTTAATCTACTGGTTTTGTTCTTTTTCTAAAATTTTATGGGGAGTTAAGCATTTCTATTCCACCATAGGGGATTTCCCTTTCCTTCTCCAAGATGCCTATTTATCTTCTACATGTGATGGTGCTATAGTCTCACCTATTTCTTGGAAAACTGGCTCCTCAAATCTTTCTTCTTTTTCCTTTTCTACTTGGCTTGGTCCAGGAGGAGTCATAGCCATGCTACCCAAAATATCAACAGCTTCAGTTTTTAGCCTTTCTTGTTCTTCTAGCTCCTCTAAACTTTCTTTAGACTTTTTATGACATTTTCTTTCTTGAGGAGACTCAAAATGTGCAGACATAGGTCTCCTCTTAGAATGTCTTCTGGTTTTCACCTTTTGTTTAGGCCTAGGTGAACTGTCATTATCAGAGATAGGTACCAGTTCTTCTATAGCCTCAATAGAAGAAGAAATGGCTTGAGAAAGTATAGTAAGGTCTGTAATTTTAATTTTTCTTCTAGATTTTCTTCTTATTGGTATTTCCTCTTCCCCTAATATTTTCTTTTCTTTAGCAATGGTAGTAGTTTTCAAATGAACTAAAGGAGTAGGAGGAGTTGCTATTGTTCTTCTAGGAATACCAGGGTTTATTCCAAAATTTCCAAGAAATTTGTTCCACATTTCTTCCCCATTTTTCTTGGAAAGGAAATGGTGTTGGCATACCAAATGCATTAACCCATTATGTCTAATTGTTCCTACACCCCAAGAATACCTATGGGCCATGGTATGGATGGAGTCAAAAAGAAACCCTGGGAGGTTTACTATATATTTTGGTGTTTCGGCTCCATATCTAAGGTGTATAAATATTTTTAGGACTTCTTTTCCTACTCTCCCAAATTGTCCATCACAGGTTAAATATTTGATTATCTAGAATGCTACTCTATCAAAGGGTTTAGGCAAGCTAGCCCTCTTAACTCCTTTGATGATTTAATTTTTATTATAAATATATTGGGGTTCAGCTTCCCCTTCTTTCAACATGGTTCCAGCTAGGTCTTTCAATGTTCCTTTGATAGGGTTTGGGACATGCATTATAGGTATTCCAGACATCTCACTTATGATATTCATAGAAAAAGGAATGAAAACCTTCCTAACCTTTGTCCTTGTTTGCTCTAAATTAATAATAAATTCTCTTACCTGTTCATCATTGTATTTGGAAAATTTCCTTAGAAACTCCAGCCATCTTGCCTGTTGAAAGATATTTGCTACTTCTTCATCTGCAAGGAGTTGGGTATCATTGTCTGGTTTTGACTTCTTTTTGATTCCCATGATTCATTATTTTTTTAATTTTTTGCTTTTGAATCTTTCATAGGTGAGCTGAAAATTTCTTTTTGTATCAATAGAACTGGTGACTATGGCCACAGAACTAGCAGACTCGATTGCTAGTTTGGCAAATTTGGTTGCAAAATTACTATACTCAGCTATGGAACTACTATACTCAGCTATAGAACTGGAAGATTTGGTAGCTTTAATCATAAGAATTATTCTTTATGGTTATCCACCAACTCATTCCATCATCAATATCCTTCTCATGATTTTTCATATTTAACCATGATGTCTAATAGATGACTCATTATACTAATCTTTCTAAATCAAGTCTAATCACACATGAAAACTTTCATTAAACCTTTAACAAGTTAAAAACATAATAACCATCCTTGATGATGTAATCCCTCCATCATGCAGACACATCATCCCTGAAAAATGGTTAGATAATAATTAGAATTCAAAAAAGTTTTATTTGAATTAGACATATATTTGAGAAGATCAACCGTCATCACTGATTTTCAATTGATATATATATATATATATATATGTATGTATATATATATGTATATATATATTTATGTATATATATATATATATACATATATACACACACACACACATATATATATATGTATATATATACATATATATATACATACATATATATATATATATATATATACATATATATACATATATATATATATATATATATATATGTATACACGTATATATATACATATATATATATATACATATACATATATATATATATATACATAATATATACATACATACATACATACATACATACATATATATATATATATATATATATATATATATATATATATATATATATATATATATATATATATATATATATATATATATATATATATATATATATATAGGGAAGAGAATGCCATTTATTAGTTTTCATTCTCTTCCCTTTATTATGGATCTTTTCATCTAATTATTTGATTATTTTGGAATAACTGGATTCTTCCATATGATCAAATTCTTTATTTGCTTCAATCTACTTCAAGAATTCATACTTAGTAGGAGGCTTCCTATGAAGTTTTAGCTTGTGTCCATTAACCAAGAGTATTCTTCTACTGCTATCAATGGGAAGTAACTAGATAGATCCATTGTCAAATATCTGCTTGATCTGATAAGGTCCCAACCATCTGGTTCTTAATTTACCTTTGAATTGTTGATACTTAGAATCAAACAACAATGCCCAGTCTCTTACTTTGACTTGTCTTTCCTTGATATATGAATCATGTCATTGCTTCTTTTGACCTTGGATTATCTCTATCTGGTGAAATGCTTCCATTTCGAATTCATCTAATTCATTGAGTTAAAGGATTCAATCTTTTTGAGCTACATCCAATTCAATTCCCACCTTAGTTGCTGTCCTCAATGTATAGAGTTCAACTCAACAAGTAACAAGGGATTTTTCCCATAGACTAACTCATATGGTGAAAACCCTATTGTGGTTTTCCAAGTTGTATTGTAAGCCCAGACAGCTTCAGGTAGTCTTTTTACACAATCTCTTCTTTCAAATTCAACTATTTTAGTGAGGATGTTTTCTAATTATCTATTTGTTACTTCAACTTGTCCATTTGCTTGCGGGTGATAAGGAGATGACTTCTTATGATTGATCTGATAATACATTGTGAAGGCCTTGATCATATTGGACATAAATTATGGTCCTTGGTCTAAGACTAAGCTTCTTGGTGCTCCAAACTTTACCATAATTCTGTGCCAAAGGAAATCAACAACTGCTTCTTCAGTGGCATTTGTTAAAGCTTGCACTTTGGCCCATTTTGTTACATAATTAGTACACACAAGAATATGCTCTTTTCCTTATGAAGGAGGATTAAAAGGTCCAGCAAAATCTAATCCCCATCTCTCAAATGGTTCAATCACTACTTTTGGTTGCATAGGAATTTCATTAGTAATGGTTGGCTATCCCATCCTTTGACAAGGATCACACCACCTGGTATATCTCTTCACATCTTTGTACAGAGATGGCCAATAGTAACCAGTGCCAAGTATCTTGTGAGCTATTATTTTCACTAAACAGTGTCCTCCACTTGGTTTATCATGACATGCTTGGAGGATGTCAAAAATTTCATCTTCTCTTACACACCTGCATAAAACCAAATCAGGACCACATTTAAATAACATTCCATTTAACCATTTAAACTGTGCACTAGTTTTGATTAATTAATTAATTAATTTACTAGTGAAAGAAGGAATAAACTTCCCTATTTCAAGATAATTTTCTATGTCAGCAAACCATGGTGTGTTAGCTGAAATAACAAACAATTATTCATCTGGAAATTTATTCTTGATTGGATTCTACTCCCCTGTACTGGTCAATCTTGACAATAAATCAACCACCACATTAGATTTTCCTAGATTATCCACAATGGTAATATCAAATTCTTGTAGAAGTAATGATCATCTAATTATTCTACCTCCAACCACTGGTTTGTTCATTAAATATTTAATTGTTGAGTGATCTATATGTATAAATGTTTTGTACCCTGTAATGTAATGTCTAAATTTATTGATTACATAAATCACGGCCAGAAATTCTTTTTTAATGGTAGTGTAATTTCTTCTAGTGGGAGTAAGATTTTTACTAAGATAGTGAATAGCATACATTCTTCCTTCTTCATCTCTTAGTCCCAAAACTGCACCAATTGAGGTGTTTGAGGCATCAATTTGGATGTGAAAAGGTTTCTCTCAATTAGGTCCTTGTAATATTGGGGCAGTTACTAATTTCTCTTTAATTTCTTCAAAAGCATGTTGACACTATTCATCCCAAAGAAATTCATAGTCCTTGGTAAGAAATTTAAACATGGGGGCAACAATTTTACTAAAATCCTTGATAAAATGCCTATAATATCCAACATGTCCTAAGAATGATTTGATATCTGTAGGAGTTTGAGGAATAGGCAAGTTTGAGATAATCTTGATTTTGCTTTGATCAATCTGAATTCTTCTTTTTGAAATATGGTGCCCTAATACGATCCCTTCATCAACCATCATCAAACATTTCTCATGACTAAGAGACAAGTGATGTTGTTCACATCTTGTTAATACTCTATCCAAAATTTTTTAAGGCATCATCAAATGTATCTCCATACACAGTAAAGTCATCCATGTATACCTCCACACAGTCATTTGTTAGGTCTAAAAAATTGCTAATACAACTCTTTGAAAGGTTGCTAGAGCATTACATAGTCCAAATGGAAATACCCTGTAAGCAAAGGTACCCCATGGACAAGTAAATGTATTTTTGTCTTGATCCTCATTAGCAATTTTGATTTGATTGTATCCACTAAATACATCCAAGAAGGAAAAGTACTATTTACCTAAAAGGTTATTTACTACTTGATCTATGAATGGTAAAAGAAAATAATCTCTTAGGGTGGCTTTGTTTAGTTCCCTATAGTCAACACAAATTCTCCATTTTCCATTATTTTTAGGAATAATTACAAGAGGAGACACCCACTGGATATTTGAGATAGGGTAGATAAAACTTACTTGTAATAGTTTTTCAATTTCTTATTCGACTATATCCCTTAAGGTTGGATTAATCCTTCTCTGAGGTTGCCTAACTAGTCCAATGATTTTAGTATAAATGTGATGGGTGCAGATACTTGGATGAATTCCTTTCACATCTCTATAGTCCTAAGAAAATGCTTTAGTGTGATTCTTCATAACATCAAACAGCTTGACTTCTTCATCATTCTTTAACCAGCTATTAATATTCAAAAATTTTCCTAGTTGAATCTCAACATGTTTGGTTTTGGGATATGATGAACTAATTTGTTGAAAAGGTTCCATTAAGGTGTTTAGTGGACAGGCATGTGGTAACAATATATGATATGTAGAAACATCTCTAAAAGTTCTTAGAGGTAAAATGCTGGATAAAGGACAATAGGAAGAGTTATGATACTTATCTTGTTATAGGTCAAACTCCTCATTACTGCTATTTTCTAAAAATTCTTCACCATCTCTTGATATCTATAACGCTGATGCTATAGATCCTTCCTCTCCCCAAGAGAAATCACGTTCCTCCAGAGTGAAGTTATCTTCACTTGTAAAGAATTGGTGTGGTTCCAAAACTAATTGTGATGGTTCTAGCACTAATTATGATGGTTCTAGAACTAACTGTGATGGTTTTGGAACTAATCTTGATTGCTCCAATGATGATTGATGTTAATTTAATGAAGGATTAACCATATCATCTATTTCCCGTACATGATCTTACAATGTTATCATAGCCAAAGAAGACAAATTTTGCTCATTAATATCAAGATTATCAACCCATAATTTCACTTGATTATCAATAAAAGGTCATGCAAATGGATATAATGAAATTTGCTTAGAATTCTTACCGTTTGAAATAGTCATATCACTTGACCTACAATCAATTAAGGTAGAAATTGTAGCTAACCATGGTCACCCCAAAATAATAGGATAACTAGGTGTTTTACCTTTTGGCTGCAATATAAGGAAGTCAACTAGATATTCCCATGTTTCCACCATTACTACCACATCTTCAATAACTCCTTCTGGTTTTGCTACAAACTGATCTACCATCTGCAATATGGTATTAGTAGGTTGTATGCCTATTAATGGTAATGTTTTCAAAGTGTCCACTATTATTACATTGATAGCTACACCCAATCAATTAAAATGTTATGTATATCCTTATTCCCTATAGAAATAGAAATAACAGGGCTTCCAAGATCTTCATATTTAGGTAGTAGGAGTTTTCCTACTAATAAATCAGCAAGTTTCCCGTCTACCTGAATAGTCTTGGGGTACTGCTTCTTTCTTCTAGGTTTTTGAAAACATAACAATTTTATTAACTTGTTCAACTCTAGAATATCCTTAATTACTTGTAACAATGGTATTTCAATATTTAATCTTCTTATTTCTTGTACCAATTCAGATTCCTTAAGTTCTATGGTTTCTTTAAGTCTTTTTGGAAATGGAATCTCAGTAGAATTCTTTTCTAGTTCCTTATCTTTTTCTTTGTCATCTTCCTTAGGTGTAACTATGCTAGGGGCTTTAGCTTCTTCTATCATCTCAGTGATTATAACAGGTGGACTGCTAACTATTTTTATAGATCTAGTTTGAATGTTTTTACAATCCATTGTATTTAAATCAACTAATTTTTTTGGTTCTGTTTCATATACAGGAGTTGTTTATTTGTTTCTTGGGTTTGCTACTGGTTGTGCTAGCATTTGGGTTTGGACTATGTTTTCAATCTATGGATTTTGTGCTAGAGGTCCCATTATGTCTTGTTGGTTTTGATTTGGATATGTTTTTCCTTACACATAATTGCTAGGGCTCCATCTAGTTTGTGGCCAAGCATAAGGATTTCCTTGACCAGCCTAAGGTTACTGATGTCCTTGAGTATCCCAAGATTGACTTGCCCAATCCTGAGGATGCCATGTGGGTTAAGGGGACCAAGGTGGATATCCCCAACTTTGTGGTACTATTTGAGCTGCCTATGGCATCATCCAGGGTTAGGAGCTGGTCTTGGCATAAACTGTCCTTGGTTAGGTTGTCTCTGAACATAATTTAATTCTTCTATGGTGGATGATGTATTGGTTTATTTGAGCTGATTTTTATGAGTGAAAGAAGAGAACAATCATTAGTATCATGTTTTCTAGATTCATAGATAAGACATACTTCTATTTTATCCAAAGGACAATCCCTTATTGCATGCTTCTTCCTGCATCTAGGACAATACATGGCTAATGGTTCAAGTTGGGCATTTGATTTAGCTTACAATCCATCGATGGTGGAGGTTAATTGAACTAATATATCTATTTTAAAGTTTACCAATTCATCCATCAATTTTTTTAGATCTTGATTCAAATTTTTAACCATTTTCCCTTTTTTAGGTCCACCCCTTGTTCTTGAATAGTTTCTACAAATTTTTATGATTTTGTCCATTCTTAATTGAGCTATGTTTCCTTTGATAATTAAATCAAGGTTTTTCCTAGATTCATCATCTAGTCCTTTGAGAAAAATAATTTTATTTAAATCTTCTTGAAGTAGAACTCCACATATTTTACTCACAAAGAGGAATATGTCCAAATAATCTTCCATATTTTCATCTTCTTCCTATTTTATTTTTAAAAATTCTTCCTTTCAATTTCTTCCTCTACAATAATCTTGATATTTTTCTAGGAAGATAGTTTCCATTTGTTCCTAATTGGTAATAGAATTAGATGTTAATCCCATAAACCACCTCATTGCCACATCCTTCAAGGTAGATGGAAACAACTTCAATTTTTGATTATCTATCTTGTAATCATAAGTGTAACTTAGTACTTTAAATTCAAATAGAAATTGGTCAAGATCCTCAAATGACATTCCTCTAAATGTGGGCAAGTGTGCAGGTGAAATGTTTTTCATAGTGGTTTCATCATCCTCAATATGAATGTGGTAGGTAAAGGTTCTCTCAGGTTCTCTTCTAGCTTCTTGTTCCATCTCTCTGGTATTTTCTAATCCTATCTCCCAATCAATGTGATATGTGGTCTATTTTAGGGATGGTGAAAATTTAGGAGTAGGGGGTTGACTACTCAATTGAGAATCAAAACATTCCCTCAATGGATCTTGAGAAATAATACTCCTCCCTATAGTTTTACTTGGTTCTGGTGATTGATCCAAATATTCTAAAGATGGAAATTTTGCTTCTTGTCTTGTAGGAGATAATGGTGTCTCCAATTCTTATACAACATCCTTTCTTAAAATAGAGGATGATGGAATTTCTTGTTCAAAATTTTTGGGGAGAAATCTTCCCTTGGAATCTTGTGGTCTACTCATAAATTAGGGAAAATTGCTAAAATGACTAAATGAATGATTGCTGCTCTTGTTGACACCTAATTATAAAATTCTAACTAGTATTCCCCGGCAACTGTGCCAAAAATATTGGGTGTCATCATCCCCTTCATTTAATCAACTTTTTATTGATGTCATATTTAACCAGGGCTATGTCTAAAGCTATATGCAACAAGAGGAATCGTAATGATTTAGTAATTAAATGGGGGTATTTGTATATTTTTGTTTTGGGGGTTTTTTAATGTCTTAAGGATTTTTTGGTTAAAACCTTATTGGAATAAAACTATACAAATCTACTAGAAATAAACACATGTTGAAAAAATAAAATTGATTACTAGAAATAAACACATGTTGCAAAAATGAAATTGATTGCTGGAAACAAACACACGTTGCATGAATGAAATTGATTATTGCAAATAAGCACACATTGCAGAAATGAGAATTTAATCTAAAATGATTACAAGAACAAATTTACAACAAATCTTAACTTTTAAGAGTTGGAAGCATTTATAAATTTAACAGAGTTACCTATTTACTTTTGCAAATAGAAATATACATACTGACAAAGGAAGATCCTGGTTCTTTTGAGGAGTGGGCCCTTGCTCTGCCTAGAATAGGATTTGAAAAATTCAATTTACTTTCAAAATAGGAATGATTATTTCATTGATAAAATGTTCTGTATTACAAATGTACTAAGTTATCCTTTATCTCTCTATTATTATATATTTATATCCGTATATATATTTACTAAATTCCCAGGTCTATATATATAGATGCTTTGATGGCTGTAACTATTTCATAGATACGATGGAACTAAATCATGCCTGGAATAGATGCTGAATCAAGATGTGGCTGGATGTCTAGCTGTGTGATAATTGTCTTGATTTTGTCATTTCAAAAAATTGGGAATTTATTCCTGATTTAATGGGATCATTGATCTTGACAGATCATCGACTGTTTGGAATAGATCCTCATCAGTTCCATTTCTAGCCATAAAAGTTCTATAACTTATCTGAAAGAGTACTGGAGCTAAATATAGAGTTTCAAAGCTAAGTACAAAAATGTGACAACTTGAAATAGTATTGTGGAGTTCTGGAACTAACTGTGATGGTTTTGGAATAGATTCTATAGGTTTTAGAACTAATTGTGATGATTCCAAAATAGATTCTGTAGGTTTTGAAACTAATCAAAATTGAGTCCAATGATTCCAAAAACATGCAATCCACTTCATATTTATTCTTTAGCCTGATGATGACCTATTTTATTGCAAAACTAGAATTTTCTAACACACTTGTTAGGAATTATATGTCTTTTAAAATGTTAGAATCACAATCAACAAAAGATGGATAATCACATCCTAACTCATCTCAGATCAAAATAAAAGTTACAAAATGTAATCAAACTTAATAGAAAGCGAGAGTAAGATGAGGTCATATATTATACATTTATTGGGCATATCTTGGCCTCATCAATCATCCTCAATATGATGGACAAATAGGAGTCAAAAAATGTCTAAAAGGGTATCTTGATTATTTTGCTTTCAAAAAATTGAATAAATTGGTTTATTGGTTTCCACTTGTCTAATGGTGGTATGACACTTATTTTCACACTTCTTCCAAAATGTCACCCTTACATACCTTTATATTATCTTATTATATTTCTCTATGTTCTTAATATGGTTGGATTATGGAATAACCATGGCTAATAAGAGTATATATAGGAGGTAGTGGTTAGTATTATATCATCATATTGTAATTTTTTTCTTATTTCATTGTTTTGGAGGTTGCCCCCTCAAAGTGGCTCAATCATAATATTCAAGTATTATGCTCTTTTTCTAATTATTATTGTGGATTTGATTAGTCTATTCTTAATTATGTGTTATATTATTCTATTGTTGTAAATAATATAAGTAATTTCATTACAAAATTATAAAAGAGATACAAATATATAATCCAAATGGGTTGAGAATAAATATAAACAACCTAAGAGGAGACATCATTGAGATTGATTAAAGAGTGAAAACTTAATAATAAACATGAAATTGATCTAACATAGTGGTGGAGTAAGATTAATGTTGGGTTTACCATAATGTATGAGCTAAATATGGTTAATAATATATGAATAATTTAAAATAATAAATGTTAGAAGACTGTACTATATCCTAAAAACACAAAATACACCTTTCTAAAATGTTGTATATGGATATAGATAAGGTTTGTGTGTGAAGGAGGGTTTTAATGGATGTAACAAGGTAATATTCATGTAAGGGTTATGCATAGGCATAACTAGATCTAAGGTGTCATTATAAGGTAACCAAAAGGTGTAAAAAATAGTAATATAAGGAAAGACAATGGCATTAGGTAGTAACTAATAGGTATATAAACTAAGGATTATAAGGGTGTTATTCAAAAATAACCAAGAGGTGTAAATAAATGAATACACATTCAAAGATAAAATTATATTAACAAAAATAGTAAAATATAATCTTGGAAGAAAATAACACACCAATATATTATATTGGCTAAAGCAAATATAAAAAGAGTAGAGGGTTAGGGTACTTACTTTGTGTTAAATTATCAGTGCATCAATATTCCCTTTAGATCAAGTGGAACTTATTGAGATAAATAAACATGGAAATACTAATATCTAAGTATCCTTAGTTAGGGACTATTAATACTAGGTTTACCTTGTTGATTCAACTTCTCTTCTTGATATCTTTAAATACCTTGCACAAATAAGTCTTCTTCATGTGTAAGCTTCTTAGCCCTAAGTCCTCTTATTTTTATTAAAGTGTATTTGAGTGTGTGGTAAAATTATATTTAATGTCTTGATTATGAGAAATTAATAAAGTGAACCATATAAATATGTTTCAAAACTTAAAAGACCACAATCAAACTTAGTTAAAATCTTTACCCTGACTGATGAAATAGAAAAATGTCTATCAAACATAACACTTAATTGGCATCATTGATGACATTGGATAATGGGGATAACTATAAATTACATTTTTAATTATAATAACATTAGAGAGAATAAAAGAACAAAAATGGGGAATGATAACTTGTTAAGTTCTAAAAATGTTTGTTTGATGGTGCCTGCATTTTTAGCAAAGAACCTCTAGATCCAACTAGTTTTATTTACTAAGATAATGATACTATACTATAAAATACTTGCATAAAATGTAAATATGGGGGGATAAAGAGTGAGATAAATTAATAAAAATAAACATTGTGATACACCAAAATAATAAATGGGAGGGTTCCATATCTATATAAACATAATGCAATAAATTAATAGGAAGGGAAGTGAAAATAACTTAAGGATATTAATGAAAATGGAAATAACTTAAAATAAGTTAAAAGATATATATAACACCAAGATGTAAACAAGAAAGATCCAAAATAGTTATTCACAATTGTGAAGGATATGCAAAATTATATTACACTTCAAAAGAGGGTCATGGATATTCATAGAAAAAAATAAAGCAAAGGGTTAAATCTAAATTAAAAATTTATGGTACTTGGAAGAAGATGAAATAATATATTTGGTAAAATGATAAATTTAAAATATAAATAATAAGAGTGGAGATTAAAAGAGAGGGAAAATAATTAAAAATCACTTCCCTATTGTCATAATTGAAATCTAATTTAGAAACTTCCCCCATTGTATCTTGTAATGGCTCAAAAAATCATTTTTAGATTTTACCATGATACCCATGCTTTATTTATTGTATTTAGCCTACCATTTTATGTATTATAGATACTTCTCTCAAAATAATAACTCCATGGAATTTTCCCAAAATATTAATTTATTTATGGTAGTAGTAGTACATTTATTTTAAATAACTGATTGTGGTTGGTGAATTCATTCACTATTTTCAAGAAATTAATTTTTCCACCAAGTGTTTAGTCCATCAAATTAAAAATATAATATTTTGAATCCTTATGTGGGACAAGTACTTATAAAGTATCTTAATTTAAGTAATACTTTATATTTTAGAATCTGATTCTTTATCAATTTAACAATAGCTGTAATTTTATGTTGCTATGTCAAATGATTAGACATCAAGAATTGAGACTTAATAGTATGGATGGATAGAGTCTAAGTTATATTAAAATTTTAGGGGTTCTTGGATATCACATCATATAAATTATTCAAATATACTTTTGATTTATACATGTACTTTTAGTATGCACTCACACCATCAGATCTTTAAGAAGATTTGATGGCTGGAGGGAGTTTTGAGGTAGCACTTTTGGATTTAGATAGTTTTGATTCTTCAAAAGCCTTCAAATATAAATTATTAGGCTTTACCATTTAAATATTATCAATAATGTCACTCTATTTTCACATAGATTTGATGGATTAAGGTCATCATTTTTTTTTATCAAAACAACTTAGAGATACCACTTATCCTTGACATTTAAATGTCACCAAAAAACTAATCAAACAAAAAATGATCCCCACTAGAAAGTGAATTAATTATATAGATAGAGGAAGTGCCTCTTAATGATGCCATCAAATTTATTCAAAATAATTCATGCCATTAGATCTTAAAAATATCTAGGGGCCAAGGTCTACCCATAAAAGTGAGATAACTTACATCATTATTAATTTGATGAAAACAACAAAGATATTGGTAATAAATTAATAATTAACTAATTTTCATTTCAAGAAAAAGGTGAATTTTAAGTAACCCAAAATGATAGAAGATATCAGACAATAATAAGGTGATCCAATCTATAAAAACAAGGGTGTAGACCATTGAAATTCTTGATGAATCTAGTACTCTTAGAATATGAGGAATATGAGATCACTCTTATTTCACCTTCTATCCTTGTGAAAAGTTATTTTATTTTATGAAGTAGTATATTATTCATGTAACATTTTATTATACATTTTATAATAATTTATTAAGGGAATCTATGGTCTATCTATTTTTGAATTATATTTTTAGGCTTATCCATTAGGCAATGGAGTCATTAATAAAAGGTGATGGAGACCACTTTAAAATATTATGTTGTAAGATCTAATGTACAAGAGTTGATGGAATCTACACCTACTTGAATAATTAGTTGTGAAACTAAAAAACATGTCCATATAAATCCTTGATTATCATCCACTAGCTTAGATTGTTCTCAAGATTTATAAAACTCCTTATAATATTAATATTTTACCTTTGATTAATTTGCCTCATTATTGCACTTAGTCACATAATTTTTTTTCATGCATCTCTTCATAAACTCCATTTTAAGTTCAATTATTATTGATGAGCTCATATTGTTTGATCATTAATTCCTAACATGACACTTGTATTTTTAATCCTTATCATTGTATGAACCCTATCAATTTCAAGACACTTGATATTTTGGATTTGATAAATAATTAACCCTTCACAGCTGGCTAAGGTATTCATTTTTTTTATCAATTATTTTCTTGAATGATAACACACTTGAAATTTATATTTAAATATGTATATATGTGCCACCATTTTGTATCATGAATTTCCAAACTTAATTCTCCTCTTGTTGTGTCTTTGGATTCATTTTTATGATGGATACCTTTGATATTCATTTTAGGGTTTTACACTTTTTATTTTGCTTAGAGGGTGTTGATGAATTTTATTTTCATCACATAATATGCATAGTGGGAATGTATTTATTTAGATTTAGTGGGTAGAATACGTTTTCCATTTTGAAGGAATCAATTTACCATATTCATAAAGTTAGTCCAATGTTTAACACTTTCTAATTTTTAATTTATCATCTCTTCCTTTTAATGACCTTCCACAAGCTTTTGAGATGAAATAAGTGTGTCTCCTACATAGGAATTATATTTTTCTACTAGATAATGATGGGAAGGAATTTTTATTGTCATTGGTGGATTAAGAGGCATAAATTCTTGATTTAGGACCAATTTTTCCAACTCCAGTATCTCTAGCTCCTTTTTCAATTTTGTCTACTACTATTGCATCTATTAGTTCAACTCTAGTGACTAACATCGTATTATATGGGTTTCATAATCATTTGAACCATCATACTCATGTAGGTCAAATAAGGGGAAATAAATATATAGTAAAATATGATATTATATATATATATATATATAGTTTTGAATTAAGCCATGCAATATCTTGTCGATATGTACTATGATTTTACTAATTGAAGGGAGTGGACGAAATAGATTCCATTTTATAATTATATGAATGGATGTGAAAAATAAATTTAATCCTTATTTATAATACTATTAAAAATAATAAAGATTAGAGTAAAACTACAAATCATACATAACTTTATAAGTCTATGTAGAGTGGTGTATAATACCTTATAATGTTGAAAACAAATATTATCCTAACTAATTAATAAGGAAGATATTTAAATGTACCCATTAAATTTTTGATTAATTTAAAAAAAAATTAATCCAATTGGATATTTTTGAGATAAAAATAATGTTTTAAAATAATATAGACAACAAACATATTTTCATTTCTTCAATATCTACCTCTTCTTTATGTTGTTTCCTTTTTGTGTTTTTGTATTATTCTAAAGAGTGACTTGATTGATATTTTAACACATAGAAATATATTTCATATTATAAGATAATGATAATGGGGAGAGGATATTATAAATTATGTGAGTTAGCATAAAATATGAAAATACATCCCCTTTTTATAATGAAAACCTCCTGCTCTTTTAAAGATTGAAATAAGATTTTCTTATTATCATAGGTAAGTCTAATTTTGGCTTGTCTTCAAATTTTAAAAATTAATTGTAGCTAAAAATACATCTATTTTATAGATCCATTTAATTTTTTGAAGACAAATGACCTTTTTCTTGGTGTACCCACTCTCTAAAAAATAAAAACATCTCTCTCTTCATCAATGCTCTCTATCGTAAATACTTCTTATATATCAAAGAAATTATTTGTTGATTCCTCTTACATATGAGAAAAAGCATATTCATATTTATTTATATTCATGAAATGGAATAGAGAATTACCTTTCATTATGACCCTTAAATGAATAATCTAATCACAACCCAAAATAATCATCATAAGGGATGCACTCTATTTTACTAATGTGCATGTTCTCTATTTAATCCCAAAAGTTGTGCAAGCCTCATTTATGATATTTTGGTTATCTTATTAAATAAAATGAAGATATTAAAATAGTTCATCAATATCAGGCTTTGAATATTCACCAAGGATCTCTTACCACATTTGTTTTTCATGAAGAGCTAGAGTCTCATCCTCAACTGAATCCCCTATTGCAACCAATAAACAATAAATATCCTTGACTTATTTGAATTCACTCATGCACAACTCATTTTTTTAGTCCCCACGATCATTACAATCCTATATTTATTTGTTTATGAGAGTCTTATAGGGAAATATTGATGTTTCTCTCATCTTTTCTCTTAGCATTAGTCCTCTATTTCTAATCTCATCAATATTAGAGCATTGCTTCACTTTTTCTCTTTACAAGGAACCTTTAATATTAAAAAATTATTGATACAAAATGAATAAAAACATATATGATTAAAATGAATATATGACATCATTGATCATTAAATAAGGTAGTAAGTTTCTTCTATCATTCTTCATGAGTGCATATTAGCCTCTTTTTCAATCTCTCCTTTTAATTTCATAAAACACCAAGACTAACCCATTAATTTCATTTTATATAGATTTAATTATTAACCATCCATATATATATATATATATATATACTATATATATATATGTATATATATATATATATATATATATATATATGTATGTATATATATATATATATACTAAAAAATCATATGGTATTGGAGAGGAATTGATTAATTGTAGAAAAAATATTTCCTTGCCTCTATTTGATAATTTTGAGGAATTTTTTGAAGTTGTTTAGATTGAAAGTTATGATGTTTGACTTGATTAAGCCTTTAAAATCTTGGATAAGATAAATATAAACATTTTTAACAAAAAAATTAATTTTAAGGACATATATTCATCTAATTTTTTTATTATAAGGTCCTTTTCCTCCTCAATAACATTGGGCTCAAATAATTCACTAGGTGGAATGTTGGGTAGGGTCATTGTTTAAATATCAAAATATTTTATGAGATCGAGGAAAAAATGGTATAGAAAATAAAGGATTTATTCTCCTAGATTGAATAATAGAATTTATAATTGATATATAAAAATCAAAATATTTTGAAATAGTCCCTCATATTGATATTTGAAACATTATAGGTAAATTAGGGTCATGTTTTTTGAAATAATACAAATAGGCTAAAAATAAGGATGGATACACTTTAATAAGTATCCTTTCCCAAGTTAATTTTAATTAGAGATTTAAGTTATAAATATGATCCAAATAAACCCTCTTGATTATATCTAAATGTTAAAATATAGATAAAGCATCCACCATTTCCTTGAATTGATTACAAAACTTTTCTCCTAGATCTTCCCAAGTTAATAATGAGTTTATATGTAATAATCTATACCAATAAAGATATTTACCTTGAATTATGTGTCCAAAATCCTAATATAAATTACATAATTTGTGATGTGGTAAGTTGAATATATATTGGAAATATCTTTGATATGATTAATTAGACTAACAAAGTCATCTCCATAGAAGTTAAGGATTATTTTGAGTGCTAATTTAAGAATGGGACTCCATTGCTATAAATTTAATGGACTCCTAAAATTAAATAAAAAAAGGTAAGGTCTTAGGATTGGACATAATTCATTTATTTCATCACAACATCTAAAATATTTCTCATGATGATGGATCAAGGATGTTGATCCAAAACCTAGAGATAAAAACATGTGCATAGTATTTCAAAAAGCATATAATCTATTTTTTATGAATTGTGAAAAATAAATGAGTAGATGACATGGCATGAATGAAGGAAAATATAAAATATGATTATTAGGTAATATATCAAAAAACATAAAGAATTAGACCACCCCAATCCCAACGTACTCCTTAGGATGCACACTCATGTAGATTGATATGCCAATAAGTATCAAAATAGAAATCATTAATGAGTAAAAAATAAAGTATATATAGATGTAACTCCTAAAGATAATAAGGAAATTTATGATGTCACTCTTGTCATAAGTTATTATGAGTTTAAAATAACTAAATTATCTTATGATCTTTGTAGACCATAGTCTCATTTCCCAATATGTAATAATTTCAATGCTTACATCCTTAGAAAATGGAATAAATTAGGATATTATATGAGGGATAGAACATTAATATTGAAGTGAATGTATCACTATGGTAAATAAATGGGTGACCACGTTGAGTCAATATTTCTCCAACTACATAATCATATACTTTTGACTCTAGCTAAAATATTTGAAAAAAATTAGGTAATACAAGTATTAACATGAAACATAGTCTACATTTTAGTTCTTCAATTTTTTTTGATTGTGCAACTATCTATATGAAAATTTTCTTGGTACTACCTTGGTATCTTGGATAAAATTCCAAGTAACATGAGAGAAACCAAGTATAAATCTCTTGTATAAATTTATAAATCCTAAGAAGTTATAAATATTTATGATATTTTTTAGTGTAGATCATTCCTTGATGAATTTAATATTGAATGTGTCTACATGAACTCCTCATGCATATACAATTTATCCCATTTTTTGTATATCCCAAATGGAAAATGAACACTTTTTCATGTTAACATACATTTTGTTCTTTTGAAAAGTATGAAAAACTTGTTTAATACCACACATATGTTCCTCCCATATTTTAAAAAAATATTTGTATGTCATTAAGCAGGATCACAATAAATTAATTAGTAGTCTTGATGATGACATTCATCATCCACATAAATGTTATAGGTGCAATAGTTAAGCCAAAGGGCATAACCACCCAATCAAATAAACCCTAATTTGATTTGAATTTCATTTTATAGATGTTTATAGGATTAGTAGGAATATGATGATACTAATAATTAAGATGAATTTGGGTGAAGAATTCAACATCATAGAGCCAATCTAATAAGTTATCAATCCTTAGAAGAGGATAGAGGCTATTAAATACGACTTTGTTGAGATCTTTGTTATTGTTTTAAAACCTTCATGTGCCATCCTTATTTGGTGTAAGCATAATTTAGTTTCCACGATGAGATGAGTTTGGCCTAATGTGTCTTTTATTCAATAGTTTAGTGATCTACCACTTGATTTCTTCATTCTCATAAATTTATGTGGTATGAATAAGCATTAGGCAGAGGTATTATTGGGATAAAATAAAAAGTGTACCTTAATATACCATTTTCAAGGAATTTCTTAGGTGACTAAAATATATCTATGTTTTCTCCCAACATGATATTCAACTATTGTGTGTTTACTATTATTGGAGGAATTTTGGTATGAATTGATGTTATAAGGATGTTGTTACATTCAAATCTCATCATCAAAAGTAAAACATTCTGAATAGAATTGAGTATATTATTTCACTAATTGATGCTAATGAGTTAAATCTTAGGAATTAATTATGGTAATGATATCTAATATCACTAATATATATGACAAAAGTTCTAATATTTAATTCATATACTAATGTCAATGATATGGTTGAAAAATTTAAACATCAAATAACTCTAATTACATAATGTCACAAATGACTAAATATTGATTTTTTTTAATTTTATACACTAGATGAAATTCTTATATCGCACACTAAACCATCCAATAGAGTATGATTATGGGTGAGGAATTATTATAAATTTCAATCATCAAATTGATTTAGGAGAAATTATGTTCTTTTGGCTTTTGTTATTAATGATGCAATTTATTGGTTGACTATTGAATTAAGTTTGATAATGAAGAAATATTTTTTCTTCCTCTATATTTATGTTAGAGGAAGAATCACTCTTTGTGGTACTAATATAGTAATTGGTTTATAATATGTGATTACTGACCTTTCTATAGTGCCACAATGTTACTACTCGCTACATCAAGTTGTGTAAGTAGAGTTTTCCTTGCATGACAATCTTGTTTTGAGTGATAGTTGGATTTGTGAACTAAGCATCACTTTCTAGTGTTTGATTATTTATTCTAATAACTAGATTATGCTCTATTCTTTTGAGGATGTTACAAAGGGAAATTAATTTATTTAGTATTACACTTGAAATGATCATACTTTGGTCCATTATGAGACTTACTATATTCTTTTTTGGTATTTATTTTAAATATTTATTCAAACTTATAAGAAAATATTTAATCAAAAATTTAATAATCAGGTGGGTTTTAGTGTCATTAAACAACTACTTTACAACCATTTTTGTTATTATTATTTAGTTGTGTTGCCTTATTGAGTATCTAGGATTCCAAGCCTTTATTATGGATATATGCTCATGGTTGTTGTGATGTTTTGATGAAAATATGCATATATACCATTTGTATTGAATTATTTTATAGGATTGGGTCCCTAATTCAAAAAACCCTTATATTTACCAATAGTAAAAAAAATATTTATTCAAACTTATAAGAAAATGAGCAACCTTTTCCAATGGAGGATATATATAGGAAATCTATATTAGATTTAATACATGGTATAAAGCTTGACCTATAATTCACAATAATATTTTTCATATAATATTGAACATTCATTTTAGAAAACCAAAGTATGAAATAAATTTTTGTATTCTTGAACATATTGATCATGGGATTGTTATAAATCAATAAACTTGATGTACTATTCATAATAGTTTATATTAGAATAATATGCTGATATGAATGTTTTTATAAAACCATTCCATGTATCTACATATGTGTCTAAGTCAACATATTTACATGCATTGTGTAAAATTTATTAGTTATCCAACATTTATTTATGGATAAATAAAATTTCATAAGATCACATATAACATTTTCTTGGTCATATAAATGATTTACCATGCAATATGAAAAAATTATGCTAAGCTAGTTATATAGGGTATCTACATATATTTTACCTTCAAACATAGGGATGTCTAGAGTGAATTGTACCTTTTATAATGTGTGACCATTAAAATATCATTATTAATGAGATGTGTTGGAAGGAATGTGAACATGCTTGAGAAGTTGAGTATAGTGATTGATAACTCCCAGTCATTTTCATGTATGACATTAATCTAATTATTCAAATTAAATTTTAAAATCATCCTTTATTTTTTTGGTGAAGGAGAGGCAAAAAGGAAGAAATTTAGTTAGGAAAAGGTAGAAGTTAGAACTATGAGGATTAAAAGGAAGAAGGAAATAACTGACTCTCTACAGGGCATCAGTAATAGGACCAGGGGAAAGGAAAAGCACAAAGAAACTTCTATAACTAACAAGCTCATTCTTTATTTAGATTCAAAGGACTTAGACTCTTCACTTCTTAGTTTTTGGTTTTTTGTTGTCTTTTTTTTAGGTTTTTGGAGGTGTCTTGCATATGGTAGCTGCCTATTGATGGTTGGTAGAGCCTTGTGGCTCTGCTTGGTTTTTGGTCCTATTTGTTCTAATTGTCTATATTTTGATTGTATTTTGTATTGGGTAAAGGTCCCTTAACCCATTTTAAACCTCATATAATAACAATTATCCCTAAAATTAATATATTTTCTATCTAAAGATGTGAAGGAAGGCACAATAAAGGGTATAGAGTTTTTAAACCCAACATATTATAACTATACCTTGTATGAGTGGGAGTAAAAAAGGATAAGGATTCAAGATACAAATTTGATATTGATATTAGATGATATGAAGTATGTTTTCTCTAATACCACTCATGTAGGACCCAAGAGGAGACTCTTTAGAGAAAAAAACTTAATACATTAAATGGGTTATTATGGAAAATATATTTAATGAAAAATGTTGACAGATATATTAGAGAATATTAAGATAAGGGAAAGATCCAAAAAGAGAATGGACACTAGATTAGATATGATTTTAAAATTTGTATTATGTGAAATTTTGTATAATATTTGAGAGGTTAGATGTGTGATGTATACATAGTCACTAGGTTCATTATAATTACAAATAATAGAAGTGTAAATTAATATACAAATGAGGTAGATGACGTGTTAGTTAGATTTTTATAAGAGTTGGTAACAATTTATTCATCACCAATCATTAGTTTTTTATATTTTGACAAAAATATTGTAATTCTATGCATTATAGTATTGACATTATATGCGGTGTGTGGCCTTATTGATAAGAGTAATGGATTCAAAATATATACATGTGGTTGGGATATTGCTGAAGTCAATGGTGAAGATGACACATGCCACAAAAAATCCCATGGTGCTAAAGTCCATTAAAGGATTAAATTACCATGCATAAGTGGTTCCCAACCTCTTTTTGAAAATAGAGAAAGAAATGCATTTTATAAAAGGGGGTGTCTCAAGTAATACCTATTAAGGCTATGGATGCATAATGGAAGTAGATAAATTCATAAAGTAGAACCCAAGGTATTTATATTAGGGTTATGGATGCCATTCTAATCATTAGTCAATGCCCAAATTTATATGAAAATGGTTCTTGAAATATAATTCTTAAAATATAAGATCTAGAGGAAAGATGGAGAATAGAGTTAAAAAAGATCTAAAGTTGTGTTTGATCTTTGGAAAAACTCTCACGCCAAGGGAAAAAGAATATTAAAAAAATCACAAACATAATTTGGAAAAATGAGAAGAATTAGTATGTTGCATGGTAATGTTTAATACTTTTTAGTTCTCCATTATATTAATTTTATCTCATATAAGTTCTAATGCTCTATTCATCATAATTACCATAAATTATGGGTTATTATATGCATAGTAGTATTTACACAATGATTTACTATTTTTTCTATCACAACACACCTAAAATGTTTTAAAGCATAGGACCACAAGATTTCATCTTAAAAATACTTTATTTTTATTTTAAAATTTGATAAGAACACCAATGACTTTGATTTTTACTAGGGACATAATACAATAATATTATGTGAAAATAACATAACACATTAGCATTGCAATAAAATATAACACAACAATATAGATTAGTAAAATACAATGGTCAATTGTCTGATAATAGCATAACACAATAATAAGTATGGTAACATTGTGTATTATTAACATATAAAGGTAAAATTTTATGGTAGTAACTTAACATGATAAAATTATATGATACTAACATAACACAATAACATTTTGCATCAATAACATAACATGGTAAAAATGTGCAGTAGTGACACAACAAAATAATGTAATGTGGCAACATTATGTATATGTAGCGTATCAAGTTAAAATTGAGTGTGATTAAAATATCATGGTAACATTTTTTGATAGTAACATAATATGGTAACATTACATGGCAATGATATATATAAGTAACATAATGTGTAATATTGTGTAGCAATAACATAACATGGTAACATTATGTAGAAGTAGTGTAATGTAGTAACATAGTGCAATAATAGTGTGTAGTAGTAACATTATGGAAGTAAAATGGTATGTTAACATTTTGTGGTAATGACATGATGTGGTAACATAATGTGGTAATATTTTTCAACATTAAAAAAACATAGTACGTTGCATGTAATCAAAGAATGTGAATTATAGAATATTTTTAACAACACATCCATATTACCATCTACCAACAAAATTAATAAATTACATACATCATTAAATTATAAAATATATAGTTCAAGTGAATAATATAAAACTTAGGTATCTCACTTGACTCAAGGGTTGATCATAAGAGTTATTGTAATTTACATCAATTTTTACCATAGGGTTTATAATTATAGAATAGAATATAAAGAGATAGGAAATGATATATTGTAGAGTATTATTATAGTAAATAATCATTTACTGTAAGTGTTATGGTTTCCCAAGTAAATATAAACACTTATTATAGTTGCTACAAACTATGTTGTAGTGGCTAAGGATTAAGTTATACTGGCTATAAAAATTTGTCATAGTGGCTAAAAGAACCTTATATAGTAGTTTCAAAACCATAAAATGATATTCTAATTGGGAAACATTTTAATTTATCCCAAATTCTTGCTTTCTCTTATATTATATATGTTATTTCCTATTTTATAAAACATATGTAGACATAATATTTTTAAATTTATCATTTATTGATGATTTATCTTATAATGAATTATTGAGCATTGATATCCTTGAGTACACACCTTAAAGGGTGCACTGGGAAAGGGGTGAGAAAGGCTTGTGGTAATTTACAAGATATGTTTCCACTATGTCATGATTACACCATTCATATTAGTAGTTTAGCGTCTTTAGAGTATCTTATTATTATTTTGTCATGTTAGTATCCCTATATCTTATGAAATTAGCCTGATTGGTACTATTTATTTAATGCATTTTACCATTCTTGTATTGTATCATAAAACATGATGTATTTTTGAGCATGTCTTATGACATATGTATTATATCAAGCTAATCGATACTGTTCGATGTTAGCTGGCTTCTTTCAACTATATTGCTCAGGTTGATACATTTAGCTTAGTGTTTAGGTTTGTTTTTGGGTATTGGATTAGTATATGTAGGGGTCATATTTCATTCCAAACAAATCATACACACTATATTATCTTTTATTTTACTTGAACTTATATCTTAAGTCACATATGGAGGATTTTGTGGGCTAGAACCTTATCTTTTAGAAGCTTATCTTGTGGGGTACTTTAAGATTAATATGAGGAGTTATTAAGAATTCATAAGTGAGTGTATCTTAGGTGTTTATCCAACCATTTTACTTTTTCAACCCAAAACATCTCTTATAAAGGTCCATTTGATCCAAGGGGAAGATTTATGCTTGATGGTTCCACCCCATGGTAGTATTTATAACACTATCTTCTTTCCTTTATTTACTTAGTATAATAGATGTTGTTTATTGCTTAGCGAATGAATGTGTGTATTTATTTATCTAAGTTGTCTCTACACCAAATAAGATCGTTTGGATATAAGATTTCTTCGACTTGTCATATTTCAATTTAAGTTTCACAAACCCCCATTTGGTTTACCATTTCACCATACCCAATTATAATAATTCTAACCCTTTCCCTTAGTTTCATTTACTTTACTTGATTAGTTAAAATAATTTCTTACAATCAATTTAATTTAATATAGGTCTAGTGAGAGATATATACTTGTGTCATAAGTCTTAGGATTTGGAACCCTTTCCTCTTGACATTTACATTGTAGGTAACCCTCTACTCGATTTGAAAAATTAATAGGTCATTACCCAATCGTCCAAGGATCACATGATCTATTTGATTAATCTTATTGGAATATGAGTTTATTGAGATAGTATAGTTGTAGGTTAATCCTAGCCTATGCATACATTTGAGTAAATCCAATGTGAATATTATTCCACCTTTAGTTGGATTAGATTAATGTTATTATAAGTTATAGAAATTGCATCAAATAGGCCAATATAGTTTTTTATCTATCTTCCAATGGTATTGGCCAACCTAATACCATTATATATCTTTTCAACTACATCATCTTGGATGATACATTTATTTTTATAAAATATCGCTAGTGACACATTTTTTCCAAACTATATTAGACAACCTAATATATTATATTTTTTTAGTTGGCTACACTAGCTTGGCCATACAATCTATTTTTATAGATTCAATAACTGAATGTATTAGCTAGGTCAATACCATTAGGTTCTTGTATGAAAAAAATAATATAAAATTTTCATGACCACCATTATGGGTAACTCCTCATGGTGAAATTATATTATACCTTTTCTCATGTATGAGGATCTTAATGTTATTATTACCACTCATGACTATACTTCCAATGAGAGTGGAGATTATGTATATGGTCCTCTCCTTGATGAATATCCCTATGAAGATCTTAATGTTATTATCTTTGACACTCTACCATTGGTGAAGATATCCATCATGATATTCCTTTTTATGATTTTGATGATCCTTATTACCAGGGTGAAGAATCCAATGTTTGTGTATATGGTCCTCCCACTAATGATGATCTATATGAGGATATTAGTTGTCACATATTCATCACTTTTCACATGGTTTAAAATCAATACCATGATTTATATATGATGATGCCTCTGATTGTGGTGAATACCTAGCATGATAGTAGATGTTTGAATTAATGATCATTATTATTTTTTCCCAATTTTTAGCAATCCCAAATTCAAATAAATTAATTATGAGCATCGTTCCCTTGATGTCTACCCATCCTCTACCCTACCCTTGGAAAGCTTATAAGGATGATTCATCAAGCCTCCACTCAAATTAGTCCAATTTTTGTCAAGTCATTAGTTTATAAACACCTAATTCAAATGCTCATGACATTACACATTATAGGTGATTCTAATCCTTGATTATATATGAACTTTAATAACTATAATAATTTAGCCTATCATAAATCACCACCAAAATAAAATCATTCCAATGGTATCAACCAACCTGATACCATTCAGTATCACCCACCTAAAATCACATACATTGGCCATGCCCTAAAATGTGCCAATATACTTCTTTTTAATCTAGCCAATGACATTGTCTATGACCTATAATGTACTAATACAATTATTTTTCCTCAATAAATTGAATTATCCATGGCATAAAATGTGTTGATGCATTTCTCTTTATTTCATAAAATCACATCGAACATGACTCAAAATGGGTTTATATAGTTCTTATATCATCAGTCAATTATATCAAACTAGGAAATACTACCAATTTTAGTATTATTTCATCATATTGTGTCAACAAAGCTTATACAATCCATTTTAGTCCTAATTCATTAGACTATATCGACCTATCTAATATAATTACTTTTAGTCCTATTTCATCATATTATATTAAATTGACTGATACATTTCCATTTAATTATCTTTCTCTAGACTATATAGAATTGGTTGATACCATACACCAAAATTTTATTTTAACTTATAAATATTTTGACATTACATTAGATTCCACATATCAAATTGTAACACTGATTTGTATAGATTTTGACATCACTCCTAGCACTATCGATCTTGAAGTTAAATCTAACCCACCTATATCCCACAAGATGAGAAATATTGTGATGCCTAATTAATTATTATTACAAATGTTGGGGAATCTTATGGTTCCAATCCTTTTCCTACTACACATATTGGGGCACCTTGTGTTTCCCATATTTCAACATTTGTAACATATTGTGATGCCCATCCTTACTTTTATGCATGATTTTTGGGAATATTATGCTTCCCATAATCATTATATTGGATTATTTATCTCACATCCTTACCATGATTTATCATTAAATAAACTTTCACATATTATAGCATAAAAAATTTAGATTCAAGAAACTTTCTGAGACACATACTCTCACATTTCACCCTCTCTTCCCTAATGTAGTTGTTAGCATATTTTTTTATTGTTATTTTTTCTAATGCTTATTTAATTTTATACATTTTATTTATTTACTCCTGTTTTGGGATGATTTATTTAACTATTATTTCCTTTTTTTTCCTTTTGTATTTTAATTTCATCTTTTGCTTCACTTAAAAATATTAGGTATCACCTTAGAGTTTTATTGCTATCACATTTATCATATTTTTATCATTCTTGCTTTAGATTATTTATGATTATATGTCCCTTATTTAATCTCCCCATATTTTAAGATGACTAATAGTTTCACAAGTGTTTTTGATATATCCCTTATAGGTTAGTACAACTTCCTTAGTGACATTACTATCATAACATAGTCTTGTCCCTTTCAAAGCATTGTTTTCCCTCCTTGTGATTAGCTATAAGCACATTCCTCATTGTTTAATTTATATTAAATGGATTATTATTACATGATCCTCATGTAACCTTATTTAATTTCACTTGAGGCACACGTAAGTCATTTTTGATATTGCACACTTACATGTGGGGAAAGTTTAGGATTCTTTAGGCACCATGGTGTTTAGGTTGTACTTTATAGTGGATGAGTGTAATATATTTTGTGTTAGATATTTATTTCACTCATGTTTGGTTTTTAAAATCCATATCAAGGATAATATAAAAATATAAAATAATTAATATCAAAATAAAATAAAATAAAAACTATATCACAAAAGTTAGATTAAACCAAAATATTTGATATATATTTAGCACATCTCTTATCTTAGTCAAAAGTCAAACTCCATAGTTGTCCTCATGATAGAGTTGAGGTCCATTAGGATATGGTAACCTAGTAGATTGGGGTAGGATGTATTATATCATTACATCATTATATTTTACTATATTTTAAAGACACCTATATTCTCACGTAAGTACCCCATCTTTATAGTAGGTTGAAGACTATGTAAGGGATCTTAAGGAGAAAAAACATGTTGTCAGAAGGAAAGATAATTTTAATTTCATGCATATAGACTTCATGATATGATATATGTATTTCACTTGTTACCCCAAGTTTTTTTTTCACTAGTTGGAGTGTCTTAGGTCCTTGATGTCGATAGTTCTTAGACTTACCCACTAGTCTAGATTGTCTCATTCCTGATGAAGATTTACACATCACCTATGTCATAAATTTAATTGCTTACTTACATCATATATTATAAAATATACCCTTGATGGATATATATTTTATCTGATAACATCCTTTATCACATTTATATTATATTATTATACTACTTACACCACTTAGCTTTTAGTTTATGAGTTACATTGAAAGGCTCGAGGAATCAACCAGACCTTCATCATACATACCCCTCACCTTTGATTTCCACACCACCTAATTTTAATTCTTATCATGTATTTAGGTGTGTGTGTTTCCCAAATCATAATTTAGACAGCTCAAAGTTTGAGTTTTCATTATTTAGAGATTTTTATTTTCATTTATCCATCATATTTTCATTTGATTTTTTATGGACTTCACTTACCTCACATAGGAAATTGTTCATAATATCATATCTTTTTATTTTATATTTCAATTGACATGATTGTATTACATTTTATTTATAGTCATATATGTTTTATTCATATTTAATCTTACATGCTTATCATACATTAGATCACATCCTTTACTTACATATCTTTGTTTTATTGTTCTTACATTGATATTTTAATTATAATGTTTTACATTCATTTTCATAACTTACTTCATAGTTTTCACATATTTTTTCATTAATTTTACATCTACTTACTCATGATGTCATTTTTCATCACTTAACTTTTATTATTTTTGACCATGCATTTAATCACATTTGATATAAAATAATAAAACATACATCATCATACTTAGCATTATCATTTTTAGCCTTCATTTATATCTTATGATATTTCAATTTTATCACATATATTTGTTTCTATATGTCCTTCTCAAAAATTAATGTATCCTTAAAATCCTATCAAGATAGAGAATTTGTAGGTGCTAACATAATATTTTTGAAAAAAATATGGAATTTTATCTTATTTTCCAAGTGTACTTCTCATTATTCACATTGGGCATCTTACATCACTTGTGACATGTGTAACCTCGTATATGATCACCAAAGTAAGTGAAGGTACATATTTTATTTTATTTATTTTTATTATTCCACATTTCAATTATCTTTTTGCATTGCTATGTTTATTTCAAAATGCACCACCCTGAATTACACTATTGTGACACATGATAAGCTTCATGTGGGGTATATGTATACATATAATATTTTTCAATTTATCATTTATTAACACTTTATCTTGTAGCAACTTGTCAAGAACCTATCTCCTTGAGTGCACTCCTTAAAGGGTACACTAAGAAAAGGACAAACAAAGATTGTATTTCTTTGTGAGAGATGTTGATATTATATAATAATTATACCATTTATATTATTAGTTTATCCTCCTTAGAGTATTTTAACATTTAAATCTTCCATCTTGTCCTTATTTAGTTGTGATAGTTTTCATATATCCTATACATTTGCCTATATGATACCATTTATTTAGTGACTTTTACCCTTCATGTACTATATTGACTAGTCTAATATAATTCTAAGCCTATATTTTGATATCTATAAAATGTTGACCTAGATAATACCATTATGAGTTAATTAACTTATTTAAATTATATTGGTCAGGTTGATATTGTCAGCTTAGTGTTTAAGATTGGTTTTGGATATTGGATCAGTGTAAATAGGGGTTATATTTCATTCCAAAAAAATCACACACACTCTATTCAATATGATTTCATTCACACTTCTAACCTAAGTAATATTTAGAAGAGTTTGTGGTCAATAACTTTATCTTGAGAAATCTTGTCTTGTGGTGTCTTTGATGCTCAATAATAGGAGTCATTAGGAGTTTGTAGTTGAGGATATCTTAGGTATTTACCCAACCATTTGAAGTCTTCATCCCATAACATCTATTTCAAAGATCCACCTCAGCCAAAAGGGAGATCAATACTTGATGTGTCCACCCAAAGGTAAGTATTTATAACCCTCTAATATTTTTGTTTACTTAGTAGATTAAATGTTTCTTGTTTCCTAGTGAATGAGTGTATGCTTATCCTTATCTAGGTTCTCTCTACACTTAAGCTAGTGTGGATATATGATTTTTATACTTGCCATATATCAGTTTAATTTTTAATACCCCCATTTTTTACCATTGAAACTAATCAAATTACAATCATTCTAACCCTTACCCTTAGTTTAGTTTACTTTGATACTTAAAATTATTGATTAAAATCAGCGTAATTTCATAAAGGCATAACTATAGCTACATCCTTACGATATAGGATTAAGATTTGTAACCCTTTCCACTTGACATTTTAATTGTAGGTAACCATCTATTAGATTTTCAAAATTCATAGGTAATTACCTTATCATCCAAGTATTGAAAAGTCTATCTGATTTAACTTATTTGAGTCTAAGTCTAATGAGATATTATAGTTTTAGGTTTATTATAGCTGATAAATATAAAATCAAAAAAGTATATAGGTCACCATTTAACATGCTTCAGAAGTAGTGCTATGGTATTTTGATATAGAAGTAATGAGTTAATATACAAAATTATTTTCTATATAAAATGTAAACTTAAGTCTAACCATTAGACATAAAAGTAATTTTTCATCAATGGGTACTGATATTTACCAGTACTATAACTTGAAACTCATCATCATACATCCTAAAAGTCATGGTTGGTAGAAAAGATAAGCAATATAAACTAGTGGCCTTGTGTTACTAAAATGGGATTAATAAACACGTATGTTTTCCTCCTAGAAAAATAATGCCATTGGTAGCATAATTAAGCAAAAAAATAGAAACTTATAAGGATGATAAATGTATGTAGTGTCTTTTCCCCAACCATGATGTCATCAGTCCCACAATGACACTTTAAAACAAAACATAGGAGAGGATTTGTATAAATAAGCCAAGTTTTTTTATAGTATATTATCTACCAAAACTTTGTTTTTAAAGACAAATAATGTGTATTAGTGTCCAAATGTTTTCAATGTTATATTTTTAAAATAATTTTCCTATCAAAATTCTAGTTTTCAAAAAGAAATCATGTCTAATGTAACACAAGGCAAGCTTCAGAAGTAATATAATGCATGTCATAATTCTAAACATTGTAAATTTTACTCTACTATATTAGTAATACTTACATAAAGTATAAATTCCACCATTGAACATGCTTTAGAAGTAGTGTTATGGTATTTTGATGTAGAAGTAATGCACTTATATACAAAATTATTTTCTATATAAAATGTAAACTTAAGTCCTACCATTAGACATAAAAGTAATTTTTCATCAATGGGTACTGATATTTACCAATACTATAACTTGAAATTCATCATCATACATCCTAAAAATCATGGGTGGTATAAAATATAAGCAACATAAACTAGTTTCCTTGTGTTACTAAAATGGGATTAATAAACGCGTATGTTTTCCTCTTATAAAAATAATGCCATTGGTCTCATAATTAAGTAAAAAATAGAAACATAGAAGGATGATAAATGTATGTAGTGTCTTTTCCCAAACCATGATGTCATTAGTCCCACAATGACACTTTAAAACAAAACATAAGAGAAGATTTGTATAAATAATCCAAGTTTTTTATATATTAGATTATCTACCAAAACTTTGTTTTTTAAGTTGACTAATGTGTATTAGTGTCCAAAGGTTTTCAATGTTATATTTTTTAAATAATTTTCCTATCAAAATTCTATTTTTAAAAAATAAATCATGTCTAATGATTCCATAAGGGTTTTCACCTTTAATTCTTTTTGAATGAAAATAAGCATACATTGTGGCACACAAGGGCATGTACATAAATAATTGATCCAAAAATATATATACATGAGTGATATATCATAAATATTAAGACCCAAGTAGGAAAGGTAACATGATATGATATAGGAATGATGGAAATGCTAAGGATGTAAGGGATCACTTAGTGAATATAGGTGTGCACATGTGTATGTATTATAAAGGAATAGATGAATGATGTGGTAGGAAAAAATTGGTGTCTATAAATTAATATCACCTAAAGAGATAAAAACTAATAAAAATGGGTGTCACATTTGTATTGTGACTATAAATCTATAATTAAATCTACTTCAAGTCATAGTGACCTCACAAATTAGATGTAGAGTGATACTATTATAAACAATCCATGTAAATAATAATTCCACACTAGTCTACATAGATATGAAATCAAACATTATAGTGTGATATTACTAATCTAAATTATGGTTTTTTAATTCTTTTTTTCCCCATATAAATATTTTAATTTTTTTATACATTATATTTAAATTAGAGTTCATGAATTTGAGTTTGGCCCTCTATTATTGATCATGCAAAAATATCAATAAACTTGTACCACATGTAAAAAACATATTAATTTATTCCACAACCATAAGTAATAAAAAATTAAGTGAAATAAAAGATTATGGTATTTCAATTAAAATACGGTACATGTAAGTTAAGAACCATATGAAATGATTTTTGGAGATAGATGAAATGAAAATGTATGAATTTATGGGCCAAGGTTAATTGGAGTGGTAGTATAGATGGTGTAAGTGGGAAAATAAACAAGTGCATATGTGATAAGGAAGGGGGTGATGAATGGAAATAAAATTCAATGAGAAACATGCAAGCAAACTAAATATTTTATTCTAACCTACATCTATGAAAACTTTATCCTAATCTAATCTAGCAAAAGACCCTGAATACAATAAAAAGAATAGTTTGAGTCATACTAATCATATACGTTATAATTTTATCTATATGCTACAAAATTAATCATAATACATTATAAATATCCCTGAAATTAATTTTTTTAATCTAATTCACTCAAATTTGGTCATGAATACTTGATTATTATAATTTTGGTTGTATTTCACTTTAATTGATTTGAGCAGTTAATCAAGACCTATTTTACCACCTCACTCTATCCTAATCACTTATATGGACTTATTTATTTTATAAATTTATATATTACACATCAATAAATATTATAACTACTAAAAACACCTTTAAGCATAGGTACAAACAATCTAGGACCCAAAAACCACATGTTTCCCTTAAGGAAAAAATGTTCAATAGTAGATAATACTGGCAAATGTATTTATTCCCTAAGTGAATTTTTTTCCTTAGCCATTTTAAACGTAAATTTTTAAATTTGGATCCTCTTATAAAAATTCTATAATTTTATGATATTTAGCACAAGGTTTTCCCCATTTGGATTTTTATAAAGGCATAATCAAGTCACACATTTTAAAAAATTTTGCAATTTCAATATAAAGGCACACTTACACTACTTAACATTGAACAAAACTTCCCTATTATTCACAATTAAAATTATAATCACTTGACTAAATCCTTATCCAAGTCAAAGGATTTTTTTATCCAAGCTAAATCAAATAATGATCAAGTATTCAATCCATCTTTAGATGAATTCATATATTCAAAGGAGCATAATTTCACAAATCACTCTAAGTGGGAGAACTACATGGGATTGAATTACCTCTTTTAAGTATTGTATATATAGGAAATTTTCAATCATCACAAGGGTGATTGGGTAATCTCAAACCATTACACTCCCCTCCTTTTTTATTTGTAAATTTTTAGTCATTACAATCCCTATTAGAGTTTCAATTTTGGAAGAAGCTATTATAGGGTCTTCTATACACATATAAAGGTGAAATATATACATATAGACCTAATATAATATATCACAAATGATCATGATATGATTTTCCTATTTGATATCAAAGAAAAAAATTACAGTAAGGAACAATAATGGTAGAAGATCATGTCCCAAGTTGGAAAATATTTTCCTTTATCACTTTTAGTCCTAGTTTTTAGGAACTTACACAATCAATTCACATTTTTAAATTCCAACTATTTGTCAATTTAACATAGTCAAATATTAGATAGAAACAACTAAGTCTTCCATTTTTTTCATAGTTAATATTCTTTCATTTAAATTCACTTTGTCAAATTCATTATTTTGATTTCATTGTACCTATCACAAGTTGATTTAAAAGATAATTTTATATTTTATTTAATTGATATGAATATGGTTAAATAAATCAATTAATTAAAATTATGATAAAACATATTGGTGAAGCCACTTTTTATTTGAGCATTGACTCAAAAAATTTGTCCTAGGGTTTATATAAATTCTTGAACATTTGACACTAAAATTATCTTCTTTTGACCTTGGATCTAAATATGACACTAAAATAAACTACATTCAACCCTAGATTTAATCACTAAAACTAAAAGCATTTTATTTTGACCTTGGATTTGACATCTGACATTGAAAACACTATATTTTGAACATGGATTTGAGGGGAATTTTCTAATCTTCATACATACTTTTCTTATTATTTTGATAAAATTTCATTTTCTCTTATTTTTTATAGTTTTTTTTTTTCATGTTATTTTTTTTAGTATCATTTTTTTAGGATCTTACATTTTAACTTTTTTTTACTTTTTTTTTAAGAATATATGGCTATATTAGATTAATGTTTTTTGTTTCAAGTTTTTTAAAAAAGAACTAAATCACATGCTAAGACATAAACTCTATTAATCATTTTGTTTGTAAAGTCTAGTATGACATGGGAACAAGAGAAATGATATATTAAAGATCATGTAATTTCTACGTTACAATCTCTAGTCTTACATGTCCTTCCTCAACCCTATCCACCTCCCATATCTCCTCTTGATGGTGTTTTTATGCATATTCAATCAGGAGTATCTAAGGCTTGTTTTTGTGAATCCATTCAATATATAATATTCACTATGACATTTAATATAAGAGTTGACAAAATTAAATCAATATTTCAATTCAAATATCATATCATTGGGAAATAAGATCAAAAAGAATCTAGAACATGTTAATGCTAATCATATATTTGGATATCCATCTAGCTATTTTTTATCTCAAAAGAATTCATATCACTATTTGAATCCAAAACATAATACACATAAAAAAAGTGATTCAAAAATTTCACAAAAGGCCAAAAAAACTAAAAGCGAGATTAGAAGAGAAATGATTTGAAATAAGTTGATCAAAGTACCTCATATACATTCTCTAAGAAGAACAAAATAGTATTGTGCATATAATAGAATGGATGGGAATCATATAGATATTTATTTAGATTTGAAGAATAAAATACAAAGTATAATTGATAGTGGTGATCCTATACTAAATATATCAATCAATAAACCCACTCACATTATGATCACATATCTGAAAGAATAAGTAAAAGTAAAACAAAAATAAAATTTAGAACACAAAATATTTCAAATATCAATGTTAGATAAAGAAAAACTTCACAATAAAAAAAAAAGATCAAGTAATATTATTAAAGGAATAATATGAAAAAATAATATTACAAAAAGGAAAATTTTAAAAAGGAATAATTTGAAAAGAAAAGGTTAAAAAGGGAAAAATTGGAAAAAGACAAGCTATTAAAAGAAAAAATTGAGAAAGAACGATGGCAACAAAAAAAAACAAAAATAAGAAAGGTTAAAAAATAAATAGCATGAGGAGTTACAAAAAGAGAAATTATTAAAAATAAAATTTATGATAATAATCTCAAGCTAAGAAAAACACTATCTCTAAGAATTATTTCCCAACAAAATAGGTCAAAATCATGATATACATTAAAAGATAATGTTACAAGTATCGTTTTAATGGAGTCATTTAAAAATAATTCATCATATCTAAAGTATTTGATTCCTAGTATTTACATTGATGGTAATAAATGTACCAAGATCGATATTATACTTTTTCATAAAACAAATATGTTGTATGAAACTTCTCCAACAGATTAGTTGTGATAGTCAACACTTGCATAATATTAGTAGGACTTAGTGTTGTATTGGATCTATTGAGATACTAGTAATACTTGGGTTAAATTTTTTTTTCCACATTGACTATATCTTGGATCAATGTAAATCAAAATTAGGAAGATCATGAATGAGAAGAAAGGGGAAACACTGGGTAAGGATTGTGACTATATCACATTTGAGCATAAAAGTGCAATGGTTACAATTTTAAGAGAGGAAAATTTTATAGAGAAATAATAAATAGAGGAAAAACATTCTTTAATTCAAATTCAAATAAATAAAATTAGTACCATCATAATAAAATCACATGATATAACACATATATAAGCAAGAAAGATGAAAAATTTCAATACCACATAATGGTGAAGTTGGTTTTTCATATACATACTCACAAGATGATCACGATGAAATATCAAAAATTCAAAAACAACATAACAAATTAGTTATCTACAATGATAATGATTACATTTATGGTTATGAGTTTTATTATGAATAAGATTTGTATTATACATGACCTACACAAAGGCATCCCCTTGATGAGTTATTTGGCTTATAGTATCATTATTTGGCTATACATAGCTTATTTTTTGTTTCATAATATTACTATTATTATACTTATTATACATGCACTCAATTTTATCAAATTATTCTAAGACCTTGGCTCTTGATTAATTTTTGGCCTATTAGATTTTCTTTTTCACCTTTATAGATCTAAACAATCCAAAAGAGTGATCTTTTTTCCATATTCTTCTATTTATTTCTCTATTTCAACTCTACACACTGATAAATAAGGATGAAGTCACCCAATAAGTGACAAATATGATTTTCATTACTATCCTTAGTTGTTAAATCCTATCATGTACAAAATTTCACCCAAAAATCAAAATATAAACATAAAGAACCTTAAAATTGTCAATTTCCAAACATTTCACTAAGTTCTAGTATTTAAACCAATACTTATACATCAAAATATTTATTTTCCTATCCTATATTGTTCTTACATGATACATACTTTGACAAGTGTATATTTGATGGAATTTGGATGTAACATTTGTCTTTTGTATACTCATTATATCTCCCACATGCTTTATAGCCACAAATCACATATACAATGTTGAAATCTTGCTCATACATGGCCATTGTACCATTTATATTACATACTTAAAATATACACATGTGATATATTATTCATATTTATCTCTTTTATTCTAGTTTTGAACCCTTGGTTATGACCAATTTCTATTGTTATAGGTTACAAAATTAAAAAAAGTACAAAAAATTGAAATATTGTAAAACTAAAAAACATTCAAAATATTATATAATTATAAAATTAGGACCTAAGTGTGATCCTAAATATAATTTAGATAATTTTTATATGTTATTTATCTCATTATTAGTAGGTAACATACTCCTTTTCTATCACACATGCATTTCAATATTATTCATGCATGTTATGCAGGACATACACATTTCACATGGATCAAGGTGTTGGATTTACCTCTACCCAATAGCCTTATTAAATTGGGGGCATATTATGCAAATTTTACAATATTTATAGGTTTTTCATTATATTAATCTTATATTATTAAGCTATACACACTTTTAAAAATGTCTTGATAACATCTCTATCTTACATTGTGTACATGGATATACTATTTTTTAGGATAATATCACATTACATATACATGGTGTAGACTATTTTCTAGTTTTATGTTCCATAACATACTCATGTTATATCACACATGAATTTCAATATTATTCATGAGTGTTATGTAAGACATACAAATTTCACATGGATTAAGGTGTTGGATTTACCTCTACCCAGTATCCTTGTTAAATTGGGGGCATATTATGCACACATTATAATATTTATAGGCATTATCATTAAGTGAATCCTAAATTTCTGAGCTATACACACTTTTGAAAATGTCTTGCTAACATCTCTATCTTAAATTGTGTACATGGATATACTATTTTCTAGGATAAGATCACATTACATATACATGGTGTAAACTATTTTCTAGTTATATGTTCCATTATTGTTGTTACTTGTACATAGTATAGTAAATCTTGCTTATCTATTATGTATGTCCCTTGGCTCTTATGTGTAAATTTTATTAAACATCTATTTAAGAACTTGTTTGGTAGGGGAAGATTTTAACATGTCCATTACTTTTGGTCCTCTTCCCTTTATTTTATTTGACATCTGATCATGTCCCTTGTATAAAATCATTATCATTAGTTAATGACATTATGATCATTATGTATGTTTGATTATTGATCTTGTTAATTTTTAATCGTTCCATGATCCATATCATAAACTAACTAATGCATATGATACAAACTCTATATTATGTTACTACCAATTTCATTGATATATTTTTAGAGGTTTTGTCTCATATGTTACATACATAGTTCAAATGGTAAAAATATTAATATGTTGACATAAGTTTTCACATATGCCACATTATTCAATGACTACATCTTACTATGCACATTATAGTTAACTTTTATTTTAGGATGAGTGAATTTATGGATCAATTCATTCTCCACAAAAAGAGGAATTTTAAGGGGATTTTTAAACATAATAAAAATATCTTCAAAACAAAAAATAGTTTTGTTATAAAATATAGTTTCAAAGGTTTCAAAATGGTTCAAATTCAATCATTGACATAGATCATGGGAGCATATGTCATACATATGCACCCACATTTTAGGAACAAAAAAAATTCATACATTTTTTAGCACATGATATAGGTTTAGGTAGAAGTTTCACAAAAAAATCATAGTTTGATTTTAAATATAGTTACAAATTCAACATTTTTCAATGGAGGAATGATATATATTCATTAGAACTATGACATGATTTGAATACTAGTTTTTATCTATAGAAATGGTATAATCATGGTTATTATCCATTTTAGTTTGATTGTGTGGAAAATAAAAAAGTGAAAATTGAATCTACAAGTCATCTTTAATGGTTTATCTAGTTAAATTTCATTAATCAAAACTTAGAGGTCTAGTACCCTATCATTATGCCTTCAAATCCATTATAGTTTTGAACCCATTTCACATCTTGGGGTTACTAAGACCAAAAATTAAATTAACGTTTATGCATCCCTTAGTGGGAATTTATTTTATATAAAATTTAAAATTTAATTTGGGGATTGATCACCCTAAAATTATCTATTAGTTTAGCTAAGGAAGAAATCCTCTCAAAGTGCTTCAAGGGAAGCACAAAATATCAAATGCTTAATGAAGCATCATATCCTAGAAAAGTCACAAGACCAACATTGATTTCACACATATAGGTGTCATCCTTCATTTTTATTTTAAATATTTTAAAATATAATTTAAAATTCAATTTTATAGTTTGACATATAATAATTAACTACTTTTACATAATTGTGGGATTTTCCATTGAATACCTTGCATGATTTGGAGCTTCTCCAAAAGGTAAAGTGTGTTGTACATAATTAGGCACCATATATTTAATTTAATCTATCAATATTACTTATATAATAAAGGGGAGGAAAATTTGGCCACTCAAATTTGGTCATGAATACTTGATTATATTAGTTTTTGACCTACTTCACTTTAATTGACTTGGGCAATTACTTGGGACCTATTTCACCACCTTATTCTATCCTAAGTAGCTATATAAACCTATTTATTTTTTATACTAAGATATACACCTATAAAATTTTTATAACTACTAAACACACCACCAAGTATATGTATGGAAAATATAGGACTCAAAAGCCACATGCTTCATTTAGGATAAAAATGTTAAATATGGGATAATAGTGGTAGACAGTTTTGTCCCTTATGGGACATTTTTGTCCTTAACCCTTTTGTAAGTTAGTTTAAAATTTTGATCCTTTTATTTTATTAATATAATTTTATGATAGGTGTCATATTTTTTTCCCTTTTATATTGATATAAAGACACACTCAAGTCACCCATTTAAAAAAACTTAGCAATTAAAAATAGAAGAACATTTACACTATTGCACATTGAGAAAAAATACATATTCTTCCTAGATGTGATTATAATCACTTGAATTAATCCTCAACCAAGTCAAAATCCCATTTTATTCAATTCAAAACAAACCATGATAAATTATTCAATCAATATTTAAATGTATTTTTCAGGATCCTACTCCTTAAGAGTATACTTGATTACCTTTGTATAAGCAACTAAACACAGAATTAAACCAGAAGTAAAATATAACTAGAATTTAGAAACAACATAGAATATGAGAGACAATACAATCTTGTATTAACACTCTTCTAGAAGGAAATAAAATGAATAAATCACACTCATCCCACACCTCTTGGGTGTACCAGTAATTCTCCCTCAAGAGTTCTCTCACTCAACCAATTACAACCACAACTCAACAATGAGTTGTACCCTCCACCAGTCAGTAACAATACTACCAGTACACCAAGTACTCAAAGTACTCCAAGTAGATCTCCCTAATCTTGCACACCTACAAATCAACTAATCTTACTTACCATGTAGATCTCCCCTGATCTTGCACAACCTCTAGATCAACTAATCTTACAATTAGAAGGATCTCTTCCTTGTCCTTGATTACAGTATAGCCCCATGGGTCTCTTAAATAGATCCCATACAAACAATAATTATACTTCCTAATTAAAATAATTATAAACACAGACTCAAGAGTAAAATTAGTCTTTTACATGTAAACTAACTGTCCGTCTAAAATTAGACCAGTTTTGGAAGCGCACGCAAACACACACACACACACACACAGGTTGCCAATGTCAGTTCCTATTTGACCAATGTCGGTCAACCCCTAACTGAAGTTGGTTATTAAATACACTAAAGATGACTGATGTCGATTGATTAGACTGATGTCAGTTGCTCTATAACTCAGCAACCTCCTCCATTTGCATTAGTGAAGCTTTTAGCTCCACAACTTAACAATCTCCCACTTGGAGATAAACAACTACACCTGTACCTGTACTTATACATCATCTAATTTTGTTTCCTAACTTGTATCCCTCTTCAAGTTCAATCTTGAAGACCAACCACCACATATCCTATGGTGTTACTCCTATCATCCAAGTAACCTGCCATGTCTGAATCTACATACCCATGTAGAGAAGTGCTTGTCCTTGCATAACATGTTAACCTGCTGCTGGTCCCTCTCAGATACCTGAGAATCCACTGAACTACTTTCTAGTGCTTCTTTCCCAAATTGGCCACAAACTTGCTAACAACTCCCACTGCTTGGGTAATATCAGGTTTAGTACACATGTACTCAACCTCATCATGTGATTTAAGACACTGTTCTGTGAACTGTCCATCCATAGGTGTGCTAACTAGTTATGTATCCTACATATTGAACCTCTCCACTACCTTATTCACATAATCATCTTGAGATAGCATCAACCTATGACTTTTCCTGTCTCTAAAAATACTCATGCCAAAGAATTTCTTTACTACTTCCAAATCCTTCATGGCAAACCTCTAAACTAATTTTACCCTTAGCTCAGCAACTCCCTGCATGTGTGACCCTGCAACAAGCATATACACTACATACAGTAACAAGATAATGTGGCTAATATTATCCAACCTGGTAAACTAAACACAATGGTCACATTGACATTGACTAAAGCCATGCTTTGTCATACTCCTGTCAAACCTTAAACACCATTGTCCTACAGTCTGCTCAAGACCATATAAGCTATCCTTCTGTCTCATGTGTCCATTCTCTCGTTTCTTTAACCTAGGAATCCATTCATCTTTTAGTGCTTTATTTTTGGCTAGAAACTCTACCAAATCTCCCATTTGGTTCTCTTCCAAGGAATTAATTTCCTCATTCATGCCATGCTCCCACTATTTCTTGGGTTCTACCTACATTTCCTCTTCAAAACTTCCTGGTTCTTGACCATCATTGAGAAATAAGTATTGTAAAGAAGGGGAATAATGAATTTGAGGCTTATTTACTCTTTCAATCCTCCTCATGGGCATTTGAGACTCCTTGATATCTTGTTGTCTACCTAAAATCCATTTTAACAATGACCGATGTCAGTCACCTCCGGCCGACCTCGGTCTACACCTAACCAATGTCGATTCCTCCTGATCACTGATGCCAGTTCCCTAACTGACATTGGTGTCCACCTGCCCCACACCACTGACTCTGGTCTGCACATGACCGACGTCAGTACCTACCTGATCGACATTGGTTCTCACCTGATCAACATCAGTAATTGTGTTTTCTTGTGAGTGATGATTTTTACTTGCGAGCTCACTTTGGATCATAACCTTGTCCAAACTGCCCTGCTCACAATTATTCAGCCCCTTGATCTGATCTCTATCCATCATCTTCTCCTTGAAAACCAAGGCTTTCCTATTCTTGTCAAAAACATCAAATTTCCTCTTTATGCAATAAACCTGATCCTTTCTTATAGTATGAGTTTCAAGAAACCTCACTTTCTTCTGTTGCTTACAAAAATCTTGATCTATGCTTTCCAAATTTGAACTCTTACCTTTTGACTCAAGAACATGCATCCCCTTCTTAGTCATGTGACCAAGCCTATAGAGCCACATCTTCACATCTACATCTGAAGTAGATAAACTAAAAGGAGAATCAATAATACAAGTAGATAGATAAAGAGTACATACTTTCTTACCTGTTGCTAAAACAAGTACACCCTTGGAAACTTTCCAAGATTCCACTGTGAGAGTTACTGTGCATCCCTCATCACCCAACTTTCCAACAGAAATTAAATTCTGCTTTAGGCCTGGGACATGCATGACCTCCTTCAACACCCATGTGTTTCCCGTCTGCAATTTCAGCTGCACTTTCCCTTTGCCAACCATTTGACAAGGCTTACCATCCCCTAAATAAATCTTTCCAAAGTCTCTAGGGACATAATCATGGAAGAATTATCTATTTGGGGTTGCATGGAAAGAGGCACCAGAATCTAAAACCCAAGATTCCACTTTATCCAAGGAACATATAAGAGCATCCTATGTAATAATACTTACAACATCTGCTTCTTCATTTCCTTCATGCTAATCTTCTTTCAACCAACAATCTTTTTTTACATGCCCTTTCTTTCCACAATTCTAGCAGATTATACTGCCATACCTGGATCTAGATCTCCTGCCTATCTTTGACCTTGATTTCCCTTGCTCGATCTTCTTTCTTTGCTTTCCCCTACTTTCAACACTTAAATAATTACTTGATGATTCCCCTGTGCTTTTCCTGCAAATTTCTTCATTCAAGATTACACTAAGAACATCATCAACTTTCAAGATATTTGAAGTAGATGCAGTATTACTAACTACCATTACCAAACTATCCCAACTTTTAGGTAATGAGCATAAGATTAAGAGAGCCTTAATTTCATCATCAAAAGCTATATTGAATGAAATTAACTGATTTACTAATCCATGGAAATCACTAAGATGACTATGTATCGATCCACCTTTCAGCATATGCAAATTAAATAATTGCTTCATAAGAAATACCTTATTCAAAGCTGAGGGTTTTTCATATAAATTTGCCAAAGATTCCGTTAACTCTACCATTGTCTTAGCCTATGATAAGTTGGAAATCATAGATGATGCCAGGCTCAACCTTATAGATCCCAGAGCCTTTCAATCAAGAACATTCCATTCTTCATCTTTCATATATGTGGGCTTCCATGCAACCCCACCCAATGGTAAGTACATATCTTTTTGATACATATAATCTTCTATCTACATCCTCCATATTTGATAATTCTTGCCATTGAATTTATCCATTCTTAGCTTACTTTCTTCTACCATTGCTATACTCCTACTCAATCAGAAACTTGTATGAGTGACCTGTAATCAACAAACACTAACCTGCTCTGAACCAGGCTCTGATACCACTTGTCAGGATCCTACTCCTTAAGAGTATACTTGATTACCTTTGTATAAGCAACTAAACACATAATTAAACTAGAAGTAAAATGTAACTAGAATTTAGAAACAGCACAGAATATGAGAGACAATACAATCTTGTATTAACACTCTTCCAGAAGGAAATACAATGAATAAATCACACTCTTCCCACACCTCTTGGGTGTACCAGTAATTCTCCCTCAAGAGTTCTCTCACTCAACCAATTACAACCATAACTCAATAATGAGTTGTACCCTCCACCACTCAGTAACAATACTACCAGTACACCAAGTACTCGAAGTACTCTAAGTAGATCTCCCTGATCTTGCACACCTACAAATCAACTGATCTTACTTACCATGTAGATCTCCCCTGATCTTGCAAAACTTGCAAATCAACTGATCTTACAATTGGAAGGATCTCTTCCTTGTCCTTGATTACAATACAGCCCCATGGGTCTCTTAAATAGATCCCATACAAACAATAATTAGACTTCCTAATTACAATAATTAGAAATGCAGACTCAAGACTAAAATTAGTCTTTTACATAAAAACTGTCTATCTAAAATTAGACTAGTTATAGAAGCGCATGCAAACTCACACACACAAAGGTTACCGATGTCGGTTCTTATCTGACTGATGCCAGCTGACCCCTAACCAATGTTAGTTACTGCGTACACTAAAGATGACCAACATCAGTTGATCAGACTGACGTCAGTTGCTCTACAACTCAGCAACCTCCTCCATTTTCATCAGTGAAGCTTTTAGCTTCACAACTTAATAGTATTTATACAATCAAAGGAACATTATAGACATTAAAAAACTGTACTAGGTGTAGAAATGCCTTGGGACTCTTTAGGGACCACCTATCCCTTATCAACCAACCAACCAACCCTTTAGACCGTAATTATAGTTAGATACTTAGCTAACTAAACTAATAACTTACTAACTTGAACCTTAACCCACCTCTTTCAACCCACCTTGACCCCTTTTCCTTTGGACACTTGACCATCGATGGTCAGCTTAACCGTTGATGGTTAGCTTGACCATCAATGGTCAGGTCCTCACCTTATTAAAACATTACCAACTTTGTGAGAGATAATGAGGCATAATTAAATATTTTTTCATTATTTAGTGATAATAAACTTATAAGCATCAAAATTAGTAGCCTCACCCTCTAGGGAACCTTCCATCCTCCATCTCTCTTTGCCTATAAAATGAGGGGAGTAGGAGGTGAAATGGATCCATCATCACAATAAATCTTGCATATAGGTATCCAAGCTTTCCAGCATCCAATATTACTTTGGAAACTCAAAAATAGTAAAAGAGACCCAAACCTCTACCAAATTTGCTTTTGAGGCCAAAGTACTATTACTCTCGTGATATTGCCCCAGCCTTCAACCATCAACCATCTAGTGAGATACAAATATATTGTTCTTATTTTTTCATTGGATATGTGACCCCCCTTATCTGATAAAACCTATCTACACCTTATCTCCCAACTTCTAGATCCTTAACAGAACCATTATCACACCATTCACCTATTCTACAACTCTTTTTTAAGTACCTTTAAAAATTTATAGGAAACCACTAATGGTTAGTACAACCATCAATGGTCACCCCTAATCATCAATGATTACCCAACCACTAATGCTCAACTGAACCACTAATGGTTTACCCAACCATTGATTGTCACTACGGTAGAAAATAATAACTTATTTTTAGCTCCTTAACCCCAACCAAACCTAGATTTCTATGTTATTACCTATTCATAGAACCTTTTCTAAAATTTAAAACCTATATTCACCCATTTTATCATGAGTATTAACCAAATTTTGTTATATTTAATCATTTTATTTAGCATGCATTCTACTTTCTTCTTGTATTGTATTTCATTTTCTGTATACAAGTGCCTTACTTTTATCTCTTTCAACTTAATTGTTATCAAAAGTGGATTGATAGCCTCTAAGCAAGCTAATGCTTCTTGAATCTAGCTCATACTAAGAAGTCCACCCAACTATCTTGCTAATAACCCCTTTTTTAGTGCTTTTTAATCTACAAGTTATTCCTTCCAAGCCAAAGAGGAGTTATCCATCTTCTTCTAGATTATGCATGCATCACCAAGTAGGTATTTATACCACACCCTTATTTCTAGTTTCTTATCTTATTCCAAAATAAGAAATGAGAAGAAATTAAGAGAAACATTTTGGCATGCCTGATGGGACCCTAACATCATCTAAGTGCCCCTTTTCTTCTTTTATTCTTTGCTCATACAACAAAATATAAAATTTCTTTTGAGATTAAAATAAACCTTGCATACATTGATTGCTTACTTGTTTTAGTTTATCTAGTAACTTAAAAGAAAAGTAATTAATTATAGTTTCACTTTTGTTATCACACACTTTACCAAGACCACATAATTAATCAACACAATAAAATAAATTTGAGATAAGGCCTAACTAAGATTTCTTCACCTAGTGGTAAACCTTACCTTTTCTTAGCAATCCTACTTGGAGGTCATTACCAAGGGGAGAACCAACTTATCTCTCTGATTGATTATAAACTTTGAAATTTGGCATATCTTGGCTAAGCACCTGACACCCTTATCACTGCAGTGTGTGAAGTGAGGGGGTAGGCCCCAATATCAAGCCATATACTAATGTTCAATATGGATTCTTATTTTTGAGCACCTAAACACAAACTAAAACCAACCTTAGATTTCCTCTTTAGTACCTAATCTACAAACTAGTTTTCTTCTTTAAAATTTATAAGGAATAAGCCAAAAGTGATCTAAAATGAATCTTAAGTTTTAAACACACTTCTAGTGTATGCTTTGATTTTCTTGAGATTATTTTCCTTTTTCTTCCTTTTTGTTTGAGGTATGAGTTTTCCTCATTTCTTTTCTATTCCTCTCATGGTCTTTACTAGAAAACAATTGAGGAATCAAACCAACCAAGAACCACCATCTTCCTCTTCCTGTTCTTCCATGGAGTATACTTTAGATGTTGAGAGTTCTCTTCATATTTCTCCCCCTCCTACCATGCCCTAGATAGTTATTGAGGGTGATGAAGATTTTTATACCTTTCTTGATAACAATCTCATAGCCCTCCAACATTATCCCAACACCTTAGCTCATTTTACCCCTATTACTTTAGTTCCTCCCACATATCTACCTTATGGTATGCCTCACCATTTTATGGTTGGTGTTACCTCTAGTCAACCTTTGATCACCCAAGCATCTTCTTCTAAAAATATCCCATCCATTACCACCACCCAAACCTAATCTAACATCCCAACCTATAGCCAAACACCTCCTACACCAACTAATACCTCTAACATAGGAGTAACCTCACCTCTTGTTACCCATACCTCATCTATCATGGGGGTATCTTCTACCCCTATTTATACCATTCCCCTTGTCACTACTAATCCACCAATTTCCACCCCCTTAAAAATTTGGTACTTTCTATACCTCCTACCCTTCCACCTATTAGCACAAGATTTACTACTCAACCCTAACCATCTAATAACCCATCCATACCTCCAAATCAATCCATATCAATGCCTCAAAAAATACCCATGACATATTAACAATATGTTCCTAATCCACAAGGATACATAACACTTTCTACCCAACCTTTTATGCCCACCAACCCTTATGTAGCACCATCCTAACCTCCAATGACCACATACCAATATGTGGTATCTTATAAACCATCTACCTCTTATCCATATGTTTCTTCCACCCAAAATTAACCAAACTTACCATCTAATTATGGAGCTTCACAAGCTCAAATGGATTTGGTCAAAATGTTAATGGACAAAATGACCAACCTAGAGTTATGTATCTCTAGGGCCCATAACCTTTTATCATATGATCAAATATACAATGAACCTAACCATCCATCCATCCCTATCTAATATTATCCTCCTTAATGGGAGCTACCCACGTTTTACAAGTTCCAAAGCAAGGAGGACCCCCAACAACACTTGAGATAATTTTTCCATTCTTGTATTTTATTGCATATGATGATGCTCTTTTGCTCCATACCTTCCCCATGTCTTTATCTGGACCAACTTTGGATTGGTATAGTGATCTAATTAAACACTCCATATTTTCCTTTTATCAACTTTCCCAAGTATTTTTATATCACTTTTCAATCAATATATCTAAAAATGTCTCTATTACTGACCTTTACTCCATTAGGCAATTTGATGACGAATCAATTACTGATTTCATAGCTAGATGGAGAGGTATAATCAACCAAATTTATTTCTCTTAATCCCAACTCAATTTTATTGAGCTCTTCTCTTTGGGTTGTGCCAAATATATTTCTCCCACTCTTCAAGTTCAAACTTTCCAAACTTTTGATGAGGGTTTCACCATGGCACAAAAATTAGAAATTAGAGCCATTGATGAGGGGAAATTAAAACTACAAAACAAAAATTATATCTTTAAATCTAACGAACCTTCCTCCACCAAAACCACCAATTAGCCTAATCATCTTAATACCAAATCAAAGGCATCTTCCAACTCGGTTGTCCTTAAAACCACTCCACCATCAACTATGAACTAACCCAACCTAACCAATTCCTATAACTCTTCTAACCAACCAAACCAAAACCAAAACTGAGTTGCCCCAAAACAATATATTCTAATAGGGGAGTATTATGCTTCTATTTTAGATAAATTACTCAAATAAAACATCATATAACTTTATCCAATAAAATCTCCCTAAAAATTTGATGCCTCTCACCCTACACCTAGTTGGTATAATCAAAATGATCTTTGTGCTTTCCACCACATCATTAGACATGATGTTATAGATGTAATACCTTTAAAACTATTGTCCAAAACATGATTTATAAGGGAAAAATTATGTTTGATAATCCAAATGCACCTCCAAATTAGTACTTTGACATCTTTCATAAACCTTTTCCTAACCATACCCCTTCTACCAACTATGATGATAATAAACCAGAATCATCTCATGCTATTGAGGTCTATACATTAATGTCATTATTAGTGAAACTATCATTGAAGAGACAATCACCTCAAGTACCTCTTACTCCATTCCACTCATTGAAATTATAGATGAACCTTATACTCATTTGGACATCCAAATAGAGGAAGCAACTACCCCTCTCTCTTTACTTGATGAGATCATAGACTTATCAACATCTCCTTTGATAGAAATACCAAATGAGGACACTATTTCTTCAACCACCTCTTCACCCACTCCACATATTTAAGTGTTTGAATTACCTTCCATTACATTGACCATGAAAACAAAGGAAAAAACCACCTTTATTTTACTTGACACCATCGCACCTTCCTTACCCACCATGGAACCAACCATTCTCTCTTTGGGAGCCATCCCAAAAGAAGAGATGACCTTAACTAAACCTTATATGGAGGAATCATCCTCCCATACCTTCTAACCTTCCAAGAAGAACATAGATTAATAAACCATCCCCTCACCTCTACCCATGGGCTTAAATTTTGAAACTAGTGAACAAAGAATCAAACCTATTTACAACCCTTTTTTTAGATTAGTCTAAAATATAGAGTTTACTTCCCAACCTAATATAAATAAAGCCACTTTTTGGCATTGATCTTATCCTCCCTTACCAAAACAAACACAAACCCTCAACTTTACTTGCATCTACCATCAAACCTATCATTACCTTAACCCCATCCTCAAACACTTATTTATCCAAAACCATAGGAGAACCACCCAACCCACATCCATTTAAATCTATCAAATCACCTTACAAATCCTTAACTACACCCATTAGGAATACTTCCAAAACCTATCCTTGCTCACCCATATTTTAAGTTGGACATAACCCCTTCTATTCCACCAAAGAAAACCCCAACCAAACCAACTAAGATGAGGGAGCCAATAAAGATCCCACCATAAAATAGACCCATACCACCTCCTTCCCACTTACCTTCCATCTTAGGAACCCATCCCTATACTATCCCTATTACCTATTCCTCATCTAGTAAACCTTTTTCTTTCACTCTACTCACACCTAGATTCAAATCATAAAAATCCCCATCATTCTTAACTAGCCTAGCTACCTCTACCTTCCCACCTATCACCAAACCTTCACTCTTCACCACTAAATCTTCCACCTCTAAACAAACCACAACCAAACAATCCCAACCAAAACCACCCACCAAAACAATCCACCACCTCTAATTTCCACTATGAAGCCTACTCTTAAAAAGGCTCCCACTCCTAGAACCAATAACCCAACACCTTTGATCGAATCGTATTCAATCATTCTACAAAGGTTATTTCAAAAATATTCCTTAACCCTACCACCCATCAAACATTTCAATCCTTCACATCCTAAACCATCATGGTTCAATGACAATTTGATTTACTCATACCATAGAACTCTTAAACATGATACAAATAATTCCAAAGCTCTCTAAACACTTGTCCATAGCTTATGGGATGAGGATGATCTATTATTAGATGAACCTCTCTTAAGCCCATTACCAACCCAACCACCAACTCAAACCATCCAAAATTTACCTACTCCTCCACTCTCATTTGAAAGTGAGGAGGAACTAAAGCAACCATGTAGCCCATAAACTCCCTTAATCCACACTATCCATATGGATATCTGATAAAGGGACTAACAAAAGGATAAGGGAAAATAAAAAGTGCCCTTATCATGGACATACCATTTTACCCCTCAACCTTCCAACCAAAACTAAGTACCCTCACCTTTACCTTCACCTTCTCCAAAACCCAAAATATCCATTTTGGGTGCCTCTCTTTCCAACCCTTCTAAATCCATCTAGTGAGTGGTGTTAAAATAGCCTCACCAAACACTAGTGAAGATGAGCCTTTATGAACTAATAAACACCTCATCCCATCATCACCAAACATTGATAGAGGATTTACAATTTATAGAGGTTCAAATAAAATATCCTCGTCCTCTTACATCCTTTGTCAGAGCCCTTTAACTTTATACCTTCATCACATTTCAGGATTCATAAATACCTTTTGTTCATTCATAAGATCTTGATCCTTCCCTCTTCATCACAACATAAATTAATCAAACCCACATAAAAAATATAATTATTGATAGAGGATATAATATTAACATTATCTCTTCTCATGTCTATGAACAACTTAAGTTGCCTAAGAATATCATGTCAAAAACTACAATGGTCCTCTACTCCTTTAAAGACACTATGGACACTATCATAGAGATAGTCATCCTCCACATCTTCTTAGGAATTCACATAATTATAAAACTCTTTTACATCGTATAGGGTGAGTTTTAATATAAAGTTTTAATTAGATGCCCTTGGATCTATACCATGAGTTATGTCCCATCTACCTTACATTGATGTGTCAAATTTGAACATGAAGGTCAAGTTGTTACCATAATAGCTGACCTTAGTCCTTTTACATCATGCAACATGACATATCGACCCAATGATGTTCTTCTTCCTCCTTCATCCACCACACCAGCCAAAACCAACAACACCTCCACCCCTACCATTGATGAATCTTCAACTAACTCATCTATCCCTTCTTCTTATATCCATATAAAAGACTCTTTGGAAACCACATTCTAACATTTATCACTTGGGGAGTATCATTTTCTATCCTTAGATGCTTTCCCTGCTCCTCAAGATTATGGGAAATTCACCCATGATCCTAATTATGACCCCAACATTGGAATCATCATCCCTTTTGGGCCTCCCAACCATCAAACCAACTTAATCTATGGGGGACTTGATCATCCACTTATTGCTTCCACCGATACCTATATCACCTAGCCATTCACCTCTGACTTCTCATATCTTGAAAAGCTGGCATTTACTAAGCTATACCTTCAAATGTGTGCCTAAAAGGTATTTATCCTAGGTTGTTATGAGCATAGACCTCATGATTTACCTACCATCAAAACTAAAAAACCTAATGAGTTATTTAGACTTGGGTTTACTAGAAGAACCCACCCCACCTAAACCCATCACCACCATTGATGAGGATATTCCATCCTCACCAACCCCATCTCCTTCAAAGTTAGAGGATTTTGATATCATTCCTCCTAACTTTTTTTGATCAATATTATAAGTGTGGGCTCCTTGACTTATCAAAAAGATGACCAAACTAAAATTCTTCCTCTCATTTATCTAAAAATGGTAGAAAATGATTTTCCTACCATCAACACCATCCAACAATAGGATGATGATTAAATTCACACCTACCTTATTTTCAGATATTCTTCTATCCATAAATCCCTTCCTCTTGAGAACAAAACCATGTTAAATGAATCCAATATCGTTGTCAGCTTCGATACTTAAGATAGCCCTCATATTGTCAAGATTCGTCAATCCTTAGATTCTATGGAGTCTTTCCTTCATAACTAAAGCATAGGATTTTCTTGGTCCTATCAAGATATGCCTATAATTGACCCTTCTATATCTGTCCATAAAATGTCACCCATCTTGATGCTAAGCCTATTTAGCAAAATTTTCATAGGATGTACCCTCACATCACCCTTCTAGTCAAAGAGGAGCTTCAATGCCTCTTGTCTATCAACTTAATCCAAACCATAGATTATCCTCAATGGGTTTCTAAAATCATTCCCATTACCAAACCCACTGGGGGAGTTCACCTCTGTATTGACTTTTAGGGCCTTAACCTTGCTTACCCAAAGGATGACTTTCCTTTTCCTAGCATTGACCAACTTATTGATCTTATAGATAGCCATGATATGTTATCTCTCATGGATGGTTTCTAAAGATATAATAAAATCTTGATTGCCCCCAAAGATCAACATAAAACTACTTTCATCACCCCATGGGGAACCTTCTATTATAGGGTCATGCCATTTTTGCTGAAGAAATCTAGAGTAACCTTCTAGTGTGTGATGACCTATATCTTCCATGATCTCATCCATAAAATCATAGAGGACTATGTGGATGATCTCCTTGGAAAATCTAAACATTGCAAGGATCATCTAGTTTTTCTCACCATCATCTTTGAATGCCTAATCCATTTCTATGTTAGACTCAACCCCAAGAAATATATTTTTGGGGTTCTTTATAGAAATCCTCTTGGATTTATCATCTATCTTCAAGGAATTGAAGTCAATCCTATGAAAGTCAAAGCAATTTTGAAGATGCCTTCTCTAACCCACCTTAAGAAATTTCACAACCTATAGGGGAAGTTCCAATTTATCCATCACTTCATCTCTCAGTTATCTGATAAATGTCAACCTTTTTACCATCTCCTTAAGAAAGACACATCTTTTAAGTGGACTAAGGACTTCCAACTATCTTTTGACTCACTCAAAGAATACCTTATTTATCCACCCATTCTTACCATAACTAATGAGGATCAACCCTTTTAACTTTACATATCTACAACTGACCATTCCCTAGGGGCAATGCTCACTCACCATAATGAGGAAAATAAAGAGCAAGTTATCTACTACATAATTTGAATGCTTATAGAGTAAGAGACTCAATACACCCATCACAAAAAAACTTTACCTCACCTTAGTCTTTTTGGCTTCCAAATTTCATCATTACCTTCTCAATCATAAAACCTATGTCATCACTAACACTGTCCCACTCAAGTACATATACTCTAAACCATACTGAAACTAGTGTATGGTTAAGTGGCTCATGCTCTTAGCTGAGTTTGACCTTAATTTCCTCTAATAAAATTTGATTAAAGGGTAAGTTATTTCCAAATAATTAGCTGAAGCTCCTCTACTAGATAACCAACCACTTCCTCTTGCATTTCTTGATGAGTTTATCATGACTCTTTCACAAGAGGACCCTACCTACTAAATGACCATGTTCTTTGATGGCTCTAAATGCCAAAATAGTGGGGGTGATAGAGTTATTCTCATTACCCTTGATGATGAACCTCTTCCCCTCTCTTTTAAACTTGATTTTGAGTGTACCATCAATGTGGATAAGTATGAAGCCCTAATAATAGGTCTCTAAACCACTCTATCCTTGGGAATTAAGACCATTAGTATCTTTAGCAATTCCCAACTTGTGGTCAACTAGGTCAATGAATCTGACTAATATAAGAATGATGTCTTACAAAAGTAAAAATAACTTGTAGATATACTCTTAGCATCATTTGATCATTACCTTATCTAGTCTATTCCATGATCTACCATTAATTTCATGGATATAATGGATTCTCTTGATTCTCAAATCCCATATCAACATGCTGAGTCTAAACTCCTTGTTACCATCTACTATTTTATCACCCCTTCTTCCATCCATTCTGCCCTTCCTCATATTTGTAGTGTAGACAAATCTTCATCTAATGTATGGTAAAAACAAACCTTCAATTACCTCAACCTCAACATCATTCCTCCCAACCTCTCTATGAATTATCAAAGATCCTTTGTTTAGAGTACCTCTTATTATACCATACTAGGGGAATCTTAGACAAGCATGGTTTTGATAGCCTACTTCTCCATTATCTACTTGGTCATGAAGCTTCCCATGCTATCAAGGAAACACATGAAGTAATTTATGGGGGATACTTTAGTGGTTTAGTTATCACTGAAAGTATCCTTTTCCTTAGCTACTATTGTCCCACCCTCAACTAGGAATATATTGATTATATTAAGAAATGTGTTAAATGTCAACAACATGCCAATTTACATCACACACTTACCCATGGTCTTCAAGTATCTAAAGACTATTATCCCTTCACATAATGGGGACTCAATCTCATTGGGGAAATCAATCCTCATTCTTCACAATGACACTAATCCATAATTACCACTATTGACTATTTCACCAAGTGGGTGGAAACTATTTCTCTCATCTCGACTAAAGCCAACAAGATAGTTGACTTCATCAACCACCATATCATCTATAATTTTAGTGTTCCCCATAAGATCATCACCAATAATAGTAAATATTTCAAGAAAAATCAATTATAAGGTCTTTTTAATACATTTAGTATGAATTTAAGATTTTCCTTTCCTTACCATCCACAAGAAAATAGATAGGTAGAAGCCTCTAATAAAAACCTTAACAAAATGTTGACCAAAGTAGTTAGTGCTTCAGGTCAAGATTAAAATTTACACATCCCCTTCAATTTATGGGCCTATTGCACTAGCATTCAAACCTTTATGGGTACTACCCCTTTCTCTCTAGTCTTTTAAGTAATGGTATTCCTACCTCTCAAAGTCTAGATTCCCTCTCTTTGTATATATTTGTAGGAGATCATTTCTAAGAGTGACTATCATCAAGAACATCTAAAACAACTTGAGCTACTTGATAAACATTACCTATCCATGCTTAACCATATTCATGTCTATCAAGAATGAATTAAGCATGCCTATAACAAATACCTAAAAGAGAAAGAATTCAATATTGAAGACCTTGTCTTAAAGGAAAACTAACATGCAACCAATATGGAGAAAAGTAAAAGAGGCAAGTTTGCTTTTAATTGTCTTGGACCCTACATCATAACCTATAAGTATAGATCAGGAACTTAACATTTATCCTCTCTCAAAGGCAAACCAAAACCTCTCAATACTTTGTATCTACATATTTTCTTTTATTAAAACAAAGATAAAACTCACCTTCTTGTCTAACTTAAGCTCATCCCTTGATTTATGAGATTCTCACCCTCACACCTTCCTCTTATCCCTTTGAGGACAACCTATTAAAACTTAAAACCATGTGATTATCCATCATATTCATAGTGTAATCCTAAATATGGGTACCATGGCTCTACCCATGGCATGGTTCTCATGGATAATTTTTGTCTCTAATTAGATGGAATCCCATGATCATTTGTCTCTCAAATCTCTCTTTTCACCTATCATTTAACCTCTTGTGCTAATTTTTTTTCCCTCATACAGGTAAACCCCTAAGCTTAATGAGACTCATCCATGTCTAAAACCTTGCATCAAAATAATTTGGGATACCAAAATATTAATTGGGTCATATCTCTAGCATATCAAATTGATCCCTTGAATGACAACTACACAAAACTAAATTTCTTAAAATATATATTGTTCCCATGAAGAACAACTACCAACATAAACAAACCCAAACTTAGACCACTCCCTTAAAGGATGGCTAAGTCAAATGGGTCAAAATAAATCATTTAAATCTTATTTTATCAATCAAATTCATAACCTATAAAAAAAGCAATAAACAAAAGAACCCATATCAAAAATAGAACAAGCTATCCCAAGAAAATTTTAATTAGCTTTTATATCTAACATTAATAGACTTCTCGCATGGATCAATCTACACCTAGAATAAGACATGGATTTATCTAATTTGGTTCTTAAGTCACCTATAAAAGGGGAAAAGTAACCCACATAAGGTAACCTTACCTATCACCCATTACCTTTTTCACCCATCACCTATATCCCCTTTATACCATCTTTAAATCAAGGGATTTTGAGCTTACTTGACACAATGTGATCACGACATAATTTTATTAACCAAATCATGCTAATGTGAAGTATTCAAAATGCTTATGTTCATTAATCCAATCTAAATTTGGTTTTGTTAGGTCTTTACCAATGAAAACACATCTTTCATTTTCTTTACCCTCTTATCGTTGGTTCATGTAGACATACCTCTCACAATTACCATTTCTTTTTCCTACATTTAGTTTTTTATCTAACATACTTAATGTGTTTTCATTACATACTCAAACCATAATAAGATTACATCTCCATGATCATAAACAACAAACATCAATCATGAACCATATCCGTGAACCATAACATATATCTATCTATGATCAAAACATCAAACATCATATAAACATAATATCATAAACTACATCAATAAACATAATTAAACCATTCATCATCATATCCATGAATAATACAAAAACATCATCCATAAATCATCACATGCCTAAATGTATTGAGTCCACATCTCATAAGCATAAAGCATAAAACATCAAAACCATGAACCATGAACCATAAATAACATCTATAATCACATATATATCATGAGAATCATAAATATCATCATATACATCATGTCCATCAAAGTAAATAATACATATAACAATGTATAATCTCTCTCTCTTATACATATTACATCATTAGCATGTAGGTTGGTATCAAAACCATGTACATCTATACATCATAACATATCATGCCCCTAAGGCACCACTACCACTAGTCCTTCTTGCTCCTACACTTGCACTACAATCTAGTGCTAGTCCTCCTAGGATGCCTATCTATCCACTCACTGTAAAGGTCCACTACCCTAGAGTCACAAAAATTGGTCCACCTACTAAACTAGCCTTGTACTCTCCCCATCTTGGATGTTCTAGACACTGTACCAACACTATGGTCTTGTAATACCTCAACTCCTTAACCATGTCCAAGTATCATGTCATAGTGGTCATACTTGGTGGCCCTCTTATTGGTGTTGTTATTTATCCCACCCTCTACCTCAGGGTATCCCTCTCCTGGGTCACCAAACCAAGGGAGGTCCTCACTTGATCTCTCTTAATTGTAATGGTGGCAACTTGACCCTAAAAATTCATAATCTATCCTTGTAATGTGGCCACATATCCCTATAAACCTATAATCCAAGCCTATGAAAGTACTAGTGCTACTGCTAGTTGTCCATCCTGACCACCACCCTATACTTATGCTCTAGCTAGATTCACATCTATGGCTTGTTATCCCCCATCATCCCATCCAAAATTATTTACTACATAAATGGCCTGGTACTATGCTATATAGCCATTAACAACATTTGCATCATTTATCCCTACTCTCACAAGTAGCTCCTCATGGTCTAATACTACATCCACTGGCTATGGCTCGAGTAACAAAAACGTAACATCCTCCTTCTTATATCTTGGGAAAGGAGCCATAATCCTATGCATAAGGCCATACTACCTCAAAACTTTATAATTGAGATGAGCTCAATCTCACCCTCTTTATGAGCTAAAAATTCTTAGAGCTCCCTATATATTTGGACTAACAAGATTGGTACCCTCTAAACACTATCCTCCCAAATAATATCTCTACCAATACTCCCAATAATAGATAGGGGAATCATCCATTGATCAAATCAGGTAATGAAAAATAAGACATTACCATCATAATCATAGCCATCAAGTGCCTATAATTTGACAACCTATGGTATAATGGCCCATAACCAAAACCACCTAAATTCCACCTAGCATAGACCTGATCCAAACCATATAGAAGCTCCATCTACTCATCCCTATCCTTACTCTCTATGTGGTAAATCAACTCCCCTAAAATAGGTAACCATATAATCTTGTGAACATCCTCTAATATGATGGTAATATCTCTTATCAGTAGCAAGAAGGTATTCATGGTTGGATCCCATCTCTCGATGAGGGCCATGATCATCATTGCATCTCTCAGTAATCATTGATGATATTGCATGGATTCTAAGAAAACCTCCTCCATGTGTGTCCAATCATCACCAATTATCCTCTCATGGATCTCAATAAAGATCTTAGGCACCCAATCCCTCATCTAGATTTACTCTCGTGCCTACAAAAATAAATAAAATTAGCTTACATACTTCATTTCAATCATTCTACCTAGACCCACCTAACACTAACCTCTTTATCAAATTATAACCACGAAAATCCACTTATTTCAAAACCTACTTGAACATATCAAAGCAAACACATAACATTTTTACCAAACAACACCTAACTCTAAACCTATTTTTTTTTTACAACCTACCTAAATCCATCAAAACTAAAACCTAGCTATGCACAACAACCTTTCAAAACATTAATCATTTTAACATGCCCTATCTTAAACCTACACTTAGTATTTTAATTACCCCACACCATTTTTCAATATTTTTAACACTTCCTATACATTTTCATTTATAATATAAATTCCCTCATTATTCAACTACCAATAGTCCTAGCAATCATTAATAGTTAGGTGGATTTTTCATATTGGTGGTCGATCATCGATGGTCATGCTTGACCATCAACAATTGAGTCTAACCACTAAAAATCACTGTGTGTGACCATCGGTGGAAAAATAACTAATCTATCTTCCTAAAATCTCAATAAAAAAACCAAATTCAAAAATTAAATCACATAAATCTAACCTATAACCTATCCCCAACCCAAGTTTTCCTTTAAATTTGAATTTCATCCACTAAATTTCTTGATTTTACCTAAAACCTAAAACTAGGTCAAACCTCCCAAAACCCTACCAAAACAATCACAAATTACCCAAATTTAACTTTAATAACAACCAAATTAGCTAACTAATAATTTTAAAAACACCCCCTACCTCATTCCTCAATTTTTATTGAGGTTAGAGCCCATGTCCTACTTCTCAACCACATCCTTGTCTACCTTGCATATCTGGTCCCAGCTGGTCACCTCAACAAACACCTTCATCCAGTCACCAATCACCACCTCACCAAAACACTTAATAAAACATCAAAACAAAATGCTAAAGTACTAAATCATTAAAAATCATGGAATCATAGAGGTCAAATTTTCAAAAGTGAAAATGAAATTTCATTTTCACTTTTTATACTCCATGCTTTGAGGGTTTTACCCTAACCATCGATGGTCAGGGTGACCATTGATGATTGACCATGGAAACCCTAATCATTGATGGTCAAGGTATCACTTTTTTTTAAAAATTATGCACCTATACCTAAGTGCCTAACTTTTAGATATTAACCTTCTCCAGCTAACTATTAGACCATGTCCACCTTGATGTTGGCTATTTTTTACCTAAACACTCACATATTCTACAATGACCTTGTATTGGTCTTTTTGACCACACTGAGCAACCTTGCCATGTTAAACATTTGAATTTTGCACCACCTCATGCATGACCAAACCATTTATTTTTTCAAGGGCGTACTTCCCACCTTGGATAACTGAGAAAATATTACCCCTATCTAGGAGACTTATAAAGTCACTCGATCAGCTATGACCAATGTTGTGGACCAGTTATTGTATCGCTTATCCTTATAAAACTGACCTTATTTTTCCAAAATTAGTAATCTGATTCTTTATGTGTTATTTATTATCGCACTTTGTCATATTATGCATGCATGTTTGTATTTTAAATTCCCAATCCTTTTTGTCACCAACCTCGTGACTCATCATATACCACTTATCAAACCTTGAATTGATTTTAGTTTCACCTTATCAATTCCTGGTTTGAGGAGGAACACATCCCATACTCAAGGCAAATAGACCTTCAACCAAGTAATCCTTTTTTGTTTTTCATCTTGTTAATTCAAAGATACAAAACAAAAATGGGAAAAATGTAAACACTAGAAAATTATACTAGGAGTCCAAATGCCTCAAGACTCTTTAGGGACCACCTAATACTTATCAACCCACTAACTAACCCTTTAGACCCTAATTCTAGTTAGCTATTTAGATAGCTAAACTCACTAAATTACTAAACTGAACCTTAACCCACCTATTTCAACCCACCTTAACCCCTTTTTCTTTAGACACTTGATCACTGATAGTCAGCTTAATCATCAATGGTTATCTTGACCGTCGATGATCAGATCCTCATATTCTTCACATATTACCAATTTTATGTGAGCTAACAAGGCATAGTTAAATATGTTCATGTTATACAGTGCTAACAAACATCTAAGCATCAAAATTAGTAGCCTCACTTTTTAGGGAACCTTCCATCCTCTATATTTCTTTACTTATAAAAGGTAGGGAGTAGGAGGTGAAATGGATCCATCATCACAAGCACTCTTACATATAGGTGTTCAAGATTTCTAATATGCAATCTTCCTTCAATAACTCAATAATATGAAAAGAGACTTGAACCTTTACTAAATTTGATTTTGAGAATAAAATAATATTACTCTAGTAAAATTTCCCCAACCTTCAACCATCATCCATCTAGTAAGCTACATGTATATTGTACTTATTCTTTATTTCATTGGATTTCTCACCCCTTTAACCTAATTATAACTATTTTCAACTTATCTCCTAGATTATATATCCTTAAAAAAACCATTAACAAACTATTCACTTATTCTAAAACTTTTTTTGAGTAACTTCAAAAATCTATAGGCAATCACCAATAGTTAGTACAACCACTGATGGTTACCCAACCACTGATGGTTCACCTAACCACCGATGGTCACTATAGTAAAAAATAAAAAGTTATTTTTATCCCCTTAACCTCAAACAAAATTATCTTTTTGTGTTCTTACCTATTTATACAACCTTTTTTGATTTTTTGAACTTGACTTCACCCACTTTAGCATGAGTATTGACCCATTTTTGCTATATTAAATCATTTTCTTTTAACAAGCATTCTAATTTTTTCTTGTATTGCATTTTATTTTATTTATTCAAATGCCTTACTTTTATCTCTTTCAACTATATTATTATCAAAAGTGGATGGACAACCTCGTAGCAATCTTATGCTTCTTGGATCTATCTCATGTTAGGTAGTCTACCCAACATTTTGCTAACAATCCCTTTATTAGTGCTTTGTGATCTATAGGTTATTCCTTCCAAGTGAAAGAGGAGTTCTCCATCTTTATCTAGATTACATGTGCATCACCAACTAGGGATTTAAACCACACCCTTATTACTAGTTTCTTATCTTCTTCTAAAATTAAGAAATGAGTAGAAATTAAGAGAAACAAGCATAATTGTACAAATCATTTTTTCATGGGAGAACTACATGGGATTAAATTCCATCTACAATGTATTGGATACATAATCAATGTTTAATAATCATAGGGGGGATTGGGAATAGATTATCCCATTACAATCCCTTCTTTTTCTATTTATAGGTTTTCAGTAATTACAAGCCCTATTATGGTTTTAGAATTGAATAAGCTATTTGTAAGTCTTCTACACACATCAAAATCAAATATCCACATATGGACTTAATTTAAGTTATCATAATTGATCATGACCTAAGTTTTCTATTTTTTAGAAAAGAAAAGAAAGTATAGTAGGGGACAATAGTAGAAGACAATCCTATGCCAAGTTGGATGATCTTATCCTTCATTAGTTTCATTCCCAATTTTTGGGCACTTGCAAAATTAGTTCCTATTTTTCAATTCATCTATTTTTTAGTTTCACATAGTCAAATCTAAGAAAATATAAATTTTCTAATTTTTCATAGTTATATTTATTTCATTCAATTTCACTTTGTCTAATTCATTTTTTTACTTTTATTATACCTATCACAAGTTGATTTACAACATTATTTTATATTTTATTCAATGTATCTAAATTAGGGTTAAATAAAATAATTAATTCAAATAATTTTTTTATATATCATTAATTTTTCATAAAAATGGTACTAAGTTATATACATACTTATAAATTTGACATTGTTGACATTTTAGTAAGGGTAACTATCACCTATGATATGTTAAAAACTAATAATTATTTTGTAATAAAAATTTAGGTTTTGAAATAAGAAGGATATCACCAAGTATCCTTATGGTCACCATTCCATATCATTGGAGTACATGAGTAAGATTTTTACTCTATTTTTATTTTTGAACCTTAATAAGATATAAACTACTATATTATTTATATTTGAATTATTATTATTATTAAGCACTAACCTGAATGTAAGAGACATAAACTAGTTTGACACTTGAGATTACTAAATATGAAAAGTACTAATAAATATAAGATACCTAGTGGTTTTCTATACTATGTAGGTAGGTTACTAAAGGTAGGAATTAAAAAAAGAAAGAAAGCACATTGTGAGTTACTCAAATTATAAACTCAAGTTTTGGGCTTGCCCAAATGGTAATGTCAAACTCTGGTCACTACCATTAACACTATGTTATAAAATTTAAGGTTTCATATATGTAAATACTGTTATTATATTATAGTACACACCAATGTAATTGATTATCTTATGTCTCTGTGTATTATCCCAAGGTCTAACTATGCATGCAACACCCCAAAACATGTCTCCTCTTGAAACCCTAGGTCCATAATTGACACTAGGTTTAGGCCTATAAAATTGGGGGAATGGTGGGTTGATATGACCCTAAATAATCCCTATTTAATGAATAAACACTTCTTATATATCCAATACTCTAAATAAGGAATTCAAACAACATGTAGTTCTCCATGTTAGGTGATTGTGTGAAATAATGATCCTTAAATGTATGTAACCTCTAATATAGATTTTAATACTTGGAAAATTAAAAATTGGCTCATTCACACAATAAGAATGAGTTTAAATTTTAAAAAAAAATTCACACAAGGCCAAGGACACATTCAATAGATAAACAATGTTACACACAAGGCCAAGTGCCATAAACAAGGGAAAACAAATGTCACAAATAAGGACAAGGGGCACAATCAATGAAAATATTTTCACACACAAGGATAATGTACAAAATTAATAAATGATAAATGAATATCCTATCATAATGGGTAAAAACATTGATGAAGCATAAAATAATAAATATATTCTACCCTATCCAAGTATGTCAATGTCACAACATAATAAATTAACATATCCATGAAATATAACATTGTATAGAGTATGAGTAATATAAATATGTGTAAGAAATTAATATAGATCAACATGGTAAATTTAAATGTCATAAAAGTATATAACCTATATTAATGTAACATCTATAATAATATGCCCCTAACATTGGTTTAGACCTTGGGTATAAGAATGTCCAAAATATATGTATCTATCTATCATGTGTATCTGTATGTCCTACATGCTACTCATGTATACCATAAAATGATCATGCTTAATAAAAATAATATGAAATCTATGAATAATGTGTGTAATCACTTAAAAGTGGTATTTGAGTGATAAGAGTGCTACTTGAGACTAGCTACCTCTAGCTTAGACCTAAACCTATCCTAGATCCCATTGTCACACTTAGAACATTTAAAATGGATATAAATCATCTTATTCCTCATCATAACCCTAAGGATGGTGATATATATCATCCCTCTAACTAGGTCCATGCTATCAATCCTTGAAGGGGTAAGGTAGATGGTATATGGATGCATGTTTAATTTGAGGTACCCAGGGTTTGTTATTTTTAAGCCCTAAAAGATCAAATCACTAGTATGATTAAGTTAATAAAATAGTTACAAAATAAAATTACATTACTAAATAATCCAATAAATTGTAGCATTAATTATGTGTTTACATCCTCATCTACCAATATTGTGACAAACAAGGTATCACATCCACATGAAAAACTAAAAATTGATTCTAAAAGTGACCAAAAGGATATTAAGAGACTAAGTGAAACCCTTAGATAAATGATTCAAGATAAAGTGATAAAACTACCTCCCCTACATCCTATAATTAGATAAGAATACTTTTATGCATATTGTTGAAAGCATAGACATCATAAAAATTATTGTTTTGCATTTAAAAACACAATACAAATTCAAAAAGATAATTGTGATCATATCAATGATAAATCAACCAAGAAAACCACTTAGACTATGAGTACCTCTCCTAAATCATAAGTGCCAAAACAAAAAAAATATGGGGAACAAAAGATAAATCAAAGTAAGATAAGGGCCAAAAGAGCAAAGAAATAGAGAAAATACCATTACCAAATTAGGTAATAATATTAAAACCACAAGAAACTAAACCATGTGAGATCCCTTTGTTTATCAATACCAAAAAATAAAAGGGCACAATTCTAAATTATTTTTAGTGGTGATATTATTCCTAAGTAAAAGACAAAATAGTTAAAAATGCCAAACCTAGAGCAAGAAAAGATTCAAAATGTCAAGCTAGAACAAGCAATGTTTCAAAAATATAAAGATGGGAAGGCACAATTACAAAAGTCATTTTTACTTGAAGAGCACTAGGCACATTAAGTGTAAAAAATAAGAATTATAACAAAAAGGGTCACAAAGAAAAATACACTTGAAAAATATAAAGTTATAAATGTGATTACAAAGGGGGCAACTATAATCCCCTCCTCATGTCAAAACACTTCTAATCTCACTACTCATATAGATGGCGAGCAATCTACAGATAAAATCAAGACAAACCATATCACTCAGGATGCCAATAAATTATTTAGATATGATGTGCACATATATACAAAAAAATACATACAAAAGTGGCACCACAAAATTATAGTGCATTTACTCATTCATATACATACACTAAAAATGGTATTTCAAAAGTTCAAGAGTAGACTAACAGGTTATATGATTACATCGATGATTATGATACTAATGATACTATAGATTTATATGATCCTAAAAATATTGAATACAAAAAAAATGAATATGACATGTAAATGATAAGGAACATTGATAGGGGAATCTATTTTATGAGTACATTCATTTCTAGAATCACTTTTCTAAAAACTCAAAAACATTCAAAAACATTCAAAAAATGAAAAATAATTTTAGCATCTATGCATTCTATTATCTCCTTGGCATCTATGTGTTAGTTCCATGTTTATGGATATGATATCAATTAATTATACATACACATGTGTTTCATGCTTTTATTTGAGTGTGATATATGCATACACATATATATGATCTATGCACTTTTAGATGTGGAGGTTTCCCTCTACTCATGTCACTAGGATGATGGAGGCATCCACCTCTATGATCATGATACATCTAGGTTATATAATTTGATGGCCACTCTAAATTATCATGTTTGACCTCATATATTTAATTACACAATCCTTTATCCATGATTATATATTATATAATATACTTGATATTATATTTACTTGACTTTTTTCTAGCATATTGGATCTATGGGCTACTATGATATGTTTTTACTATTTCTTATGCTTTCATTTATGTACTTCATTGAGTGTCTTTCCTTCTTATTATTTTTATTATTGAGAATTTGAATATGTTCCATTGTTTGTGGCCTACGTGCCTTTATTTACCTCTAAAAAATTTGAATATGTCATTTCTTGGTACATGGACATTTGAATATATCATTCTTGTTTTTGTGGACATTTGACTAAATACTATACATTCTATTGTGTGACATTTTAACATGCCCCTTATTTGTAGTCTCCTTAGACTATTAATTTTTGACTTGATTTTGAGTGATCTTATGTACGTACTTTATTTTCTTGTCGATCTTGTACTATTACTATCTATATGTTTCCATTATCTTTATCATGCATCTTAGGTCTTGATGTGATCACCCTTTATGCAGTTCAATCATACATCTACCTAGACATGTTATCCTATATGCCAAATGGTTCATTCACAATTATATGGTTATATTATCCTTTTGAGGTGGGGTAAACACAAATTATATCTTCCCTCACCTCAAAATTAGGGCATATTAGTAGAGGCATGTCATAGAGGAATGGTTTCCACACATTCATAGTTTTAGATATATAGTGGAGGCACATTTTAGAAAAATGTTCTACACACTTATTCACTATTTTGCATACCTAGATATACAGTGGGGGCATGTTTTACAAACATGTTCTCCATACTTAGTCAGTATTCAACATACCCAGATTATAGTGGGGACATGTTTTGGAAACATGTCCTCCACATTGGCACATATCATTTTTAATATTTCCTTAATTTATAATTAGGGAATGTTATGGTAACATGTCACCCACACTTGTTCAAAATTTTGAATTATCCAAAGCAAATAATTATATGATTCATATACATATTTATGGTAGAATTATATACTTTGATACCACTTATATACATAGTTTCAACATAAGACATATTTAAGGTGCATACGATATGAAATGTGTACCTAATATTAAAAAATATAAATCAATTTTAGATTCTAAACACTTTCATGGACTATCACCACCCACCAAGTTAGACATTTATGAACTATATTGAGCCAATCTACTATAATAGTTCACTCACATTTTGGTATGGTTGAGATCATTAAATCACTCAATCTTTCTAAGTTTTAATTTTGGACTTGATTTTATAATCTAACCTCACTAGTTTGATAGTGTGAGGTGACTTAGTTTAGTCACACTCACTAGGTTATAAGTGCGATTAGATTACATGGCTGAGTTAGTCTCAATTTCTAGGTGGGAATTCATTTTTTTTTGCAAGGTTGGGGGAATGGGCCCTCCTATATATATATATACACACACACACACACATATATATGTAAATTTATATATACATATATGTGTGTGTGTGTGTGTGTGTGTGTACATACATACATACATACATATATATATATATATATATCTATACATACATACATATATATACATATATATATATATATATATATATACATATATATATATATACATATATATATACATATATATATATACATATATATATATACATATATATATATACATATATATATATATATATACATATATATATATATATACATATATATATATACATATATATATATATACATATATATATATATATATATATACATATATATATATATACATATATATATATATGTATATATATATATATACATATATATATATACATATATATATATATATATATATATATATACACATATATACATACACACACACACACACACATATGCACTTTCCAAATTTATATTTATCATAAACTCAATTTCAATGATTCATAATGATACATTTTTAAAATCATGTTGATAATATGCAAGATAGTTGCATTGATACACATGTGTAACCCTAAACATTTCTCTCTTTAAATTTTAGTCATTTCAACACTTCAAATTTTAGATTATATGCACTGATTATATACTAAAACATGCTCTTGGTTTTAAGTCAATCACCAATAAATAATTTAAGTTGACTCAAGCAAAGATAAGATGTGTTATAAACACCTAGGTACACATTCATTTCCTTCAAACTAGAAATTTCATTACTATATTAAAAGGGGGAAATGTAGACACTATTTATAAATTATATAGAACCTTAGTTTTCTACACTTGGCAAACTCAAACCTTAGTTATTCCTATTAGTTATAGACCTTTCCTACTTCTACAAGTCTCACATCTATTTTATTATGACCCTTAGCCTATCTCTTAGTCTGAACAATATTATGTTGATGACCTAGGCCTTATATCTTACTCATATTTCTAAAAACATACTTATTTTATGCCACTACTTTTTTTGGACCTGGATCTATTTTCCAACTACCTAGACACTTGCATCCTTGTTAAATGCTTATGTCAATGTAAGTGTCCTTACATGATACAAGTGTTAAATTCCCTAAAGTCATACAATTTACAAATTAAATGTATCATAACAGTTATCCTATGTTTTATTATGTGATTTATTCTTTAAAGGGATTGGTATAAATATAATATCAAACCTCATTCATTCCTCACCTAGAAAATTCTTACCTACTCACCAGGAAACTTATCAAAAGCATTAAATCAAGCAATCAAATGAGAAAAGATTCCCTATTTTATCCTATTTATGTATCAGTCATAGGGATAAAATATTTAAAAGTCTAAAAGACTAAAGGAGAAATCTAAGATCTATATTTTCTAAGTTACAAGATGGGTCATTGTTGTACTTGCTTATCACACATTACATGATTCACACATAATTTAGCACATAAGGGATAGCTACATAAGTCTGAGACCCTCTTTGTATATTGGATACATAGGAAATTCTCATTAACATAGGGGTATTTGGGGTAACTTGACACCATGTTCCCACTAACATATTTTTCCCACAACCACTATTATGATGAAGAACTAGGGTTTGGTCATTTGACAAGAAGTGATAGCCCATGACCTATATCTAAATGCAATAGAGTGAAGGCAAAAATAAACACAAAATCATATAGGTGGATCCATCCTATTATAGTAGGTATTTTATATAATACACTTATGCTTCACCCAAACACTAGCATCGATGTAAGTGTCTAAGGATAATGCAAGTGTCTGAGGATATCAAGGCACTAATCTAGAATTTGGTGACTATTCCAGAATACTCTTCCAATATGCTTCATGTCTATTTCAAAGACATATATATATATATATATATATATATATATATATATATATATATATATATATATAAAATCATAATAAGCTAAGTATATTATTTGTTTTTCATTTCCATATTAGGTATAGTTATACTTTCCATTTTTAGCATATCTCAACACAATAAATTCAATATATGTTTTATCTAATTTTTGAAATTAATTAGCCTAATATATATATTTTTATCACCCTTGTCCTTATTAATTCATATTTTATTATCCCTATCTAACCACATTATTATCCTCATTCAATTTAGGGATAAACATAAATATGCATCATTTTACTTTGACACATGCATGCAACACTCACTTATACATGTCAAAGTAAATATATTATGTAAACAATTATTTTTTTTCAAAGTATTTTTACGACATTTTATTATTATTATTATTATTTAAATATGGGTTATTTCCTTGAATTATGGGCCTATAGGAATTTTTTTTAATATGTTTTTGGATCTCTCTTTCCTCTTCATGCTATCCCATGTTCCTATTTTTATATATTATATTTCCATAGGATTATTTTATATCCTATATAAATCTATTTCCATTTATTATTATGGAATGAAAAAATAAATTCCATTGATTCTAACCTAAGTGCAAATGACAAGCCCTCCATTTTTTATTTCTATTTTTGTGGGACCTTCTAACAGTTTTTGCATTTTGTTGATGTTTGCTCTATTTTTTATTTATTGAATTTTTATTTATTATATATGACATTCCAATATGTCTCTAATTATAACATGAGAAACGTATTTATACAAATCATCTATGAACATTTTTATAAGAAGAGGTTCCCATACAAGTTTTCAAAAATATTTTCAAGAAAAGATCAAGGCATTCTCATTTTCGAGTCTAGGCACACTTTAAATTGATTTATCAAAACTTAAAGACTTGAATAAAAATATATATTATATATTATACATAAAAAATACATAAGGTGAATGCACATTTAGTTACATCTCAGACTTAAGAAAGAGGGGTTGAATACCTCACTCATTTTATCCATTTACACCACATAAACTATGATGGTTCTAATTATATCATACAATATATGCAGTGAAACTCTTTTATGTATTCCTAACCAAAATAATTATTCCATTATCCTTTTTCATTATGATTTCTATGGAAAGTCATGTCAAGATCATTGATGAAAAAATCAGACATTTCTACCCATAAATTCTAGAAAGTGAATGTACAAACATGCATGACATCTAGTTGCAAAGTGGAGTAGGAAAATTATATTCCATAAGTGAGCATAGAATGGATAAAAATTAAGAGTAAAATGACAAAAAAATACATTTAACACTATTCATGTCCTAGAAATGAATAATGGTCATAAAAACATAGGTCATTCTTATTATTATGGAATCAAAACTTCAAAATTGGCACATAAATAACTATAATCCTTCGAAATATAGATCGAAATTCAAAAATAATAAATTAATATTATATGTGGATCTATTAATTTATGTTTTATTCTATTTCATGTTCAATTGTTAATTCAACATTTTCATTTTGCATACTTATTGGTTTAGCACATAGAGTTAGGTCTGAAATATGTTTTGATTGATTTATCACAAATTTGACCTACTATAATTATTTTTATTTCTTATTAATGGTAGTTAAATTTAGAAATGTATATATAAAACAACTATAATAATAGATTTTTGTGTAAAATAATGATTAGAATAAGTGATTTGTGTAAGTAAACTCGTAAGAAAATTATTTATGTGAAAAGTAATATGAACAAGAAACTTGATAACATTTGAGTATGTTATTTTGTTGAAGAAAACAACCTTTTATAGAATTTTTTATAAGAAAAATATTTTTTAAATATATGTTACAAATTTTAAGGAAATCCTTTAATTTCTAAAAATTAAAATCATAGGTAAATTGAGTATAAAATAATGGGGCATTGACTCAATTTACATTGTTTGAAGAAAATGAGAGCATGCATAGTTACATCTCAGACTTAAGAAAGAGGGGTTGAATACCTCACTCATTTTATCCATTTACACCACATAAACTATGATGGTTTTAATTATATCATACAATATATGCAGTGAAACTCTTTTATGTATTCCTAACCAAAATAATTATTCCATTATCCTTTTTCATTATGATTTTTATGGAAAGTCATGTCAAGATCATTGATGAAAAAATTAGACATTTCTACCCATAAATTCTAGAAAGTGAATGTACAAACATGCATGACATCTGGTTGCAAAGTGGAGTAGGAAAATTATATTCCATAAGTGAGCATAGAATGGATACAAATTAAGAGTAAAATGATAAAAAAATACATTTAACACTATTCATGTCCTAGAAATGAATAATGGTCCTAAAAACATAAGTCATTCTTATTATTATGGAATCAACACTTCAAAATTGGCACATAAATAACTATAATCCTTCACAATATAGATCCAAATTCAAAAATAATAAATTAATATTATATGTGGATCTATTAATTTATGTTTTATTCTATTTCATGTTCAATTGTTAATTCAACATTTTCATTTTGCATACTTATTGGTTTAGCACATAGAGTTAGGTCTGAAATATATTTTGATTGACTTATCACAAATTTGGCCTACTATAATTATTTTTATTTCTTATTAATGGTAGTTAAATTTATAAATGTATATATAAAACAACTATAATAATAGATTTTTGTGTAAAATAACGATTAGAATAAGTGATTTGTGTAAGTAAACTTGTAAGAATATTATTTATGTGAAAAGCAATATGAACAAGAAACTTAACAACATTTGAGTATGTTATTTTCTTGAAGAAAACAATCTTTTATAGAATTTTTTATAAGAAAAATATTTTTTAAATATATGTTACAAATTTTAAGTAAGGAAATCCTTTAATTTCTAAAAATTAAAATCATAGGTAAATTGAGTATAAAATAATGGGGCATTGACTCAATTTACATTGTTTGAAGAAAATGAGAACATGCATAGTTACATCTCAGACTTAAGAAAGAGGGGTTGAATACATCACTCATTTTATCCATTTACACCACATAAACTATGATGGTTCTAATTTTATCATACAATATATGCAGTGAAACTCTTTTATGTATTCCTAACCAAAATAATTATTCCATTATCCTTTTTCATTATGATTTTTATGGAATGTCATGTCAAGATCATTGATGAAAAAATCAGACATTTCTACCCATAAATTCTAGAAAGTTAATGTACAAACATTCATGACATCTTGTTGCAAAGTGGAGTAGGAAAATTATATTCCATAAGTGAGCATAGAATGGATACAAATTAAGAGTAAAATGACAAAAAAATACATTTAACACTATTCATGTCCTAGAAATGAATAATGGTCATAAAAACATAGGTCATTCTTATTAATATGGAATCAAAACTTCAAAATTGGCACATAAATAACTATAATCCTTCGAAATATAGATCCAAAATCAAAAATAATAAATTAATATTATATGTGGATCTATTAATTTGTTTTATTCTATTTCATGTTTAATTGTTAATTCAACATTTTCATTTTGCATAATTATTGGTTTAGCAAATAGAGTTAGGTTTGAAATATGTTTTGATTGATTTATCACAAATTTGGCCTACTATAATTATTTTTATTTCTTATCAATGGTAGTTAAATTTAGAAATGAATATATAAAACAACTATAATAATAGATTTTTGTGTAAAATAATGATTAGAATAAGTGATTTGTGTAAGTAAACTTGTAAGAATATTATTTATGTGAAAAGCAATATGAACAAGAAACTTGATAACATTTGAGTATGTTATTTTGTTGAAGAAAACAACCTTTTATAGAATTTTTTATAAGAAAAATACTTTTTAAATATATGTTACAAATTTTAAGTAAGGAAATCCTTTAATTTTGCAAAATTAAAATTATAGGTAAAATGAGTATAAAATAATGGGGCATTGACTCAATTTACATTGTTTGAAGAAAATGAGAACATGCATAGTTACATCTCAGAGTTAAGAAAGAGGGGTTGAATACCTCACTCATTTTATCCATTTACACCACATAAACTATGATGGTTCTAATTATATCATATAATATATGCAGTGAAACTCTTTTATGTATTCCTAACCAAAATAATTATTCCATTATCCTTTTTCATTATGATTTTTATGGAAAGTCATGTCAAGATCATTGATGAAAAAATTAGACATTTTTACCCATAAATTCTAGAAAGTGAATGTACAAACATGCATGACATCTGGTTACAAAGTGGAGTAGGAAAATTATATTCCATAAGTGAGCATAGAATGGATACAAATTAAGAGTAAAATGACAAAAAAATACATTTAACACTATTCATGTCCTAGAAATGAATAATGGTCATAAAAACATAGGTCATTCTTATTATTATGGAAATAAAACTTCAAAATTGGCACATAAATAACTATAATCCTTCGAAATATAGATCCAAATTCAAAAATAATAAATTAATATTATATGTGGATCTATTAATTTATGTTTTATTCTATTTCATGTTCAATTGTTAATTCAACATTTTCATTTTGCATAGTTATTGGTTTAGCACATAGAGTTAGGTCTGAAATATGTTTTGATTGATTTATCACAAATTTGGCCTACTATAATTATTTTTATTTCTTAATAATGGTAGTTAAATTTAGAAATGTATATGTAAACAACTATAATAATAGATTTTTGTGTAAAATAACGATTAGAATAAGTGATTTGTGTAAGTAAACTTGTAAGAATATTATTTATGTGAAAAGCAATATGAACAAGAAACTTGACAACATTTGAGTATGTTATTTTCTTGAAGAAAACAATCTTTTATAGAATTTTTTATAAGAAAAATATTTTTTAAATATATGTTACAAATTTTAAGGAAATCCTTTAATTTCTAAAAATTAAAATCATAGGTAAATTGAGTATAAAATAATGGGGCATTGACTCAATTTACATTGTTTGAAGAAAATGAGAGCATGCATAGTTACATCTCAGACTTAAGAAAGAGGGGTTGAATACCTCACTCATTTTATCCATTTACACCACATAAACTATGATGGTTTTAATTATATCATACAATATATGCAGTGAAACTCTTTTATGTATTCCTAACCAAAATAATTATTCCATTATCCTTTTTCATTATGATTTTTATGGAAAGTCATGTCAAGATCATTGATGAAAAAATCAGACATTTCTACCTATAAATTCTAGAAAGTGAATGTACAAACATGCATGACATGTGGTTGCAAAGTGGAGTAGGAAAATTATATTCCATAAGTGAGCATAGAATGGATACAAATTAAGAGTAAAATGACAAAAAAATACATTTAACACTATTCATGTCCTAGAAATGAATAATGGTCATAAAAACATAGGTCATTCTTATTATTATGGAATCAAAACTTTAAAATTGGCACATAAATAACTATAATCCTTCGAAATATAGATCCAAATTCAAAAATAATAAATTAATATTATATGTGGATCTATTAATTTATGTTTTATTCTATTTCATGTTCAATTGTTAATTCAAAATTTTCATTTTGCATACTTATTTGTTTAGCACATAGAGTTAGGTCTGAAATATGTTTTGATTGATTTATCACAAATTTGGCCTACTATAATTATTTTTATTTCTTATTAATGGTAGTTAAATTTAGAAATCTATATATAAAATAACTATAATAATAGATTTTTGTGTAAAATAATGATTAGAATAAGTGATTTGTGTAAGTAAACTTGTAAGAATATTATTTATGTGAAAAGTAATATGAACAAGAAACTTGATAAAATTTGAGTATGTTATTTTGTTGAAGAAAACAACCTTTTATAGAATTTTTTATAAGAAAAATATTTTTTAAATATATGTTACAAATTTTAAGTAAGGAAATCCTTTAATTTCTAAAAATTAAAATCATAGGTAAATTGAGTATAAAATAATGGGGCATTGACTCAATTTACATTGTTTGAAGAAAATGAGAACATGCATAGTTTAATTTGTGAATTGGAGCATAAATTAATATTGTGTGTTAAAAAAATTTATTATGGTGTATTAAATTACAATTTCATATCATGAATCAGATTACAAATCATTATTTATTTTTATATCAATGAGTTTAATGATTGGAATGTTTGGCTTGGTTAAAGAAAATGTTGTGCTTTAAAACATGTTAAACAATGTGTATGTACTTATGACCTTATGATTTTATTAATATATATGTGAGAGCAAAATATATATAAATGTGAATATGGTAATTAGCAGTCCATGAGGGCATACATAATATGTGTTTAAGTTAATTTAATGCTAAATTTAATGAAGACCATTTACGTGTAGGGAAAATTGTTAATGTAAATGATTTAACATTTTTAGGGTTTTACACATGTAATTACCTATGTTTGGTTAAAGGGCTCTGATGCTTAGATGAATTAAATAAATTGAAATAATTAAGATGCTAATTTTTTATGTTTTTGACCTTATTTGAATTTATATAAACAACAAAAAATAGGGATAAATAGAGACTTAGTTGAAAATAGATTGTCACGAATGATTAAGGTTCTAAAACTAGAGATTTGAGTAGTGGTTTATGTCATTAATGAGATTCTAATATTCATCTATTCATTGGACAATAATTCCTTGTTTGGAAAATAACACCATCCATGTGTATTTTCCTTAATGTGGCACTAATGTCCCCTCTATAGGACTATTCTTGTTTTTAGGGAGCACCTACACCTGTGTCTATATGTTGTGTTCCTATATGACCAAAACCTATACCTGTGTATTATAATTAGAAAGATTTATTTGATGTGAAAACCCTAGTTATTTTTCAAAGTATGATATGATCAATAATTGAGTGTGTTATTATGATGGACTAGACATCTTCAACACCCCCACTATGTAGAGAGTTTCCTACATATGAATACTCTGAAGAGGGATCAAGTCTAATGTAGTGCTCCTAACTAGTGCTTGACATATATTCAAGTGAATGCTAGAATGAGAGTGGCCTTGGATACCTTGAATGTGATTGAGATTTGAAATGATTGAAAATTAGAATTAGGGATGATATATATGGTATTATGTAGAGATTAGGGTAGAATAGGGATAATGTACCTTTATTTTTCATAACTTTATCTTTGGTTTGAATATCTTCTACATATATTTTCCATATAGTTAATAGAGGTGGATTAGACTGATATTTTTAGGGTTTTTCTTCTTGTGAAAATAATAAAATGATCTTAGGATGACTTGAGGAGGGGCACACATTTGAAAAAATATCCATTAAGATGAGCTAGGGCTAAGGAAATTAGTGCCCAATAAGGGACACTAACACCATGTGGTTGTAGTGTCTCAAATGTGGTGATATTGTCCTTTCGGTAGACTACTAAGAAAGTTGGATTGGAGTTAGGGGTGAGATTTTAGGAATTATTCTTGATTGGTTGTAGGTGATTATAGTTTAATGAATAAATAGAAATGTAAGTCTAAGGCTCTAGAATAGTTCTATGGCTAATCTAGGGATAGGTTAATTAAAACAACACTCTTAGCATCTAATTACCACTTTTAGGTGATTACATTTCCCCCCCATTTATTCTAGTAATGTACCAAAGCAAAATGACTAGTATAAATGAAAAATAAGCATACCTAGACTTACCTTCAAAGTAAATCCCATGTAGTTGAGTTTGAATATGCAAATCTAGGTTTATGTATGTGAAAAATTATCCAAATCATTGTCCTCATTGGGTACATAAACCAATACATGAACTTGGTGACAATATGTTTGTGTGAATGTGTATAGTGATCATATCATTGAATAACATGAACTAAGATGATGGTGAGCTCAATCTTCATATGGGTGGATCAAGAACTCAATCAAGTTTTGACTCCATCATTACCCACCCCTACTTGGTAGATCCTAATCTCTATGAATAACTTGGATAAGACTATGAATGTGTCATACCCTCTCATTTAGGTGGCTCAATATCTCAATTAGGACATGACTCCATCATTTCTCCCTATGTGAGGTAGATACATCTATAACTATACTTTACAAAGTGTTTAAAGTATCTAACTGAATACTCTAATTATTTATTTGGCTCTGTGGCCACTCGGGTATACTAGGTAGCTGTAGGCCACTCGAGAATGCCAACCACTATAAATGGAGTAAGGAATGAATCTAATGACATCCTAAAATGTGATAATAAGTGTACACAACATAGATAATGACATGTAGTTTGCCATTCCATCTAATCAACCTGTTTAAAGTTAATTATATGAAAACTATGTGTTGTGCACATACCCCTAATATAGTATCTAAGTATATTGAATCTAAATCAAGTATGTAATAGATGAATCTATGCAACTGATCTCAATGTATGAGTGATCATGACATGCATGATGCCCAAAAATCTAAGTAACTAGTTTGAATTTAAATTGAAATGATTGAATATGAGATAAATTTAAACATAAATGCCAAACCTATGACTATATCTATGCAAATATGTATTATATTTAGTGTGATTATCTGAATGATTTAGATTGTCTTAAATCTAGGGATGTTAGACATTAGTACCCTATAGTTGATATTAGTGCCTTATGCTAGTGTCCCAATATGGGTGCTAATGACTGCCTGGTCTGATCTCTATATGGTTTGGACTAATTGATGAACCTCTATTATATTTTGTGTTTTCCCTAAGTCTAATATCTAAAATTGAGCCTATGTGATGAAATGTATCTATGAAAATCAAAATAAGACCCTTATCTCTATGCCAATCCCTATAAATTCCCCCTCTTTTGATGGTAGTTGATAAACATATGTAAAAACTACCCTTTAAAGATGTAGTTATACAAAATGTGTTATCTAGAGTATGTGATTGATATTCCAATATGATGCACAAACATAGCATCAAAATGTAAATGTATCTAATTAAAAGTAGGAAATGTAATATGTATGTTGTAATTTAGCATTAGAAAAGGGTGTAAATATAGATGTAAAAATTATATAATAGTAGTAAAATTTGAGTAACTACTTAGGGGATGGGGTATGATTTCCATCAAGGCTTCCAAGTAAGATAGGTAGTTGCATGATATCTCTCATGACCTCAAAAATAAGTGTGTATGTGTAACAAGCAAATAAAAGTGTCATGGTGTAGAAACATACAAAGAAAAAAACATAAAAGCACATGAGGCACATAAAAATAAGGCCAAGGGGCCATAGTACAAGGGACATGGGCACATGCCACTAAATCTATGAATGAAGACATATAAGGACATGTTCAAATATCCACATATGCAAATAACATGCAATTAGCGTCAAACCACAGAAGACATGTTTAAATGTATACATATAGAAGAATGAATATCACACAAAAGGGACATGGGCACATGTCCAAGGCATACAAATAGATAAGTGGCATATAATCCAAGGAATAATGGCATATTCAAATGCTCTCAAATATTTAAGAATTATAGGAACACAATCAAGTCTAATCTAGGAACTAGAAATGAAAGCATGTATAATTGTGTAATACAAATCTATGTAGATGATATGTGTATACACATAATATTTTTAACTTTTATTGATTATTGACACTTTATATCTTGCAAGAACCTATTGAGTCTCAATATCTTTGAGTATATGGCTTAAGGGATACACTAGGAAAGGGGTAGGTAGACCATCGATTCTTTGTAATATTGTCATTCCTTTTGCCTCTTATAATCCACACTTTATCCTCCTCAAACCTAAGCTTATTCTTCTTATTCATATCCTATTCCTATCACTTGCTATGTTTTATCCTTGATTTCTTGCCTTAGCACCTTTTTGACCTATTGGATGTGATAGGTTGACCAAGTTGACCTAGTATAGTTTAGGTATTTTTTTCTCTTTTGGTTTATTGATCTCTTATCCGACCTAGCATAGTCCTAGAAAGTTGGCCTTGAAAATGTGCTAGGTTGACTAGGTCGACCTAGCACAATTGACATTCTTGAATGTTTTTAGGGCAAGTTACTACTATATATACAAAGTCATTCCTTAACATTTTAAGAAGATACAAGAATCAAGCAAATGAGTATAAATAAACATCTACCTATTGATCATTCTACTTGGGTAATAAATCTTTAGGGTTTAATACATTATTTGGAGCTCTGATCTCATCTTGTGGATAAGTATTTTGGATGCTTAGGTTATGTATCTTAGAGCTAATTTATCTTAGTTATCCTTACATACCATGATAATATCTTATGAAGCACCTTGACCAAGGGGGAGATTGAGGCTTGGTGGGTTCATCTTCAAAGATAAGTAATCTTAAATTTATTCCTCCTCTGTAAGAGTAGATAGATAGAGCATATGTATTCTTCTTTTCCATGTATTAGGATTATGTATACATCAATGTGAGTATATGTCTTTTGTACATGTTTAGTTTAGTTTTTTATTTGTTTTTTTGTAACCCCCACTTTGTGAGACAAGATTTGGTGTGCACTAGATTAGATTTACTTTTCTTGTTATTATATTAGTGAAATATTAAATCATAGGACTCTTTTAGGGTTGTTATGTGATTTTGTTAGACTATAGGCTTTATAACACTATCTTACATGGTGTGTTGTGATAAGTGATCCCCTAATAAAGTATATAATATCCTCACATTGGTCATGCTCCCCTTAATAATTGTATTCCCTCCCAATTAGAAGTGTAGGTGTGCTCTATCTCATCCGATCTAAGATTGATTTATGGAAATGATGCATTTATAATTACATACATTCTAGTGAACCCAACGTAAATCAAACCTTTATAGGATTTATTTCACATATTTAATTTGTATTAATAATTATTTATATCATATATTTATTGTGTTGGATCAACTCTATCGGCCTAATTATTTATCTTTGAGTGTAGGTTTGTAGGAATAGGTAACTATACTAGCTCAACCCAGTACAGGTTTCAAAACTTACAAAATTTTATTCAGACAACTAGATCAACCAACTTGACCTAGTGTAAAGTTTTTCATGTTTTTAGACTTCTTATCTAGGCTATGGAGTTGACCAGATGGACCTAGTGCATTTTTAACAAGTTCTTATATTGCTTGGTCAACCAGTTTGACCTAGTTTGTAGGTTTTTGATAGTTTTATCCAAGGTTTTAGATCAATAATATTCTCATTTTCATCTCTAAACCATTTAGGTGAGTTTATACTTATAAGTGTATATATATATTTCTTTTCACACTTTGTGGTCTTTAAAACTACCCCTACATAGTCAACTAGGTTGACCCTATGGACCTTGTTCTATGTTTTATTTGTTTTAAATAACTAGGTCAAATTGACTGACCTAATTCATTTTTAGACTTTGCTTTCACTGTATAAGTTTAACCCTATCAACCCTATTCTTTAAGATTATCTATATATTTTCTCAACTATACCTTGTTTCAAAGTTATAATTAACCATATATGTTAATCACATCTTTCTTTACAGTTGTTTACATGATTAGAATAGTTCACATAGTCTAACTATAGGATTTTAAATTAATCACTTAGTTACACTATATTTATTGTTTTGTGTACATGACCAAACCACATAGAAAATAATAAGTATTTAAACATTTGACTACCTAAGCCAACCTACTTAGATTTCATCACCAAGGGGGAAGCCAACTTGATGCTCTAGTCAAGTATAAATCATAGTTAATGGTGTATTTTGGTTAAGCACCCATTGCCACTATTGTTGTGGTATGTGAAGTGAGGGCATATGATTCAATACCAAGTATGTATCATTGCCACTATAGTCCCTTTCATCCTAAACTTACCTGAAACTATCCATACATTACTATCTAGTACCTTGCTTATAGACAATCTCCCATTACACTCAAATACATTCTTAATAATTTAATCAACATTATAGGTTGACCAATTAGCTAGCTTTACTTTTAAGTTTTTTGCTTGCTCTTTGATCAATTATGTGTGAAAAATATTGCATTAGCCATTGTTAGTACAAGATTTTACTTTATGTGAATCAATTGGATTGTCCAACATTAATTTAGTTGACTATTTATTTCCCTTTTACTAATTATTGCTTTTTTACATTACTTGTAGTTATCTTGTTTTAATTCATAAATTGTTATCAGCTTTCTTTTCTTCCATGTTTATTGTGCTAGGTCAACCTTGTCAACTTAGTATTTTTTTAGCCCCTATACACTATGCTAGGTCAACTTGGTTGACCTAGTACTATTTACAACACCTTTACCTTTTTCTACCAGTCATTGTTCACTAAATTGGGTCGATTCTATGGACCCAATACATTTTTATAGTCCTTGTTTTATACTAGGTTGATGAGGTTGACCTAGTACTATTTTCAATCACTTTATAATTCTTTGCTTTCTCATCTTGCTTCTCTTTCTTTCAACCGAACCTTCTATTTGGTGACAACACTGAAGTTCAGTCAATAGACATGATGAAATTCACCAATCCTAATAGGGTCTCCCATAGACAAAGAAGGGATACTTTTGTAAATGCTAGTAATGTTCATATTTTAACCCATACAATGGACTATGGGACCCCTCCTCATACCTCTTTGTATTAAAACCCTCATCTTTTCTTAGAGGATCAATTTGAGTTAGAGTATACTCTTGAGATGCTCTTATTTATCATGGAATTCCCTCAACATAAAGGGAAGGATCCTTATACCATCTATAACCTCATGATTAGTTATAAAGTTGAATAATCTCATTCTCGTAGTCCCACTTTATCAACTAGATTTGGGGGTACCAATTTATTTGCTTCTCAACCTCTTCCTTTAATATTGACTCTTTATGATATGAAATCTTCTTTAACTTCTTATACCTCTATGCCTAGTATCTTAACTAACATGGTAGGTTTGACATCTAGTGTGCCTCTCATAAGATCCACTATCCTTAATCCTTCCACTAGTTCATTGTTTGTTACCCAAGGCACTCATGATTCTAGTGCTTCTTCCTCTCAACCATTTACTAGTCCATATTGTGCTTCACAAGAAAATTTTGCCACTAGTGCTTCCAATTCTCATAGCTCTTCTCAAGATCATATTAATACTAATATTTTTACCCAAGCCACTAACATAAACACAAAAAAAAACAAAAACAAAAACACTAATACTATGTCTTCTAATAACACTAATCAAACTCATAAACTATTGTTACAAACTCTCAATCAAATGAACACATTCTAATCTCATAATATGAATTAAATGATGTGAATGTAAAACCAAATTTTTAATCTTCAATCCAATCCTCAACTAATGACTTGGGGAACACATAACCAAAGTGCTCCTCCTCTTCCTCTTCAAAATTCTCAAGGTAATCTCATTCCTCAACCTCCATTAGTAAAAAAAGTCATCAAAAATTTAAAAAATTAACTTATTACCACCCAAATTATTAACATTGACATTAGAGGTATAACATCTACAATTTCTTAGAATGGATCAATCGATCGTACTCTTCACCTTAAGACATTTGTAAATCTTTACAAGGATTAGGTCAAATTAAATGCCTTTGATGCTAGAAAAATCTTAGCCAAAACCCTCAAAGGTGATGCCTTGGATTGGTACAATCAACTTAGAACACACTCTATCACTAGTTTGAAAGACTTAGTAAATTCTTTAGTTCAAGAATTTCAAACTTGTGATCTTCCTTGGAACACTTTGACTCATTTCATCAATCATAAAAAAAATGAAATGGCCCAAGCCTTTGTTAAGTGATGAAAGACTTTGTCAAATAAATGTGAACCTAACATGTTAGATGAAAATCTCTTTCATCTCTTTACAAATGTCTTATTTCCTTAATTAAAATATCGAGTCTGTACCCTCTCTCCATGCACATTAGAGGAAGCTATCGATCAAGCCAAAGATAAGATTTCTTCATGCACCAGTTTGATCTACCCCAACCTTCTATGAGCCCTTGCATATTAGCAAAGAACAAAAACCTCAATATTACCAATGATATTGTTACTGATTCATATGAAACCATTCATAATGTTCAAGTTGTCATTCCTACCCCTTTTTTGAAACTAACTCCTCAATAATACACTAATACTCATTTCTCAACAAACAACATTAATGTTCATAAACCTTTATCCTCAAAAAAATTTCTTAAACATCTACCCAAGCCTCTCCCTCAAGAGTTTGACCCTAATTAACCTATGAAATCATGGTATTATCTTAATAAGTTTCTTTAGTTTCATGCTAGTTGGGGTCACTCTCATGAGACTTATAAATAGTTTTACAATTTAGCCATGGACTTTATTTTTGGCCAAAATTTTGATTATGATTCCATTATTTGTAAGCATAAACAATTATATGAGGTTTTTTCAAAGATTATAAATCACATGATAAAACTCAAACATTAAATCAAGAATATGCTCATTTAGCTATCTATAAAGACCCCTTACCTAATCATCAAACAATCCAAGAAAGTCAAGATAAGCCCACTTCTTCCACCAATAATGTAGAAAGTATTGTTGATCCAAATTATAAAGAGAATGTGGATAGCATGACAAATATGTGAAGAGTGGTGGCATTTATTGATTCACAACCTATCTACACTCCTCCTCATAAGACATATTATGTTATCCAAGATTCTTATCCAACTCATTTAAATGAGTTGGGGAAAGAATATCTTATTTCTTTTGATGATCTAATTTATGATTATCCCTTGTATCACACATTTCATACTATTTATGCTTCTCTCCCTTCATCTTTGAATTCTAATGATAATCTAATTCCTACTAAAACTTGTTCTTCTAAACTTCATGATCAATCTAAAACAACTACTTCTTTCTCACCAAACAATTTACAACGTTCTTCTCAACCTTCTCATTGTCATCAATATAAATTTCAATGCTCTTCAGATCCACCTTATAGAAACCTTATTAATCATTATGGACCTATATATAACAATCTCATTATAAGTTATGATGAGTGGGATCCCATTGCAGAACTTACTAATCTTCCATCCTAAATACCTTTTCTTGAACTCATGAGGGCATCTCCACATCATATAAACTACCTCATGCAACTCTTATTCAAGATGAATATCCTTTTCCCTCCTCTAGAAAGATGGGAGTTATTTGGATCTGAGTATAGTATATTAAAACAATATGAAGAGATGTCCATTTATGTTGATGAAACTATAGACACTTCTCTTTCTTTATGATTTCTTATCATATCTATGATTCTGGATGAGATTCTACTTTGTGAAAATGATTATTTATTATTTATTAACATCCAAATAGGTGATATACAAATTAAGTGAGCCTTGATCGATGAGGTTTCTAGCACCTATGTCACTTCCCTTGATTTCATTAAGAATCTTGGCTATTTTGAATGTAATCTCAAGTCTACATGCAACACATGACAAGGATACGATAGAAGGAAAATGCCACCCTTAGGGTGTGTGTGGCTTCCCATTAACATCCCACCTATCGCCATTCATGTGAAGGTGATTATCTTTAAATTTCCCATTTCATATAACTTATTGATTCATAGGTTTTGGACTCATCATATGTGAGCTATCACATCTTTTGCTTGCAAATGCATAAAATTTCCTCATAATGGAGCCATTTATAGAATTCAAGGAGACACCAACCCTTGGAATTTTGAATAATTCCAAGATATTAGTGTCTTCAAGATTCCTAATCTTGAGCCTTTGCTTATTGTTCCATTCCATGAGTATTAGCATCTTAACTTTCTTATCAACTCAATTAGAGGTTACAATTGGTATCCTCAGCTCATTGGTAACATTCCTCCCAACCTTTTAGACTTCAATGATGATGAGCCTGATGAGATTAACCTAAATATCAAAAATTATGATCTCTCAACTCATATCATATTATAACATCCTTATTCCTTACAACCTCCTTCTCACAAGCTTCCTTGTGATGACATTCTTATAGTCTTAACCAAGACTAGGCACTCTAATCACCAAGCTTCCTCCAATGACAAGGTCATCTTGACTTATGCCATCGATCTTCACACTCCAAATTATAATGATGGATATTATTTAGATGATCTTATTTTAGGTAGCCTTTTCTAATCCCATGATGTTGAGATTATTCATCACTACTTTTCTTTACGTGAGTCTTTTTGTACATCTCATCATTCTCTTTCATATATATTTCTTGATTCTTTCATTTTTCCTCTTTATCACAAGATAGAGATGGCACCGATACCTCTAATTTTTTAGGGCCACTTAGGACCATGATCTTGGATCATGCTATGACCAGACCTTATTCCTTTACCATAGCTAGGGTAATCCTCCTTAAACCTTCTACAAATCCCTCCCCTCCTTTAGTAGGTCTAGTTATAGTTAAGCCATTCTTTTTTCCACTTTAGTTGATCTTATTTCCTCTCCTATTATTGTTGAGCCTCTTCTTAATTCTCATCCTAGTGTTCTTCCTATTGAGCCTAGTTCCACTCCTTCCCCATGAACACCTTCCCTTGATGATGGTTTGATTCTTTTGCCTAAGATGGCTCCTTTACCCACCAAATGGCCTAATGAGTCCTCTTCAAGTTCTTCCACTCCTATTTTACCTCCTTCTATGAGTGTTCCTAAAACCACTCACAAGCATTTCTATTGCTTCCATGGGATAGATAATCAATCTTCTACCCATTATCATTAGTTATGATAATACCTTGATACCTTGCATCCTTCTTCTCCACCATCTGATAAAGCCATACCTCCCCCAAAGGTATTGCCTAAGTATCTTCTTAAGTATATAGAGGTATATTGTCTCTAGCACCTATGGGGAATGCATCACACTAATCATTGTCATATTCTCTAAAAACATCTTAAATATCACCTTATAACCATCCCTTGACATTCTACCATTCCTCCTATAGGTCTTTCCTACAATAAGGATCCTCCTTATTCTCCTATGGATTCACCTTTAGTGGTTTCATCACCTCTTATGGTCCTTCACCACCTTCTATTCTTCCACCTATGATTCATTCACCTATGGACTTCCCTCACCTATGGATTCTTTTCCACTCATGAGTCCTTCACCTATGGATCCTTTTCCACGTGTGATTCCTTCTTCTCTTATAGATCCTATTTCCATGAATAGTCTTTGCCTAACTTTCCTCCTTAGCATGATCCTTTGAGCATTCCTACTTTTTTAGTTAAACATATTAAAAAAGAAGTATTTTCCCAGTATTCACTAAAGATTGATGAGAATTTAATAATATTGTGTATCCAAATTCATAGAGACTTATCTGATGTATTGGATAATGTGTGTAGACAAATTTACCAGTATTTATGAGCACATGCATGGTGCTTTATCATTTATATTTGGATTGGATGTTTGATCCAATCTTATTTTCTATTTGATTATATCATTTGACACTGTGTCAAATTCTTTATTATCTTATAGCATGTTTCTCTTTCTTGGTGTACTATAGTTAGCTTATGTATCATTTTACATTTTGTATATAGTTGTATTTTTTTCTTATCATTACTTTATTTTCCTATAGAGTTTTCCTCAAAACTCTTTTCTTGTATATTCATGATTATTTCCAATAAACAAATCACCATCCAAAATTACATGTGTCAAGTTTGAGATAAGATTCAATTGATTATGAGGTTACACATCATTGAGATACTTCCCATATTGATATTTACTAAGTTTTATGCTTCATTTTTATTTCACCTTTTATTTTCTTATTTTCTAAGTGCATGTAAGATTACAACCATTTCTTGAATTTCTCATACTTCCCAGCTTGAATTAGTATGATAAATTTAAGACCAATTTTTTGATTTTTTTTTTTTTAATATTTCATTCTTCCCATCATGAAATAGTATAATTGATTGACTTAATTTTGATTTGTTTTTATTACCATTTGTGCCCTTTTACATGCCTTTTATTTTATTACATTGTTTGTCATACTTCCCAATGTGATATTTAGTATGATTTTACTTGTTTTAATTTAATACAAAAATCTTTTACATTGGCTAAAAAATAAATCCCCTTTTACCATCTTCTTTGCCATTTTTATTGGATTTTTATACTCGGTCATTTTTTGTTATTACACATTTACCAACTTGAACTAATGTGTAGTGCATTTCTTTGATTGATTATATTTTTCTAAAACCTTTTTTGGCCTATTTATTTTTAGCCATGCATGTGTACTCCATAATGCGAGAAAAGAAACCACACTGCATATATTTCCTAAAACATATACAACAAAGCTAAATACATGTGTTAGAAATAAATATGTCCAAAACATCCACAACCTCAACCATAATGAACAAATAAAATTCATCATAAAGATAACATACACAACCAACACTAATATGCCAAAAATAATACATCATATATATATATATATATATATATATATACATATATATATACACACACACACACACATATATATATATATGTATATATATATATATACATACATATACATACATATATATATATACATATGTATATATATATATGTATATATATATATATATATATGTATATATATGTATATATATATATGTATATATATATGTATATATATATGTATATACATATATGTATATATACATATATATATATATATATATATATGTATATATATATATATATGTATATATATATATATATATGTATATATATATATATATGTATATGTATATATATATATGTATATATATATATATGTATATGTATATGTATATATATATATATACATATATATATATATATATATATATACATATATATATATATACATATATATATATACATACATATATATATATATATATATACACCATGAGTTTGATACAACATAGACAACCATAAAAAAAGCCTCATCACTAGGGCTAAGCTCCACCCTATCTATCTCATGGTCTAGCCATGTTACTTGTAGAAGCCTCAGTTTGAATCCTCCAAACGGTATGCTATAATGAGGTAGTATGATTTCTTAATCCCTCTACCTATCCCTATAGGCATGTTATCTACACTTGTGCCTATACTAACTTAGCCTAGGTTATAGTATGTGCCTATGTTAGTTGAGTCTACATTGATATAAATTTCTACATCATCTATGTCACTATCTCTATATGTGCAACTCTCTCATTTTCCAAGGACTACTAGACCTATCTCTCACCTACACCCATCTCTACAAGTGGTTGAACCCTCTCGATATAAACTTATATCTACCTCATCTCCTTGCTAGCTAATCTAAACTAGCTCACCTAAGCTAGGGTTGATGGTACACTTAGATACTCTAGTGTTATGGGGTTATATGGATATAGAGTCTCATCTTGGATGTCATGGAGTACTCCCCTCATGATCCAAGTGGATCTCTCCATTTGTTAAAAAAATTAAGTCTTTATATTTTGATAAAAATGATTTCACAATGTAGATCTTGTCGAGAGCTTTCTGGCACTTTATACGGTTTGCAAAATGAACACCATATACAAAAGTTATAGGCTGTTGAAGTTCTGATGCGACATGGAAAAAATGTGGTGTCGTAAGATGATGTGGTGCAATGTGGACATGCCAAGTGGACCCAGGTGGTGGCACATGGCAGCCAATGGGAGTCCAAAAAAAATTTGGGCTTGGTTGATTTTTGTCTTTGACAGTGACAACATGTACGAATTATGTAATTTTATTTAAATCCTTATTATGCCTTGTATTTCCCACATATGAGATTAATATCAATGCATTTTATAAATGCTGCCAGCTCAAATGTCAAGTTCACTGCTAGCTTGCAGCTTTTTCATCCCAACTCGAGGACAATGAGCCCATATCCAAATTTTCTAATCAACTAAACATCCGAGTCAACAAAGCTCGTGATAAGCCTTGCCACATATGCCGAGATTGAAGGCAGCCGAGTTTAGTTCAAAGGACTGAGCCAAATCCATGAAATTTGGCATTTATGCTAAGTCTAAGGACCTGATAAGGCTTAAGTATTCTTAATATGGGTAAGACCCAAACAAAAGGGTGAAGTGTGGCCAATGCCACAACTAAATCCTTGGAGATAAGGCTTAAAAAAGACTTAAAGCTGTTCAAATTTGCCAAATGTGGGATAATAATGATAAGCTAAGCGCCCAGAAAGGAGGCCGATGGGATTGGAACCCCTGACCTACTATGAAAAAGGATAAGAGCCCAACCAACTCACCCATAGGAGCCAAGATAAAATTAAACCCATGAATTTGTATTTAAACAAGACCATTCAACCGACTGTGTATTAAAAAATTATAGACCCGTTTGTTGTATTTGGCCATTTTGGAGCCCTTAGAGGCTTAACCAGAGCTCAGAGTAAACTAAAAAGTTTCTTATAATTCTAATATGATCTGTATTGAATATTTATTTTCCCATTTTATAGAATTTTTGATGTCATTTTGAGCTATAGAAGTTGCCAATTTTGAATTGGAGAAGCCTCTGCATGTGATTCAGGAAGGTGAAGGACGTATTGAGTCAGCCAAGGTCTTTCAAAGGTCTGAAACATTATTTTTATAGAGAGAAATGATCTATTGTTGATTGTAAGTATATTTTAACTTGAAAATTTGAGAAAAATTAATGGATCAGTTTGATAAGAACCCAGGGACATAGGAATTCTGAAACCCGTAAATAATTTTTGTGTTTTGATCTTTGGATTCATTTTTGCATTTCAATTTTAGTCAAATTGAAGATTATATTTAATATTTTAATTAGATTTAATCATTCCAACATCTTAAAAGTTGAGAAATTTCTACTTCCAATTCAATTTATATTTTAGAATTGAGAACTTAAGAGATCTTTGTAAATATTTTTAAAAAGTAGTGAAGTTCCTACTAGTGTTTACGAGTCAAATGTTTGTATCAGAGCAGTTGATCAATGGGATTTAACAGATGGTTGTTATTTTTGCTTGTATTTCAGAATTTGTTTTGATTTTTGTGATTTGACAGGTGCAATGGGCAAGTTTTCAAATAGATCCAAGCTTGATGAGCTTGAAGTATATAACCAACAGATCCAAGAAGAGAATGCTTTCTTGAGAGCAAGATTGTACTCCTTGGATGAGGAGATTGCCCATTTGAAAACTAAGTTACAAGCCAAGGATGAGCTCATGGAAAAACTACAGAATGGTGGACAAGTGAAGGATTTGCCTTCCACTTTAGATGCAGGCACTATGATGGATGAAAACATTGTAAGTGAATGTAAGTCATCAATTGATTTTCCTTCCCATAAAGAATCTAGTAACAATGATTTTGGTAAATTTGAACAATATACAAAAGGAATAGGTTCAAAATTACTTTTTAAAATGGGATTTAATGGAAAAGGATTGGGAAAAGATGGTCAAGGTGATACTAGCCCCATTCAGGTAGAGAATAAGCCTAATCGTGCAAGGTTAGGATATAGATTTGGTATTTAGAATGAAACAAGTGAATGCTCTGAGAAAGCAGAAGCAAGATGTATTATGGAGAAGTGTAAACCATCTTGGATGGAAGGTAAAACACATTCTTTTCATCACACTTTCAATAATGTTGATTCTAATTCTACTAGATAACATAAATATTCTAATGTTCCTTTTGATTATGGTACACAAAATTTGTGACACATTTATCCATGAAATTTTTGTGGATTGTCTAATCATTGTGCAGCCAAATGTTGGAAACATAAATCTTTATTGGGAAAGATTTTGAAATATTATTCTCCTAGACAGAGTTCTGAGAGTAGCAATAAGAATATGTTTTCCAAAAGAGTGGACAAAAGGTTTTGTACTCATTGTAATAGAAGTGGACATCGGGTTGAAAAGTGTTGGAGACTTCAACCATCACACTATCCTGGTAATGGTAAGATTAAGATGGTCTATAAACCTATCAATAAGGTAATTAATGAAGTTAAATCAACCCATACAAATGTTACTAAATACACTAAAGAAATCTCACCAACTAATTAGTAAAATTTGATTAAGAGGGTTGGTAAATAATTTTTGACTTTCATGTTATCATGATTAGTGGATTGTATGCATAAAGGACATTTACCATGCTTGGAATGTTGATATGGTTTATTGGAGTGGCCTGTAGAGAAAAACCAAGGGACATGTTTAACATACTTGGATTATTTTCTCATGTTTGGGATTTTGAAACTTCATTTTTAAACCTTGACAACAGTATATGCAATTTATATGGGCATGATCAATATGTCTACTTTGAGAAATTTGCATTGTAGTTTATATGTTGTCTTTTATATTGTGCAAATAGAGGCTTATAAGACCCTTTATGGGCACCATTTGTAATTGTACTAATTATATAAACTATTATTTATAGCCATGCATGATATTTGTACATTCTATAAGACCCTTATTCATTTTTGGGCATTTTATTGTAACTGTCAATTGTGGTTACAAATAGCATGTAAAATTATTACACTAACAAATTGGTTTACAGTTGCACTTGGTGAATAATTTGTAGTGATTGGCAGATGCACCATTTTTGAGATGCGACATTTGTGCAAGTAGTGTGTTTCACTAAAATTTCAAGGATTCAATTTTAATTTTGAATCGTTACTATGATATGTTGCAGTGATGTTTTTGCAGAAGCATTTTTAATGGAGACCATGCTTTTGGGGTCTAAAAGCGCTTAGTAGGGAGGTTTGATCCAAGTGGATCTCTACATTTAAAAAAAAATTAGGTCTCCATATTTTGATAAAAATGATTTCACAGTGTAGAGCTCATCGAGAGATTTTTGGCACTTTTCACGATTTGTAAAATGGAAATCATATGCAAAAGTTATAGGCTACTGAAGTTCTGATGCGATAGGGAAAAAATGTGGTGTCGCAAGATGATGTGGTGCAATGTGGACACGCTAAGTGGACCCAGGTGGTGACACATGGCAGTCAATGGGAGTCCAAAAAAAATTTGGGTTTGGTTGATTTTTGTCTTTGATAGTGACATCTTGTATGGATTATGTAATTATATTTAAATCCTTATTATGCCTTCTATTTCTCGCATATGAGATTAATATCAATGCATTTTGTAAACACTACCAGCTCAAATGTTGAGTTCACTACTAGCTCACAAATTGTTCATCCCAGATCAAGGAGAACAAGTCCATATCTGAAGGTTCTAATCAACTAAACATCTAAATCAACATAGCTTGTGATAAGCCTTGCCACATATACCGAGATTGAAGGCAGCTGAGTTTAGTTCAAAGGACCAAGCCAAATCCATGAAATTTGGAGTTTATGCTAAGTCCAAGGACCAGATAAGGCTTAAGGATGCCTAAGATGGGTAAGACCCAAACAAAAGGGTGAAGCGTGGACGATGCCACAACTAAAGCCTTGGAGACAAGGCTTAAAAAAGACTTAAAGCTGTTCAAATTTTCCAAATGTGGGATTATAATGATAAGCCAAGCGCCCACAAAGGAGGCCGATGGGATTGGAACCCCTGACCTAATATGAAAAAGGATAAGAGCCCAAAAAACTCACCCATGAGAGCCAAGATAAAATTAAACCCATAAATTTGTATTTAAACAAGACCATTCAACTGACTGTGTATTAAAAAATTATAGACCAGTTTGTTGTATTTGGCCATTTTGGAGCCCTTAGAGGCTGAACCAGAGCTCAAAGTAAACTAAAAAGTTGCTTATAATTCTTATCTGATCTCTATTGAATATTTATTTTCCCAATTTATAGAATTTGTGATGTCATTTAGAGCTACAGAAGTTGCCAATTTTGATTTGGAGAAGCCTCTGCGTGTGATTCAGGAAGGTGAAGGACGTGCTGAGTCAGCCAAGGTCTTTCAAAGGTGTGAAACATTATTTTTTCAAAGAGAAATGATATATTGTTTATTGTAAGTATATTTTAACTTTAAAATTTGAGCAACATTAATGGATCGGTTAGATAAGAATTTGGGGACGTAGGAATTCTGAACCTCGTAAACAATTTCTATGTTTTGATCTTTGGATTCATTTTTGCATTTCAATTTTAGTTAAATTTCAGGTTATATTTCATATTTTAATCAAGAATGCAAAATTTAATTATTTTATCATTTATGGGAAATTGGATAAAATTTATAATTTGAAAAATCTGATGGTTTCAATGGATAATTGAAGTGATCTTTCAATTCACTTTATTTTAGTTTTGAAACATAATACTTGGATCAGATTTTAATCAAATTTAATCATTCCAACATCTTAAAAGTTGATAAATTTCCACTTCCAATTTAGTTTATATTAGGAATTGAGAACTTAAGATATCTTGGTAAATATTTTTAAAAAGTAGTGGAGTTCCTAACAGTGTTTACAGATCACCTCACTAGAGACCCCCATCTCTCATCCTCATCCATAGGTATGCCTATAAAATCACACTAGATTGCTATTATATCATTATCATATCTCATAATATCTATTTATATCTCTATAATACTATCCAAATAAAAACTTAAGAAATAATTCAACCATCTTCATACATATTTTTGTCTTGGCTCATATGATATCATCATCTGCATGATCACCTAGCATAGTCTCTCTGTCTGCAAAACCTCTTAGTACCTCCTCAATAGGTCACCTCCTTAGCTCGAGCCTAGATATCATGGTTCATGTTAATATCAACCTTCATCTGAGTGGTCTCTCTATCATCTCTTCTATCTCATCTATAGGATCATCTAAGATGTTTATATTTTCCACTCTCTTCTCTCAATCTCCACCATGTCCTTGATGTCCACTCCTCATCCCATTACAAGGCTATTAGTGGTACATATAGTATCTCTACCTCCTCTACCTCCTCCTCTACCAATCATCATTCCTAACCAGTCCATGGTCTCTCCTGACATGGCCTCAGTGTCAATCTCACTATTAGTGGTCTGAGTCCCCTCTTCACTTATGGCTCCCTCACATGCCAAGCCCACTAGTTGGACATCAATATCCGTATCAACAAATGAGGTAATCCAATCTATGCTACCAAATGTGGTTCTCTCTACCATGTATAGTGTTTAATCACCTCTCTCCTCTCTATTACTGGTATAACTATGTGCTAGCTCACCCATGCAGATATTATGTGCCCATATAACTACCACATGATGTCTATACATTTTACCAACTATAGCATTGGCATGTGGGCAATGACCCATGCTATCTTATCATTCTTCCATCTCCACACTTTAGGTAACCCATCATCAACCACATAGGGAAATCCATTTAATCGATACATGGGAAATCTCTCATATATCCATGTTATTAGTAGTATGATCAATCACATAGTCCTTTACCCTCTAACCAACATCTTGAACAAATCATAAATGATCTAGACCTAGATGATAGAGCCTAAATCATATAATACTCCCTCTTTTAGTATCATCTTAATCAAGGATACCATGAATAGTGGTACCTTGAAGTTCAACTTATGATAGAGCACTCATTGTATCACAAGGCTTATCACCACCTTCCAAAGGTCTAGAATATATGATATATACACATCATCCATATTGACTCTCTATCCTCTCAATATCATCTCTGAGCTTGTAACCCATAAGGCTAAGGCTCTCCTCTCCTCTAAAGCTATTTGATACCCCTATGGTCACTAGTGCTCCTACTATGGGAAGCCTAAGGATGGAATGTACATCCTCTAGTGTGATACCCACCTCTATCACATCCCTACCCACCTCCCATATAAAGGTGTTAGTCAACCATTACTAGCATCCCAAGAATATAAATAATAGGTCAATGTTGAGGGGGATATTGTACATCTTAGATATACCTCCTAGATCCATGGCTACTAGTCTAGCTTGATCTCCATCTATCAATCTAACCAACAATTTTGACAACCAAGACACAACCAACAACCTCTAGAATATAGATCATATCTATAGTAAAGAAACAACAAAGGATGTATTAGTTATTCCATGTGGTGTATAATCATAATACATTCTTTACATATCATTTCTATAATTTTAATTAAAAATAACCCTAATTAATTTTACCTTATTCATTTTATCCTATTTCTAGCTTCCTTAGTCCCTCTTGCACTCCTTTGGTCATTTTAGACCATTATAGCCCTATTTAGGCTTTCTACATGCTTTTCTATACTTATTTTAGTTCTATAATCAACCTAGTTTGATTGAAATTTCTTTATTTTTGTCATAATTGACTTTAAATTCTAAGTCAACCCTCTTATTTTCCCCTCCCTAGTTCTGATTTTTCATTTTGGTCCTTACAAACTATTTTCTTGCTTCATTTTACCTTTTCAACCTATAGATTACACTAGGTTAACCCATACCTACTGGGTTGACCATATGGATTCTACCCTATTTCATCCTACTAGGATGACCTAGTGAACCTAGTGTATTTTGTGTGTCGACCCATTACATTTTTTCCAAAGTGTGCATTTTATTCACTTTCTTCCTAAACCCTTCAAACCCATTTCCCATCTTCCTATTTTCTACCCTTAGAATCTAAGTTTACTCAATTTAGACATATGTAAATTATTAAAAACAAATTTTATTAAAAATCCACTTAATTCAATATAAATCTCAAAAATTGGTTTAAGATCTATAGTTACATACATGTAGTGCACTTGTTGCCACCTTTAGGTGTCCTCCTCATCTAGCCTATCATTCCTTCACAATCCTAGCCTTGTTTGGTCTCAAAGCTCTATTTTATATCTTTCACAATTCAAAATACAAAATGAATTGTCATTTTCCATTTTTAAAAACACTTTTCAAAATTCAAATTATTTAATTATTGTCCTACAAATTCCTTCTTTTGCCTCTATCTTTGTTTCTGCTCATCCATTTTATAAACCATAAAATGCATTAGAATTATGATGGTTTAGAGATTATTTTCCACTATGATATGCCTATCTTCTAAAAAAATTCATTTTTTGGCTATCTTTTGCACTAACCTCTATAGGTTTGCCTAGTGTACTCTACATTGGACACCTTCATTTCTTATAGTCGACTTCTTTATCTACACCACTAAGGTAAGTTAAAGGTATGTGTTTCCTAATATAATTCTTTTATTTATCTTATTTTACTACTTATTTCACCATATTTAGCATTAATGTTATATGTTATCATGTTCTCTTTCAAAGCATCATCCTGTGTTGCACTTATATGACATGTGATGAGCTTTAGCTAGTGCATATGTATACACATAATATTTTTAACTTTTATTGATTATTGACACTTTGTATCTTGTAAGAACCTATCAAGTCTCAATCTCTCTGAGTGCATGCCTTAATGGATGCACTAAATAAGGGGTGGGTAGACCATTGGTGCTTTGTAAGATTGTCATTCCTTTTGCCTCTTGTCATCTACACTCCAGCCTCCTAAAACCATTAAACCTAAGCTTATTATTCTTAGTCCTATCCTATTCTTATCACTTGTTATGTTTTATCCTTCATTTCCTACCTTAGCACCCTTTTGACTTGTCAATTGTGCTAGGTTGACCAAGTCAACCTAATACAGTTTAGGGATTTTTTTCTCTCTTTTGGTTTTTTGGCTTCTTGGCTGACCTAGCACAGTCTTAGAGAGTTAGTCCCAAAAATGTTCTAAGTCAACCAGGTTGACCTAGCACAACCAACATTCCTAAATTTTTTTAGGGTAAGTTACTACTATATATATAAGGTCATTCCTTACCATTTTAATAAGAGTGAATAATCAAAGAAATAAGTGTAAATGAACATCTACCTATTGACAACTCTACTTGGGGAATAAAGTTTTAGGGTTCAATACTTTCTTTGGATCTCCAATCTCATCTTGTGAATAAGTCTTTTGGATGCTTGGATAGGTTGTGTAACCTAGAGTTAATTTATCTTAGTTATCCTCACATACCATGATAATCTCTTGCAAAGCACCTTGGCCAAGAGGGAGATTGAGGCTCGCTAGGTTCATCTTCAAAGGTAAGTATTCCTAATTTTATTCCTCCTTTATAAGAGTAGATAGATAGAGCATATGTATTCTTCTCTTCCATGTATTAGTATTCCATATACATTGACATGAGTATATATATTCTATACATGTTTAGTTTAGTTTTTTATTTGTTTTGTTTTTAACCCACTAGCCTAGATTTAATTTTCTTGTTATTAGATTAGTGAACTATTAAATCATATGACTCTTTTAGGGTTGTTATGCGATTATGTTAGACTATAAGATTTGGAACCCTATCTCACATGGTGTGTTTTGACAAGTGACACCCTAATCAGGTCTAATAGATCCTCTAATTGGTCATGCTCCCACTTAACAATTGTATACCCTCCCAATTGAAAGTGTAGGAGTGATCTATCCAATCTGATCTAGGATTGATTTATAGACATGATGCATTTTTGATTGTATACACTAAGGTATATATATATACTGAGGCTAACTAATGAAATCTAGAAAAAATATGAGTAATGAATAGCAATGATCAATATCAAGATAAATCAATATATAATTAGAATGTATAATATGTAAGATAAAACTTGGTTATAGAAATTATGTATGAGATGCCCCCAAGTGCGTAGGTGTATCAATGTATAAACCTAGATTGGTGTAAATTCTCCCAATGGGTAAATGATAGTTGGTTTGGATTAGTATAGTGGACCAAAGTCCTATCTATAATATGCAAGAACTCACCAAGAACAGGTGAAGCATATGTGTATGATAAAACTGACTATACTAGGATAGCTATTAATATACAATATCTAGCAAGTATTAGAAATGTAAATAAAGAAATTCATACAATATGTAACATTTTTTGATTTTTATAATATTTTAATGTTTTTATATTTTTACATATTATATTATTTTTGTGTTTTCTAATTATAAGATATGTAAAATCATATAAAAGTAAATTATGTACAAGGATTGAGAGAGAGAAGGAAGTATGTACAAGGGTAGAAACCATACTAAATAATGAATCTCATGAGACTCACCATCAACATGACTTGTGTTGAAGAGTGGAACTATGATCATGTGTGTGGTATGGAAGGGAAACTGTGATCCCATTATTTGGTGTGTTGTATAATCTAAACTTGAAACTACCTGTGTAGTGATGCTATGATGTTATGGCATTGACCATGATGCCTGGATAATTATTAGGGTCTTAGGGACCCATATGATAAATTTATAAGTTTTAGGTGATGTATTTGACCTATGCTGAGAACCCCTAAAAAATAATTTATCTTAGAGTGAACTATTTAGAGGAAGGTCCTCTAGAATCTATGACATATCTCTGATGTAATGGTCTCTCTAGTAATGGTCTCTAACGGAGAAAATGTGTGTGTGTAGACACTATAGAAGTATACCTTGCCTACTCTGAGGACTCTACTAAACATTGTGAGGTATAAATAAGAATTTTAATCTCTACTAAAATAGATAGCCATGTAATTTTTGGTAGTGTCACTATAACTGTAGTTGGTGTCAGTATTAGAAGTGTGATTGGAATATATGATGGAAATACATATGGGATGGGAAGAAGATAATAATATGGGACACCCTCAATCTCAATGACTTACTTAAAACGCATATACTTGAGGAATCAATGTATTATAGATGGGATGGCTCAGAGCTGATGTAACCATGGCCTCACCAATAATATGTCAAATACACCCACACTATGTACTACTATAAATAACGTGGATATGTGCATTAATAACACATATATTGAAAGCACTATCTCCTAAATAGATCTCTAAACATGGCCCCTAAAACCACTAATATTTATATCTATATGTAAAATATCATGTTCTATGTATCCCAAGTTTTGTAAGAGTGTCATGGTGCACATGCTTATGTTTGACTTGTTTTCAACCATAACATTGTGAATAAGATGGTGGTATATATATATGATAATATGAATATCACATGTAAATATACATAATTATCCATAATATCTTTCTTTAAAGATGTGATAAATGGTCTAGGTGGTATTGTAGTTTGATACATGCTAATAATATTATGCAAGGGATGTGTCTCCTTTATAACTATGTGATAGGAAGCTGGTGGTGGATGAGATTGGTATGTATAATGAAAACTTTATTTTACCCTACCTTATTATATAAATTCTTAGGAAAAGGATCCAAAAATATCTTAAGTGCCTTTAACTTTGTTTTTTGTTTTGGTGCCTTGGTGGGTATGCCCACATCAATAATGTTTGCCTTAATAAGATCTTGTATCTTGTGCTTCAGGCTAATGCATATATTTTTGGTGTGGATTGGTACCCTATGATACTCATATAATGGATTTGAATCATAAATATTTGGAATAGGCCATGTATTATCAACCTCTTTAATGGGAGGGAGAGATATGACATTACATTCTAATAGTTATTTTAGAACTCATTTTGGTGACTCTAGTAGATTAGTGAAAACTCTATGTTGAAGAGTTACTAAAACCAATCTAGGAGAAGGATCTGAAGCTATGTTGACTATTATCTTTGATCTATTTTATTCTCTATGGCCTTGAATTTGTATGGATGTTTGTTTGAACTCTTAATAGTTAAATCTGATCCATTTGTGTATTTGAGTTTTCCCATTTCTAAGAGCTTCACCACTCTTTCCTTAACTATGTGGCACATATCTATAAATGTTAGATTTTTTTTGTATAATATTACTTTGTGAATTTCTATTAATAGACTCTATTTTAATATATTTTGAATCTCTCTATCTACCGTAGGGCTAGTCAATTTTGATAAGATTATCTTGTACTGTAAGACATAATCAACTATGGGCTCATTTGACCTTTGTTTTAGCTATGCCACTTATGTATATGATATATTATCACTTATGTTGATAGATAAGTGTTCTAGGAACATATTTTCTAAAGGATTGAATGCTACAATAGATTGTTTTGGCAAATCATAGAACCATTATAAGGCATAATCCATGAGACTATGTGGAAATAACTTCCTAAGAAGCTAATAATTGGACACATATTCCAATCATGATACCTGAAAGGATTTGAGGTGATAATCCAGGTCACCCTTGCCATCATATAATTTGAGATTGGGTACAATGAAACCAAATGGAAAAGGATTTATTATAATGTGATGTACTAATGGTGTATGTAATAGAATGTTGGAATCTAAAGCTTGCTCCCTACTCAAGATGTAACAACTTAGATTATAAAGAAATAACATAATACATAATTTATTGTACATAAAGAGGAGAATAACTAGCCATAAGTGGAGTAGCTATCACTGATGGTTGAATAACAAGCTTGGGTTGTGATATATGAGTTGGTTAAGTGGGCCCCACTTAAGGTGTAACAATATCATTAACTAGAGTGGTGGAATATTAACCATTGTTGTTATTATTATTTATTTCTAATATGGCCTATAAAATTTTTGCATGATCATGGGGCTATTACCAAAATTTATCTTTGAAGCCATACAATACCTCATCATTATTCACAACTATATCATTATCATTAAGTGGAGATAGTGTGTCTTGATCCTCAATATGGACCTAATCTTGTTCTTACTTATATTTATCATACTTAGATGCATTATCATTGAATTAAAAATAATAAGGATGTGAAGGATTCATAACTATAGTTGTAATAGGTTCCTTGTCCTTATTATAGGGTCAGATAGCTGAAATATAAATATGATCTATAGGACTACCCCCTAGTCTAACACTTCTTCTTAAGGGAAGAGAGACAAATTTTTTAGATGTAATATACCAAATAAATTAAAATATAGATACTACAAGAGAATTTATGAATTATAAATAATTAATAGAAGCTAATGAAAATAGGGGGAAAAGGATACAAACCCTAAGAGCATCCAGGGTTAGGGTTTTTAAAAGCTAGGTTTTTTTACAATAATTTAAATTAGATGTAAAATAAATTGAAATATTAATGAAAAGTTTGATTTTAATTAGCTAGGTTTCCTAAATAAAATTAGAAAAATTAGAAGTATGCATCCCTAAATTTATTGCATAAAAATAGGAATTAATGAAGCTAGGGTTTTATGGAATGTTCATAGTGAGATGGGTTCACCAAATTATTTAACCTTTTTAGGGTTTTACACCTATAATTACCTATGTTGGTTAAAGAGATGAGATACCTAAATCAATTAAATAAATTTTAATAATTAAGCTATTTATTTATTATGATTTTGACCTTATTTGACTTTTTATAAATAGTAAAAAATAGGAATAAATATAGACTAATTGAAAATTGACTATCGTAGATGATCTAGGTTTTAAAATTAGAGATCTAAGTAGTGGTTTGTGTCATCAACATGATTCTAATATTTTATTATTCACTAGACAGTATCACCCAGTTTGGATAGTAGCACCATCTATATGAAGTGTGCTCAATGTGGCACTAATTCCCCCTTTATGACATTATTCCTATTTTCAAGGAACATTTGTACTTGTGTCTGTATGCTATTTTCCTACATGACTAAAACATATATATGTGTATTTTATCTATAAATATTGATTTTATGTGAAAAACCTAGTTCTCTTTGCAAGCATGATATGATAAAGAATTGAGTGTGTTAGTAGGATGGACTATACGTCCTCAACACCTTGCTATGTTGATATTTTCCTATATATTAATACTTTGAAGAGGGATCAAGTCTAATTTAGTTATCCCACTTATTTTTTGATGTATTTTCAAGTAAATGCTAGAATTAGAGTGGCCTTGGATTCCTTGAATGTGTTTGATCTTTAAAATGATTGAAATTGACTTAGAGTTGATGTAGATGGTAGTTTGTAAAAAGTAGGGTAGAATAAGGATATTGTACCTTGATTTTACACAACTTTATATTTGGTTTGAATAGATTTTGCATCTATTTTACATCTAGTCAATAGAGGTGGATTAGACTTGTATTTATAGGGTTATGTTTCTTTTGAAAAAAATAAAATGAGCTTAGGCTAATGTTAGGAGGGGCACACATTTTAAAAACTATCCGTTGGGAATAGTTGGGGCTAAGGCCAGTACCACCCAATTGGGGAAATTAGTGCCATGTGGTTATAGTGTCCCAAATGTGGTACTAATGTCTTTTTAATAGACTGCTAAGAAATTTGGATTGGAGTTAGGGGTGATAATTCAGGGACTATGTCCTAACTAGTTGTAGGTGATTGGGGTTTGTTGAATGATTATAAATACAAGTCTAAGGATCTATAATAGGTCCATGGATAACCTATGGATAGGTTAGCATAAGAGAAAATCTTAGCATATAATTACCACTTTTAAGTGATTACAGTAAATAAGTACCCAATGTTAAAATTAATAATAGAAAATTGAGATAAATTAGTAATGAATGGAAAAATGGATTATCCAAAAAAGTGAATATTCATTAATAAGTTTCCTTTGATTCAAGTGAAGAAACTAATTTTGGGAAATTATTATTTGGATACATTATAGGGGAAAGAAAAATATATCTATGGGTAGTTATTGGTTCTTTCTATTTCAAGGTTAAAAAAATATTGAATGACTAATGAATGAGGGATATAATAAGAAGATATATATTATCCCTAGGATAAATATTTATAACCAACATAAAGATGTCATTAATTTGATCAAAATAATAATAATTTAAGAACTAAATTATACCATAATTCAATAGAGTGGAATTATAGGCAACTTGGTAAAATGAGTTTGTGTCCTAGCCATATGCTAGATTATGTTTGTTGTAGGTATAATCCCTTGAGTAATGCTATAACTTACCTATACTGATAACCAACCTTAAAAATTTGTATTTAAAATAGAAGTATGTTAGTCATGTGGGTTGAATGTGATTATGGAATATTTATCCTAATATACTAACACTTATTCTTATGGGCATTCATCTAAAGATGTGTATGGTATTTGATTGATAAATATGTCATTGTATGATGTTATATGTGAATGAGAACCTTTATTTGGTGTATAATTTACCTTAGTATTATTATATATTACTACTAAGATAAGATTTTTTTTTGAATTAGATTTAAATGGTAAACATACATTGTATTCTTACACAAACCTCTTTATCATTAGTTTATTAATAAATTCTATGGAAGATAGTGCTAGGAAAAACCATCGATGGAAATGTAATATGGGTTATTATTACAAACTAATGTGCATTATGTATCGGATATCATATATAAAATAATGATCCACATATTTACTTATTATTAATGGTTTTCATAAGTACAACTTGGGGAGGGAATAATGCATAATTATCATGTGTAAAGATAATTAAGGGATTTAAGTTTGGGTAAGACTAAGATTAACTATGTATGTGTGAGGTATGGATGAAAATATGAAATGATTAATATAATTAAATAACATATTTATTTTTAATAAATATTCCCACAAATTGATTAATAGTAATTAGATTATATAATATATTATTTTAGATATAAAAACATGTGATTAAATATTTTTAGAGTGTCATATATAATTACTTGTATATTATAACCTTCTTATTGATTTGTATAAATAAATATGAATAAAATTGTTTAAATTATATTTTAATACTCTCTCTAACTTTAATTTTATTAATATTTTTTGGTTTGGGTATGTTAAATTTAAATGGTTGGATATTCTTGTATGTGATCAATGGGTGTAGTAAACTATCTATGAGTTTTGGTGTACAATAAAAAAGAGACTTGAAGTAATTAGTTGTGTCTTATTGATAGTCTTGCATGATTATATAAATTTTTCTTATACTTGATTATACGAGTAATGATTATAATGTACGATTGTAAGTTAAATTTGTTATTAATAAATAATATTAAATTAATTCCATGTAAAATCAAATGATAATTTGCATATTAACTTAGATTTAGTGGAAATTATCATGAAAAAATAAGTGTGAATCAAAATACTATGAAAAATGAAAATTAGAAATGTGTAAATCAAATTTATGGATCATGTGGTGGTAGACTTAAATGGATAGGAATAAATGCATTTTTGTTAATTTATTTTTTCTTGATTGGCATCTAAAACATATATGTATGTAAAATGCATGTATTTGTGTTTTATTACTTTATATTAGTCAATAAATCAATCATAATGTTGTTCTTTTAGGAAACAAATCATGTTTGTTTAGTATTTTTGGGTGTAAATTAATGTCATGATACAAATACTCTTAACCAAATATTTAAGTATATTATTGGAATTTATTTTTTCCCTCACCATTATATCATTTAATGATGATTTTAAGTTAATTTTAGTTCTATATAACTAGACATGTTATGTGTCTTATCATTATTTATGATTTTATATTTATTTGTAGTATTTTAAATCAAGAGATATTTAATTTGTTTTTAAGTTTACTTCTTATCCCCACTAGATCTTCCCTCAACTTTATGTTCTCAAAGACCATATCAATGATGCAGGTGAATACTCTATGCATAAAGAGACCAAAGTTAAAGATAATTGTTACAAACAAAATTCCAGCCACATGTAAATCCATATCATTAACCTAATCCCTGAGTTTTGTATCTCCCCCCTCTTTATTATATTTTATCTTGTCCCTATAAGTTTTATCACATGTAGATATTTTTGGGAACTTAACATGCAGGTGTTTAATTCCATTATTATATATCTTTTCCTTTTTTTTTTGGTGTATATACACCCATCAAACATATCAAGTTCAAAAAGACCCCTTGGCTTAGTTAAATTATCTAATCAAGGTCCAACTCCATATCAATTTTATTTGAAATAGTGGGGCCACATTAACTTTCAAGTGGATAAATATCACTAAACCATAGAGGGCTTCATAATTTTTACCCCAAATTTTATATTTTATGAAAAAAATTAGTGATTTCCCATATGAGATTCAATATTTAATATATTTTCCTCATATGCCCTATAATTAACATGGTTATAATGACATGAACATCATTGATGGTGTGTTTTATCCTTAGCTTCTCACACCTACCCATATTTAATTCTAAAATTATGATCATGAGGGTGAATCTCAGTTAGACACATATAATCAAATAGTCAAAAAAATGGAAGATGAACTAGCTAAAATGAAACCTAAACATAATCTTACCCATACCAATGCTACCTCCAAGATGATACATTTTGAACCATTATAATAATAAAAATTTATCATGTTGAATCATTAATTTCCCTCATATAGTTTAGATCCTATCTATAATCCCATTTATAATACCAATAAGGAGTCAAATCAATGTAATACAACCACTTCTCAAATTAGTGATGTTACAAGTAATCTCACTACCACATTGGTGGGGCATATTTTTTTAGTTTTAGACCAATAATATTATGCCTTAACTTAATCCTACATGTCAATTAGTTGCTCATAATAAAACTTATTCCATAAATAGTTTATATATAGCTGTTATTCAATTAAGTATGTTTAATCCTCCTCATTGTCAACCCTCTCCTTTGGGATTCTCTCATAGTCATGTCAACCATGTATTTGGTCATGGCACAACAAAACCCAAACATAAAATTTTATCCTATTACAATATGTATTAAAAATATTTTCAATTTTATAATTATCTTCCACTTACACATCTCAATATTCCTCACATATCAAAGATCGTACCAACATGAATGGACTTCATAATCTTCCATGTTGGCCACCTTAAATTTCTACCAATCATTTTAGAGATACTTAGGTTTATTTTGGTGATACTTAGGTAAAAAAATTCAAGACCAAAACTTATTTAGAGTACCCAAATGAAATATTGGATGTACTATATATGTCATCACCTTATCTCTCCTTCTTCATGAGCTATTCAAATATAAAATGGAGGGTGACCTTAACACTCATAACAAATCCTATGTAATGAAAATAAGAGAAATCATCTTATGGAATGTTTTCATGACCGAAAAATCCAAATTAATTATAAGGGATTGTTATAGATTAATATTACAATCTTATTTAAATGTATATCTTTTAATTTAATTAATTCATAACCTAATTTGTTAAAGCTTCTGACATGAAGAAATTGCTTTGCATGGGAGTCTATGATTTTTTACACATTAAACAAGAGCTCAATGAGTTTGTGACCCACTTCATTACTAGGTGGAAAAAGTGTTATACTCCTTTAATAGTGCTACTCACATGGACTGACTACAACTATGTGATATATTTTTCCACTCCATTAACAAAGAAACTAGATAAGATTCCCAAAAATTTCCTCAAAATTTTTTATGATGTTTGGTTTAACACCATAAAAATCATCCAATAAACTTTATTCGATGACATAAACACCTAAAATATTACCATCTTATATATATATATATATATATATATATATATATATATATATATATATATATATATCCACTTCATTAACAAAGAAACTAGATAAGATTCCCAATAATTTCCTCAATTTTTTTATGATGTTTGGTTTAACACCATCAAAATCATTAAATCAAATACATTCAATGATGTAAACACCTATGAAATTAATGGTAAAATTTACACTCCCAATAAAAACAATGGGAATTACCAAAACAGTAATTAAATTATTAAAATGTAAAACCAAAATCATAATGCCACTATGGATGGGGACACAATAATAATAATAATAATAATAATAATAATAATAATAATAATATTACCACTCCCATTATCAATGTAATAGGTTTTAACATATTTATAAATCAAAATAAAGTTCCACATCAGAAAACCTTTTAAAAAATTTAATGGAAAAAACAAAAATAAGAGACTTAGATAATTTGACCCATAAAATAGTGATTTTTTCATAGAGTTATTTGGAATCATATCTTAATTTTTAGGCAGTATGAAAAATTCACGTAAATATTATTATAGGATAAAAATAATTATTTATTGAAATGTTCATGTAATCCATGATTGAAAATTAACCTCATACGTGAATGGGTCTTGTCTCACCTAAAAATTCCAACATGGGGATATATAGAAATACTTTTCCTCATCATAACCAAAAGGGAGGTGCCCTTTAAGAGTTAAGTTACCCAAAACACCACCTTCACCTACTTTATCTTTCATCTAGGCACTAAATTTAGTTAATTCTAATGTAGTTCCCTTTAATGTACAAAAAGGGAAATAAACATTCAGTGGGCTTGTGAAGCTTTAGATAAAATTAGAGGTTAGCATCGTTATGTATTCTCTATATTACCATTCTAAGTCTTTTCCTCACTCTTTAAAAATAGGTGATGATTTCCCAGAGATATTATACCTATAAAATCCTACAAATTTGTTTGGATCTTAAAGATACATTTTAACATATATCATTATGGGATTATTTAAAAATTATCCTTCCCATAATATCGATTTAATTGAGGCTTTAGGTATTGGTCATCTTGTGATGATACCGATCATCCTGATGCCCAAATAAAATATGTTTTCCTTGATTTTAATTACTATGGGAAAATATAAAAGGATACCAAATACTTATTTTTCATAATTGAATTACCTTTATATGTTATGATGTCCTAAGTGGAGGTTAAAATTTATATATTAAATCTTGGGTTCATAATAATTATTTAATGACTCATATGATTAACTATGAGTATAAAATTAACATTTTCCCTTATATTTTATTTATGAAATTGGGGACTAATTTCTTGGCTATTTGAAATACCATTAGGGGATATAGGAATCTCAAATCAAGTTCCATTAGGAAATTTATTATAGACCCAAGACCATCAATATAAAGTCTTACATTAATTGAAACTATTTTTATTATGACATGATAATAGGGAGACCTTGGATCCACATGATGAATTCCATTATATTGAGTTTAATCCAATAAATCATATTTATTAATTTAATAAGTTTTAATTTTATAAGGATGAATCTATCCCAATTTAATTATAAAATACCTAAATATTGAGTTTCATATATACTATCAATCTCTATATAGCTAATTGGAAAAGCCTCTTCCTCATTCTCCTTTGGAATTTGTCACCATTATGTACTTTCTTCTAAAATAAAATGGTTAAACACCTAAATACAAATAGGAACCTAAAATAATATTTTTGTATTTACCAATACCACTTATAATTTTATCAATTCATTGGAAAAATACAAGCCTTTCATCCCTCCCTTTGATATGCATAACATTAAGACACACACCCTAAGGGGTTACCTTCCATCCCTGTTGAAAATATCACATACATGTGTAAGACTAAAATATATGAGATAAGGGATTATCATCATAAAATGAGTGTTTATTCCTTGATGGCTTACATAATATCCACTTTCATGATGCCAAGTGTTTCTTTGGGTGCATGTGTCAGTTTAATTTCAATGTCAAATGATGGATAATTATGCATTTTGCATCAACAAATTATTTATTATACACCAACCATGTTTCAAAGTACAAAGCCTTCATTTTAGGAATAAATTTTAAGAGGATATGAGTCCAAAATAATATATATTTGATGATTTTAAATTATTTTTTAATAATGTTTTATAATTCTATCAGACCATATCAAATTATCTTCATCTATGCAAAATTATTTTCCTCACCATTGCTAAGAATTCAAATTTATTTTCCATAGAACATATACCTCAAGAAAATATCCAATTATAGACTTGTAATTTGTGTCAAGTCATGTAGTTTCAATTACTTTATTTTATTTTTATACATTATTAAAGATGTATTACATTAGGATTTTATTGGTGCACTTTTACTTCATATTATACCCTTAATAGTATTTCATTATCCTCATTTAATCATGAACACCTTTAGATATGTAATTAATACACCTTGGGATTCACCAAAGTGACTTATAATTTATTTATGTTTCCATTTTAGATATTTTATCTCTTGAAAATTTCATAAGTGTTCTTGACCTATGGTCTATATTACAAAAGTGGTGGAGTCATTTATGGGTCCAATGTGTAATCTTATCATTATTTCATGTGCCTAAATTGTTAGATTTTATTCTTTTTAATAGATGGATTTCATGAAAATGTGTCAAAATTTGAATTCAAATATGTATATATATATAAATTAATCAAAAGGTTTTAATAATACCATATCTCATCATAATCAAGTATTTTAAAGAACTATATTTATCACACACTCTGCCATTATTAAAATTTATGAATTTTATAAGTTTGTGGATACATACTTATACTAAAATTAGGATTTAATTAGTGAAAAACATATATTTTTATTTTAAAAACATATGTTTCATAATTTTGGGAGACATATACACATATTTCATTGATGACATGCATGATTTTTGTGTTTCAAATTGTAATATTATTTTAAAGGGTAGGAAGGGAATTAGTTAAGTCCCCTCACATAAAAATCCAAATTTATATGTATTTTTAGTACTAAATTAAGCTTGAGAAAAAGAGATGAAATTATGACATTTATATGCATATTTGTACATATTAGAGAGAGGATTTTAGACATATACTTCTAACTAAGTGTTTCAAAATGTTTCAGGCATAGGGATCTACATAAGAATTGTCAGAATAGGTTGTTTAATTTATAGAGTAATGTTGATTTTGGGCCATATGAAATTGGCCTTGAATTTTATTAAGTCATGAATTATGTCAATATGTCATATCATTATCATTTTTCTATACACTCTTATGCTCTATTCTAAAATCTATTTTCAACACTCTCAGTTTGTGTTATGACTTGAATAAGATAGAAATTAGGTACATATATTTATCTTCCCATTTCAATTATCAATTTCTCAAGGATATTTCATCAATATTACCTTTTTGGGACATAATTAAATATTTAATCACTATATTCATTGTATTTAGACCATTTTTCCCTTGTGCCATCATTTTATTTGGTTAACATAGTTTTTAAAATACTTATGCAACCTCCACATAAATTATTTTGGTAAATTTACTCCTTTGATTGTGTAGCCTAATGTTTTAAATATATTTTTTAACTTGATAATTTATAAAACTTTAACCTTATTATTTTATGCTATATTACCCTTTAATATTTATTATTTTTATTGTTTATGATATGATTAATTTAGGATTTATCTTTCTAATTTTCATATCATTAAACCTATATTCTTGCATCTTATCTATGTTTCTAGCTTATAACAATTAATAATTCTATAAATAAGACATATAATAGGATAAGTGATAGATTGAGTGGTAGACATATTGATTTGGTTCAAAATTATTTATTAAGTATCTGAGTTTACTTAAAAAAATGGTGAACATTGATGATATTCCTACTCGTTATATTGATGATGATAAAAAAATGTTTTGAATCATGAAAATGTAAATGTTGTGAATGATAATGCATGTGATTCCAATACAATTTATAATGTGTGTGATTTCAATATTAAGAATGATAACATTTTCAATGATAATTATGTTTCAAAAATTAATACTATAAGTAAACATGAGACAACTTGATTTTGGAAACTTCTTTCATCATATTATTAATAAATTTATGACATGATTTATTTTGCTATAGAGGAACAAAATGAAATAAATTTAGCTAATGAAAAATTTATGAGGAAGTACATGTTACAAATTAATCTTTGAATGCTTATATTTCACCTATTAGAGGTTATCTTTTTATATTAGGTAATGAGGCCAGTGGTCATCATGCTTATACTCTTGCGCATTTGTAATCTACTTCTACTCAGGTTACTATGAATATTCCCTTTTAGCTTAATTCTTATTTTGTGCCCCCCATTTTTTATAAACCTTTTCAATACCTTTCTCAATTTCCATAATTTTGTCATTGAATTTTCAAAAAAAAAATAGTGTCTATTCATACATGTGCTATTTATACTAGTTCTCTATTTCAAAAAATTACGTAAGATATACAACCACAAATTTGACTAATTTCACAATTATTTAAAAAATAAAGACATGTTGTGACTAAAAATGATATATTACTTAATCCATTGGATTAATTACTTACTCTTTGCCTACTAGTTTCATTATAACTAAGTTTTATCTATTAAACCGCATGGGCAATCCTTTAAAACATATCACATCATTCTTTTTTGCATATATTAACTTTACAAAAAATGGTAGATTGTTGACGAAGGTATTTCCTAGAAAAATCAATGGTTAATACTTAGATTGGTTTTACCACCTACCATTATACTTTGTGTGCTACATCAATTATTTGGCCAATAGTTTTTTAGTTTATTTTTCAATTAATATTACCCAAAAGATACTGTTTTCACATATTATATAGTTAAAATAAGGACATAAGGAGACTACTAGTGAGTGTGTACTTAAATTAAAAACAAAATTTAAAAAAAAATATCTCACTAATAACTTTATTGTGATTTAAAATATATGTTATATTAAATTTTTCTTCAACCTATCAATGATAAAGTTATGTTTAGTATATATCAATCTTTCAATGAAATTTGTCATAGGTTAATAGCACTAAGATAAATATTTTAGAGGATAATATTTTTAAATATAAGACTAGTTCCCCAACCTCTATTGGGTTCAAATATCAAGGAAAAACAAAATTTAATGATAAGGTTAATAATACTACTACTTTTGAAGCTAAGAATGAACCCAAGAGTGTAGCTAATGTATTATATAAACCATTTGAAAAAATTACATCTTAAGAGTGAATACAATTTAAAAAATTAGTTTAATGTCTTATCCAAGTGATTAAATGATTTATTGAGTGAAATATGATCTCTTTACCTCCAAAATGTGAGTTTGAAGAATTTCAACCTTTAACTAAATATTATGGCATGGATGCATAATGTGATTATTATAGAGTATTGGTAGGATTATTCAAAAAAAAAATGACATACATATTCACCATAAGGGATTATTAATAAAATAACAAAAATATCTATATATTGATAGAACATAAGATTCTAGATTTCTAGGTTATGTGGCATCACTCGATGATTCATAGAAATTCCAAATAGACTGCATGAAGGGACATGTCTCATATATATGTCTATTAAGTAGACATAGGTGTTAGGTTATGGAGCTAAAAGCTTCACCCAGATGCAAACATGGAGGGTTGCTGAGTGTCATAGTCATCGACATCGGCAGGCCACACCGATGTCGGGCAGGGGTCGACAGAAAGCAATCGACATCGATAGGAGTCAACCGACATCAGTCATCCTCAGGTAGACAGGGACTGATGTTGGTCACCTATGCAGTTCTAGAACTGCCTGTTGATGAATAGTTAGTTAACGAACCAGTTATTTGCATGTTAAAGACTAGTTTGAGTCTTGAGCTGCTTGTCTAAATTATTATATGCATGGAATCTATATAATAGACCCATGGGGCTATATTTTAATGTGTAGAACCAGAAGAGTTCTTCCATTGGTGGAATCATAGGGGTTCTTCTAGGTATGTAATATTAGGGTTGATCTGCAGGTTGTTGCAAGATCACGGAGGAGATCTACATGGGTAAGTAAGGTCAGTTGATCTGCAGGGGTGTGTGTGTGCGAGGGTCAAAAGGAGATCTGTGGGGTAGCAAGATCCAAGGTGACAACAACACATCAAGGAGCAAGATCAGTTGAGATCTTCTTGGAGTATCGATTCATACTCAGTTATACTGGCAGTATTGTACTGACTGGTTGAGGTGAACAATAAGTATGTGTTAGCCGTTTGTTGTGACCTATATTGAGAGAAGATAACTCTTGAGGGAAAGAGATCTGTACATCTGAGAGGTGTGAGAAGAAAGTATGATTTTCTTCATTATATTTCCTTCTAGAATGAGTTGAATACAATTGTGTGTTGCCTCTCATATTTTGTGTTATTTCTTATTTCTAGTTACTTGTACTTCTATTTATTTCTACATATTTAATTGCTAATACAAAGGTAATCAAGTGTGCTCTTAAATCTGACAAGTTGTGTCAGAGCTTTGGGGAACCTAGGTCCTATCAATTGGTATCAGAGCGAGGTTGGAGGTTCTCAGAGTGAGGTTTACTAATAGGTGGTTTAGATCTGGTTAGTGTTTGTTGATTACAAGTCACTCTCAGGGGTTTTTGATTGAGTGGGAGTATAGCAATGGTAGAAGAAGGTAAGCTGAGAATGGAGAAATTTAGACATAGGGGTTGCACCATAGGATGTGTGGTGGTTGGTCTTCAAGATTGAGCTTGAAGAGGAATACAAGCTAGGATACCAATTAGACAATGTACTGGTACAGGTATAGGTGTAGCTATTTATCTCCAAGTGGGAGATTGTTAGATTGTGGAACTAAAAACTTCACTCAGATGCAAACATGGAGGGTTGTTGAGTGTCATAGTCATCGACGTCGGTAGGCCACACTAACATTAGGTAGGGGTTGACAAAGAAACTGACATCGGCAGGAGTCAGCTGACATCGGTCATCCTCAGGTAGATAGGGACTGACATTGATCGCCTGTGCAGTTCTAGAACTGCCTGTTGACAAATAGTTAGTTAACGAACTGGTTGTTTGCATGTTAAAGACTAGTTTGAGTCTTGAGCTGCTTGTCTAAATTATTGTATGCATGGGATCTATATAATAGACCCATGGGGCTGTATTGTAATGTGTAGAACCAGAAGAGTTATTCCATTGGTGGAATGATAGGGGTTCTTCTAGGTATGTAAGATCAGAGTTGATCTATAGGTTGTTGCAAGATCATGGAGGAGATCTATATGGGTAAGTAAGGTTGGTTGATCTACAGGGGTGTGTGTGTACGAGGGTCAAAAGGAGATCTATAGGGTAGTAGGATCCAAGGTGATAGTAACACATCAAGGAGAAAGATTAGGTGAGATCTACTTAGAGTACTAGTTTGTACTCGGTTGTATTGGTAGTATTATACTGACTGGTTGAGGTGAATAATAGCTATGTGTTAGCCATTTTTTGTGACCTATATTGAGAGAATATAACTCTTGAGGGAAAGAGATCTATACATCTGAGAGGTGTGAGAATAAAGTGTGATTTTCTTCATTGTATTTCTTTCTGGAATGAGTTGAATACAATTGTGTGTTACCTCTCATATTCTGTGTTATTTTTTATTTCTAGTTACTTGTACTTCTAGTTATTTCCACATATTTAATTATTAATACAAAGGTAATCAAGTGTGCTCTTAAATCTGAAAAGTTGTGTTAAAGCTTTTGGGGAACCTAGGTCCTATTAATTGGTATCAGAGCGAGGTTAGAGGTTCTCAGAGTGAGGTTTACTAATAGGTGGTTTAGATCTGGTTAGTGTTTGTTGATTACAGGTCACTCTCAGGGGTTTCTGATTGAGTGGGAGTATAACAATGGTAGAAGAAGGTAAGCTGAGAATGGAAAAATTTAGACACAGGGGTTGCACCACAGGATGTGTGGTGGTTGGTCTTCAAGATTGAGCTTGAAGAGGAATACAAGCCAGGATATAGATTAGACAATGTGTTGGTATAGGTACAGGTGTAGCTGTTTATCTCCAAGTGGGAGATTGTTAGGTTGTAGAGCTAAAAGCTTCACTCGGATGTAAACATGGAGGGTTGTTGAGTGTCACAGTCACTGATGTCGACAGGCCACACCGACGTCAGGTAGGGGTCGACAAAAAGCAATCGACATTGGCAGGATTCAGTCGACATCGATCATCCTTAGGTAGACAGGGACTGATGTCGGTCACCTGTGTGGTTCCAGAACTGCCTGTTGATGAACAGTTAGTTAACGAACCAGTTGTTTGCATGTTAAAGACTAGTTCAAGTCTTGAGCCGCTTGTCTAAATTATTGTATACATGGGATCTATATAATAGACCCATGGGGATGTATTGTAATGTGTAGAACTAGAAGAGTTATTCCATTGGTGGAATCACAGGGGTTCTTCCAGGTATGTAAGATCAAGGTTGATTTGTAGGTTGTTGCAAGATCATGCAGGAGATCTACATGGGTAAGTAAGGTCAGTTGATCTGCAAGGGTGTGTGTGTGTGTGAGGTTTAAAAGGAGATCTGTGTGGTAGAAAGATCCAAGGTGATAGTAACACATCAAGGAGCAAGATCAGGTGAGATCTACTTGGAGTATCGATTCGTACTCAGTTGTACTAGTAGTATTAACTGACTAGTTGAGGTGAACAACAGCTATATGTTAGCCATTTGTTATGACCTGTATTGAGAGAAGATAACTCTTGAGGGAAAGCGATCTGTACATCTGAGAGGCATGAGAAGCAAGTGTGATTTTCTTCATTGTATTTCCTTTTGGAATGAGTTGAATACAATTGTGTGTTGCCTCTCATATTTTGTGTTATTTCTTATTTCTAGTTACTTGTACTTTTGGTTAGTTTTGCATATTTAATTTCTAATACAAAGGTAATCAAGTGTGCTCTTAAATCTGACAAGTTGTGTCAGAGCTTTGGGAAACCTAGGTCCTATCAACCTTTAACTAAATATTATGGCATGGATGCATAATGTGATTATGATAGAGTATTGGTAGGATTATTCAAAAAAAATGACAGACATATTCACCATAAGGGATTCTTAATAAAATAACAAAAGTATCTACATATTGATAGAACATAGGATTCTATATTTCTAGGTTATGTGGCATCACTCAATGCTTCATAGAAATTCCAAATAGACTGCATGAAGGGACATGTGTCATATATATGTCTATTAAGTAGACATAGGTAGTGAGTTGGTATTTATATTTCATGATTTCAATATGTAATAAATCACTTGAAAATAATAGAGATATAGTATGAGATAAGATATTGTAATAGAGAGACAGTGGAGGTATATAGAATTAAGATATATGTTGAATGTAAGATATTTTCTAATTTATGAATAAAGAGATAGTTTAGGAAAGATATATTTTATATGTATGATATTTGTGGATAAAGTATATATCCACTTCAAAGTTTTGTTTTCATAATCTTAATAAGTAATATAATTGATACAAACCCTTGTGCCATACCAATTTCAATTGAAGTCTCAAAAAACCCATATTAATATGTACAAAGTATCAAATATTATGTCAAAATTTTGTGACATCAAATTAAATTTAATTAATTGATGTATATGGATAATGACCATTATTTTTTGGAAGCCTACACTAATTTAGATAGAAACATGGTGGGATAATTTACTTGGGGTTTTTTATAAACAAAATAAAAAAGGACTTGCAAAGTTGTACCATTGATAAAAGATATTTTTTAAAGATCATAATAAAATGAATTTTATATTTTATTCACCAAATTATTATAAAATTTGATTTTAAGACATTCCAAACATACATAAATATTATATTGTGGAACAATAAACCTATTAAGTGGATTGTGAAGAAATTTTATAAATTTGAAGAAATTGAAGAACCTTGGATAAGATCCATTGAATATTGGCTTTAAATTAATCTATACTCATTATTGATTATCTAGACATTAAAATCATGGTCGAGTTTTGACTCTACAAATGTTGAGTTATTAAATATATCTAGAGGAATATTTTTGAAAAAGTGTCAGTTCTTATCCATAAGTTATTTATGGGTGAAGGTTTTGTTAGAAGTAATAAAAACTTATTTTAGGGGCCAAGGAACGTAAGGGATGTTGTGCATTTATACTAAGTAGATCATGTAGAGATTTGAATCAATGAGATATTTAGTCTAAATAGTTAGGAAGGTTAAAAATGGTAGAGGAGATAAAATGAGGTAAAAAAATAGAAAGAGATTAGCATAATGAATTTGAAAGATATAAGGTAAGAATATAGAGTAAGATATAGTTAACAAAAATGAAATAATAATATGAGAGAAATATAATGGGAGATGAGAATTATAAGTCATATGGGAAAAAATAAACACGAAGAAAAGGGAAACAATATATAATGTTAAAAAAAACAATGAAAGAAGATAAAGACGTGTCAAATAGGATTGATCCTCTCACCAAATATTAGGAAGACCTTAACCAAAAAAAAAATGACATAGCTATACTGAAAATATTAGTAGATACTAACATAAAATAAATAATACAATAAAGTAGATTAAAATAGATACTACACTACACATAATTTAAAGTGTTGATAAATATGCATAAATTAGTTAATGAGTTAGCCACACTAGTGGGAAACCTAAACCTTTTCAAAATTGTGGGAGAGGAATCCCAAAAGGATGAAACCATTATCACCCTTAATGTCCAAGGAAAATATATGAGAAGAGACATAGAAGTGAATAAATGATAGCATATAATATAAAAGATAAAATATAGGATAATACACAATAAAAAATATAATACCATATAGTACTATTTGATAAAATAGAAATAAAAAAGAAGGAATTAGATGATGTATATAGTGATGTTTTTCATATTTATCTTTTAATGATGGTCTCTCTTGTAATAATAATTGATAGATCAATCTTAGTGATTGCATCTCCTAAGAAGTGCACTAGGAAATGGGTGTGTTTGGATCATGGTACTTTGTGATAGATGTTTTCATACAATTTAGTCATACCTACATCACTATCAGCCTAATCTCTACCAAGTCTCTTTTCATTTTCTTTCTCCATCTTTTTTTCAAGTTTTTAGCCTCCCTATATTTATAATTACATTCACATTATTTATATTGTTATTTTTTAATTTGTTTATCCCTATAAACTATCGACACTATTGATATAGTTATGATATTTATGTGTCTTATTTACTCTATCAGGACTAATGATATAATATTGGGTCATCTAATATAATTATTATGGATCAATCCATGTTTCTATGATTGACTTAGAGTCACATTTTATTTCTAAGTTTGGATATTGATATATGGGTTCATAAATATCATTTAAAAAATTATAACACTCATTTTATCTGCTTGCACTCACATGTCTTCCCTTAAGTAGTATAAAGGATGAATTAATGGATAAATGCTTATTATTATGGAAGTCAAGTCTTTCCCAAGGTCATTGAATTTGAATAGGAGGAAGTTTAATCATTGAGGTGTTCCATAGTTTTTTGAGTCCCAAACTAATGACACTTAGGTATTGATCCATTGTAAAGTGCCACCATAGTTAAATTGGAGATTGATGCACTAATTTTCTTTCCTTTTATTTTACTATTATATAGATATGTTTTGATTTTTTTTAAACTATTATGTGTTTTTATTCATTTAAAAGGTTTATTTTATGGTAAAATATGTCATATTATAGGGTGCTTAAGCTTCCCATTATAGTCATATATAAGACTTAGTATAGGCTGCATTTGCATAGAATATAATTATAATTAGCCATTTGGTATTTAAACATTTTATAGTCTAGTTTATTTACTCTTTTGGATCTAGGTTACCCCTAGTCATTATTTCATTGCATTCGGTTCATTTTTACATCCTTGATAACCTTTAACATACTTTGTTTTAATTTATTAATTTAATATTGGGATATAATTGGACACAATATCTCATATCTTAGGAATAGGATTTTGAACTGTATACCATTGATACTGAGTGTGGATTACTATCTAATAGATCTATAGCTATTTACACCCCTTTTTTATAGTTATAGTTTGGTATTTATTATATCCTAGTCTATAGAGAGAAAGAGTATTATTATCTTGATCATATTAACCCCCATACATATGAGAAATTATAGATTATAGACTAGAAAATAATTTAAAAACAAAAATATAAGATAATGAGGATAAAGTAACAAAGTCATAAGTTAAGTTAGACAAAATAGGTTGAGATTAATATTGAGAATAATCTCAAGGAGATAGAAGAATAAAATAATCAAAAAGAGGAATGATTGGTGAACCAAAATAATGTGATAAAATAAGGAGATGTAGAATTAGAATATTGAGATTGTGAAAAGGAGATAGGAAATGACTCACCATATCAAAACCCCAACCATAAGAGACCACTTAAGGAAATGAACCACTTAGATGAATCATAATCCTCTAAGCCACATAACATCCAAAGAGACAACCCATTTCAAATATGAGTGAGAGAATTTATAGGATAATAAGTAGCCAAAATTTTGAAGCTATTTAGTGAAGAGATACAAAAAGGATAGAGTTTGTAAGAAGCTAAGAGAAAGTCTTAGGCAGTAAGTAATTTCTTAGAGAAGTGAAATGATACAATGTAATAATAAAACCTTTAGTAAGATAAAAGAGTGATATTGATAAAAAGTCATTCAAAATTAAAAGAACATACATTAAAACAAGAGGATTTTAGGTAGGTTAAATAGTAGTCAAGAAATCATAAGATCAATAAACTTAAAAATGGAAAATGGGTTAAAATAAGATGAAATTACCATTATTTAGTAAAAATAATAAATATGTAAAAGAAATATTGTTCATACTAGATAATTCAAAATATTGTAGATGAAAAAATAAAGTTGTTTGACTTTGTGGGCACATTATATGAGATGCAATTAAATGGTAGATAAATGCCAAGCCAAGACATGAGAAGTCAAGAATGGATATACATGCAACATGTAAAAGAGATTTATACTTTCAATATGTTTCAAATAAAAGTGTAATTAAAATGAGGGAATTATAAAAAAAGAGAAAAACTATAAAATAATCTGATCAAAGATTCAAAGTAATGGTGATAAATTTGGAAGAAATCCTCAAAGAAAATATATGGGTAAAATGGCTCATTTATGGATTAGTATCATATTTAAGAGAATAAATTGATCATAAGATATTTATGACTTTTTTGGAATAAATGGTGATGGTTTTAAGGTTTGAACAAAAGTCATGGATGGGAGAGAAAAATTCCTAATTAAAAAGAGATATGGAAAAAATTGTAGCAAGATTTAACATAATTAAGACTAAAAAAAGAAACTTAGATGAAGGGAGAAGAATGCATGTCTTCCAAATTAAATGGGAATGTGGAAATATCAAGGTTTGGTTAATTTTGTTTCTCATAGAAGGAAATTTTAGAATAAAATATCCTCATTATGATATGGACAAAAGATAAATACAATGAGAATAATACAAATACCAGTGGAAACGAAACCCCTTATATAACCACCTATATACAAAGAAAGGATATATTATGGAAATACACATTATATTACCAAAATCATCAAAATAGGTGTAATTTTATGTAAATAAAACCTTTTATAATCCAATTAATGTACTTCACAACATGTGGGTCATTTAAGTATTATAGTCACACTTTTCATGGCCACAATGTAATGGATGATTTAAAATATATGAGATGGATAGAAATGCTAACCCAATATATTCCACCACAATCATAAAAAAATCATACACCACCAATATATCCCTTAGGATACTAATTAAAACCATAACATCAAATCCCACCCCTAGATATGTCTATTTATGATCAAGGCAACCAAAACCATTACTATAAAAATAATCAAGGAAATGATAAAGGGTAAGTCAAAGAAGTAACTAAAGAGGATCTCAAAATGGTTTTAATGGAGGATATAAAGATGAAAGAGGATATAAAAAAATGTATAACTGATATGGGACATTTTCAATTAGTTACAATTCTATAAATATGGGGAATATTGAAATAAACTACATAAAATAGGCACAAATAGATTATGGGCTTTATCATGAAAAAATGGTGCATGATTCAATATCATACCATAAATATACATAATAATACAATAATGGTGGAACCAAAATCTAATAATGTTTATGAGGTTCTCTATAAATATTAAATAAACATATAAGGAAGGTACCATAAGATTCTAAACTTATGGGATGATGCCACAAGATCAGGAAACCAACAAAATATACCAAACTGAAGGAAGAATTAAAATTATTGATCAAGAAGGAATAATTATTAAATAGGTCAAAATAATGTTAAGTATTTTTTAAATATAAGAGGGAGACATAAAAATAAATATTTAGGCCTAAGAATTGAAAAACTAAAACTGTATTTAGCCATAACTACCTACAAAATAATTACTACTAGTAAGGGAAAAGAAAAAGTACTGAGATTGAGGATGACTCAAAATAGGATAATGATGGTGATTAACCTAGTAGACATCAATATGATGTGGTAGTTAAGAAATGTTAGAAAAAAATTTAAGAGGAAAAATATAAGGATACATAGAAAATGACTTATTTTGAGGAATAAGAGATAGATAACTTATATAATATGCAAAAATTAGTCAAGTAGGGACTATTTGAGAAATTAAGACAATTAGACAAGTATTGAAAAAATATGGAGAAGTAAAATAGAGTTAAAATATTTCAAAACGTGAAATAAAAACCACTTAAGTATACATTTACAAAAAAATGTAAATGGAAGAAAACAATTTTGATTCATGTCAAAATAAATGGGCAAGAAATGAAAAAGATGTTATTATATTTATGGGTGTACATAAATGTCTTACCCAAGATTACATGGGGACTTTTGGAGAAACCATATTTATATGCATAAACATTTTACATAGCCACGAAATATGGTGTATGTTGGGAAATTAAGATAAAAAATATAAATATCACATAATATAGGAAACCACAAAGAACATACTAAGACATGTGAACAAGGATTTAACATATAGAGGAGGTTAGTCTTGTGTTAGTCTCATAAAACCAATTAATTGAACACACTAAATTCCTAACACCTCTAGCCTAGACACTAGGGAGAGCTTAGGTAACAAAACTAAATGAAAGCACAACAAAAACATAAAATAAATAACTCTTTTACCTTCTTTGGAGCTCCTAAATGGCTTTTTGAATGGCTTGTTCAACTTGTGTATCAAGAAGTATTTGACAATTAAGCTTGCTTGTCTCCTTCTCTCCTTGGCACCTTGGATTTGATGCTGTTTGGATTAATATTTGGGTATGGTAACACTTCTTGAAAGGAATTTTAGGAATTATAAAACTATATCAAAAGAGATTGTTGAAGATATTTGTGCATAATAACTTTTCACCAAAATCGATATTGTGGTTCAATAGGCAAGGCCTTACATTTATAGCCTTAGGAATTTACTCTCAACCAAGGTGAGTTAATGTTGGTTTTAAACATGGAATGGGTTCAAACTAACCCTAAGTGAGTTAAAACTAACTCTAGTTGAGTTAATAGTTATCAAGTAATTATGATTTGCAACTACTAGGCATGGCTCTCAAATTCAACATTTTAGGATATTTTCAAAGAGCTTGACAAATCACAAAGGAAATGATGAAAGGCTTAGATATTTTTATTTTTTAAATTTCCATTTTTATATATTCATCAATTTCAAATGGATAATTTAACCAAACATTTAATATTGTTTAATTATATGATTGATTCTAATTATCCTTTTAACTCTTTCAAGATTTGATTAAGTGTGGAAATGCCCCATGTAATAGGTCCATAGGCCAAAATTGATTGTTGTGATGTTGTAAAGTGATTAAGGATGAATGTATGAGAGTTTATTATTTCATACAGGCTAGTATCCTAAATAGGGATGCCTCAACATGATTTTAAGCTTTAATAAATGATGCACAAGCAAATTTGGGATGTTTAATGATTCGTAGAATTAATTTACAATGGTTTCTAGGAATCAATTTGAAGTTAAATGGGAAGCTAGTTGAGGCCAAGTTTAAGTGTCTATAGGACAAACTACATATAATTGGTTTCCATCAGGGCATACGCTAAAAAAGAGGTATTTATAAAGAGGGTATAAAATATATAAAAAATAAACTATATATAAGGAAATTAAAAACATCTATAACCTCAATACAAGATGTTAAGAAGATAAAATTAAAAAAGATAAATCATATTAGATGGTTAATTGAGGCATCTAAACTAAAGTTTGTACCCAATATCTCTCTAAAATGGGATATAATGACATTGAAATATAACATTTACTAACAATTATAATAAAATATAAGCATGTAGAAGGGAAAATAAATTATTCTAGTATAATTATTAAAACTAAATAAAATAAAGAGTATAGATATAGGGATAATTACCTTGGGTTGAATTGTCATCACATCAATCTTCCACTTAACTCAATTGAAATTTTAAAATGATATTATAGGTGAAGAATCAAATAGAAAGGATGAAGACCTAAGTGAACTTAATTTTGGAATAAAAATATTAAGTGGTGGTTGACAAGGAAGGTTGGTGATCATTCCCTCAAAAGAAGGAAAATGATGGGACCAAAAGGTAAAATGGGGTGGAAAATATTGATTTACCCATAGGTAGTTATAATTAGTGGCATGATTAGCTACCCCAATTGGGTAGATAAATAGGATGATTTGTCCATATGTGGTTATAATCATCAGCATAGGTGGGATAAAAAGGTAATGATTTATCAAAAGGTAGTTACAATCATTGAAAAAAGGATAGGGTAACAAGTAATGATTTTCCCAAAGGTGGTTATAATCATTAAAATAGAAAAAAATGATTTGCCCATAGGTGGTTATAATCATTTCCAAGATAAAAACATGGCCCAATTGGGTGGATATAGATAATGGTTTGCCCAAAGGTGGTTATAACAATGAAAACATTCCCCAGTTGGGTAGAAAAAAGACAATTATTTACCCAAAGGGGGTTATAATCATTAACCTCTGGATAGATCAAAACACAATGATTTACCCATAGGAAATTATAGTAATTGGTTCTATGGGTGGGACAATACATAATGATTTTCCCAAATGTAGTTAGAATGATTGGCATCACAAGTGGGATGATATACAATGATTTTCCTAGAGGTGATTATAATCATTGGTTGCATGATAAAAAAATTGGTGGTAAATTTGATAATGGGGATTACATATTGAATCCATACTCATAGAGTAAGTGTAATCTGGTATAAATGAGAAAGATGAATTTTGGAAACTTGCTAGTATGGAGATGCACATCCTAAATAACAAGGATTAAAATTATTTCATGATTTAATTACTATGTATATGGGTAATGATTTGGGGTAGATAAAAAAAATTTAGATGCCAAGGATAAGTACTATAGCCTCATTAATTATAATTTTTCCTAAAATAATTTTTATTATATCACATAATGGTATGCACCATGATAGAACACCATATAACTTAGCCAAAATATGCATAGGGATTGACACGTGATCCAATAAATAGTTGAAAATAATGCATTAATGATAAATACCATGACAATAATATTGACATATGAATATGGATGTAATTAAGTATAATGTGCAAGGAATCACCCAATGAACACAAATATATTAAGTCAAGGACAATAATGAAAGAAAATAAATAGGCAAACAAGTAAATAAACAAGAAGACAAAACACAAAAAAACATAAAAAATAAATAGAACAAAATAAATCAAAACACCACACAATGTTTAATCACAATGTTAGTGTAAAAATAGAAAAAAAAAGATAGCAAACAATTGCTTCTAGGTTTAAAAGAGATAACAAAACAAGCAAACAAAAATAAGGGAATAGAATAAAAGGAAGGGGGTGGTTGAGCTGGCTCCAAATACACTAGGAAAGTGGATGTTGCCTACATAGTTCCATGAATGTAAATTACAACATAAAATTCAAGTCAAATGTAGCTCTCATAGGATATGGGATAGAATAAAAATGATGATAAAAAAACATGATTGTGTTATAGAGGAATATGGGAAGGATCTCATAAAATGATGAGTGCATGGTGCATTAGGCTCAACAGTCATTAATGCATTAAATTTGAATACATAATGCATAATATGAAGACTCAAAAAATTGTGAGAGAATAAGGATTATGATAAATAAGGATGGGAAAACTAAATGACAAGTGGTTACTTATGAAATATCTAGGGATCCTAAAATATTTAAGGTAAAGAAGTGGTGGATATGGTGATTTTTAGGATTTTTGTAAATCATTTAAATTTTTTTCTAAAATTTTTAGAGCATCTTAACTTAATGGAGGATTACAAGATACTAAATGGTCCAAGTTCACAAAATGGTAAGAATGTACAAACTTTAAATTTATTGTAAAATGATGAGAACATGGCAAAGGGTGACTGAGCTAATCTCAATATGAATCAAGCACTACCTACATAGTCCTAAGATGGGACCTCAAGTCATTATAGTTCTAGCTTATAGTAGAGGAACTAGACTTAGTAGTAACAAATTCTTAAATTAGGCAAATGGTACAATATGGTATAGGCATGACAATGTGGTACTTCAAGGCACAATAAAGGTGTTGGTTTTAATTTTCCTATAGGTAGTTATAATTAAGAAACAACAAAATAGGTCAATGATACTAATTTTCCTATAGGTGATTCTAATTAGTATCACAATGGTAGTACTCTAATTTTCCCAAAAGCAATTATAATCAATAGTACTATAAAAAAATGAAAGATGGAACTGCTAAACTACTATCATACCACTCCAAAATAAGGCCTCGATCTAGAATACTTAATCAACTACTAAAAATTGATCTGAATCATCCCATTGAAGGTGATTGAAGAACTAATGGAATAGAACCAAGGTTAAAGGGTTGGGTGGGTAAGGTAAAAACAACTCTATTTGATAGGAAAGGTACAGTAGAATGGTATAGGGTAGAATGGTATGGTAGAAATAAAGACTGTCAATATTATGGTATAATGAAAATGGGCCTCATAGACAATAAGTCATTTATCTCAAGAAAATTAACACTTGAGGTGTATAATGTTTATTGACTCATCGATTTTATCCCCATTTGGTGTAGCAAGACTCTATGATTTGAAGCCATAGTTTATAACAATAATATAGGGGCCAATCTAGTTGGGTTTGAACTTGCCCTTATGTTTCTTATCAGTCATGGTATTCTATTAGTTTTATTTGAGAACAAGATCAACAAACTTGAATTCTTTATGTTTTACCCACCAGTTATAGTGGCCACAAAGTTAGTTTTGGTATGTTTGAAGGTTGTTGATAATGACCATACATTTCTCATCAAGTAACTCTAGCTCTTGTAAGTGATATATTCAATAATCTTCATCATCCAGGACATGTTTTAGTGATATTCATATAGAAGGTAACTAAACCTCAATGGGAAGAATGGCCTCAGTGCCATAAACTAGGGAATATGGAGTGGCTCCTGTTAGGGTATAATAATTAGTATAGTATGCCCAAAGGGTGCAGAATATTTGTAGGTGTCAATCATGACAAACATCATTGACAATATTTGTAGGTATGTTGACAATGGGTTTTTTAGATGTTTTTTCTTGGATATTACCTTGTGGGTAATATACCATTAATTTTTTTTGAGTAATGTGATACTCAACACATAGTTGTTTGACATCCTTGTTCTTGAATGATTTGCCATTATCAAATATAATGTTAGATGGGATACCATAGTAATAAATGAGATGGTTAAAGATAAACTTTAGAATTATTTTCCTATTCACATAAGTGAGGGGTATATATTAAACCCACTTAGTGAGATATTTAGTAGTGGTAAGGATGTGTTTATGACCATTAGATGAGGTTGGGTTTATATTTCCAATGAGATCAAGACCCAAGTAGAAAATGGCCATGGTGTATACATTGGTTTTAAAGTTTTGGCCAAGGCATTAATCAAATTGGTATGCCTTTGACATTTATCATGCCTTTTTATGTAAGTAGTTGCATATAATTCTATAGTTAAACAATAATACCTACTATGTAAGATTATTTTGGATAGGATGGACCTACTAGTATGGGCTCCATATACTCTTTCATGAACTTACCATAATGCTAATGTTGATTTTCTTGAAATTGAATAATGAAGTAGAGTTCTATCAAAGTTATAATGGTAGAGGGTTGGTCCAAATAAGGTATATCATGAGGCTTGGTGGATAAAGGCCTTTTTCTATTTATGGGATAGGCTAGGTGGCATAATGTGATCACGAAGGTAGGTAAATAGGTCTAAATACAATAATATCAAATATCATTATGATAGTTGAAGGTTCATGAGCTAGCACTAGAAGATTTTCAATGAGGAATTGATATTATTTTTTCGTATCGGTATGACAAATCAAAGAGCCAATGGTAGCCATGGAATCTGTTATTCTATTACTGGCCCTTGGTAAGTGTTCAAAATGTATATTGATAATCTATTGTTTGAGAGTGTCAATAATGGCCTTGCATGGCACTAACATATCATCTTTGGTTTGAAACCTAATTGATGATTAACTAAGAATCACCATAAACATTGAGTTGTTAAATATTCCACTATACTACTTGATGAATCCCTACAATAAGTGATTCACATTTGGCTATGTTGTTGGTATAAGGAAAGCTGATACAAAATGATTTAGGGATAAGATCCCCCTATGGTGTAATAAATAATAGGATTACCCATAATCTATGTGAGGTGAATGATCCATTAAAATAAAAATTCTAGTGTTACTCCTGAAGAGGTGTTTGAATGATGGTTATAATGGACTCATCTAGGAATTGGAATATTAGAGGTTTTGTATCTATAAGGTGAGATTTAACAAGTTAATCTGCAAGGACTCTCCCCCTTATAGCCTTCTAGTTAATGTATTCGATCTCAAACTTGCTTAGAATCATGATTCATTTTGCCATGAGACCTTATAATGTTATCTTAGATAGTATATACTTGAGTGGATCTAATTTGAGAAAAATTATGGTTTTATTGTTCAACATGTAATGCCATAGTTTTTGAGTTGAAATACCATAACTAAAGATGCTTTTTTGATGGGCATATAATTGAGTTCATATAAAACCAATGTATGACTTAGATAGTACATGGCATGTTCCTTTGAACTATCATCATGCTGAGATAGAAGTGCCCCCAGGGCATTTTCTATGGTTGATAGATACAATAAGAATAACTTTCCCAACATAGGTGTAAATAAAATAGGTGGATTGACAAGATAATCTATGAGGTGTTGAAAAGCTTTTTGGCATTCTTTATCAGAATGAAATATGACACCCTTATTTAATAAGTGTGTAAATGGATGGAATTTATTGGTAAAATGAGATATGAAGCATCTGATATAATGAATCTTGCCCTAAAAACTATGAAGATGCTTCAAATTAGAAGGTGGTGGCATCTAGGTAATGGTTTGTAATTTGGTAGGATCAAATTCAATGCCTTGGTGATATACAATGAAGCCTAGAGATTTGCCTAAAGTAAATATAAAAACATACTTCTTAGGATTGAGTATGACTTTGTATTCATGAATCCTGTAAAATATTTTCCTGAGTATGGTTGGGTGATCATCCCTAGTCTTTGATTTCCCTAATATGTCATTAATATAGTCTTCAATATTCTCATGCATCATATCATGATATATGATGATCATGGATATTTGGTATATGGCCATAGCATTCTTGATACCAAATGGCATAACTTAATAACAAAGCATTCCCTATGGAGTGGTGAACATTATCATATATTAGTTTTTTGGTGTAATCTAGATCTGGTTATATCCTAAAAATCCATCCATTAGTGAAAGCATTTTGTACCTAGATATGGAGTAAACCATAATTCCAATGTTTGGTAGAGGAAAGTCATCTTTAGGGAATTCCTTGTTTATATCTCTAAAATCAATGCAAATTTTGATTCTTTTGGGTTTTTTACTGATTGGCACAACATTCAAGATATATTTTGAGTATTTGATCAGTCAAATACATATCAATTCTAAGAGTTTTTCCAACTCTTTCTTTACTAATGTAGCAATGTGAGGATGCATCTTACATAATTTTTTCTTCACAAGTTTGGAATCAAGATGTACAACAAGGTGGTGTATGACCTAGGTAGAGTCCAAACATGGCATGTCAAAATAGGGCCAAGAAAATATGTTAATAAATCCCCTCAAGATATATATATATATATATATATATATATGCCATATTCCTCCTTAGTGAAGGATGTACCTAATTTGATCCATTTTGGGTCATCTTGAGTCTTGATGTTGACTTCTATAGTGTCTTATATAAGGAGAGTGAAACCATATTCCATAATAGTTAACAATGATTTGAATTGGCCTGTAATGACAAAGTATTCTATTTGGACTAGCTCTTCAATTTATCCTAGGCAAGATAGATCATAATCTCCTAATGGTAGTGATGGATACATTACAAACACTACTATAAACTCTTGGATGATTCAATAAAAGGCATGCTATTCTTATGAACTAAACTTAGACCCATAGAAAATTTCATTATTGGTGGTCTTCTAAGCTATATTTGATGAAAGATGAGCACCCCCATTTAATGGTGCCTAAAACAAGTTTTCACTAAAAGACTGGCCTTTCTCTTTACTTTTATCTTGGTCCAAAAGTGCCTCAAATATTTTTTCACTTTAGGACCTCAATGTTTTATTTATTTATTTACGGCTAAGTGTGTTCACTCATTCTCCAAAATAGGCTGCATGATCTAATTTGATTGAGAATCCTTATTTGTGGTCTCCCAACAAAACATTGTCTCTTAGGCCTAGAAAATCACAAAAGGCCTCATCATTCTCAAACTCGTCTATAGACATTATGGATTCTTGTTGGTCCCAAGTTATAATTTGAGGGTGATAAAGAGGAAGTAGATTATGTTGGTTAATTGGGGTAAGATTACAAATGGCATGGGTGTTAAATAGATTGGTATTAACTAGGTATTCATGAAGGCCATGATTGGACTCTACTTTATTATTAACATCATCATCACTAGACATTAGCATTGGAACATAAATAAGATACATAGGGTTACCCTAGGTAGTTTAAATCTAATACCATAGGTTACTTTATATTGAGCGATATAAATTTTCTCAAGTGTTCCCTATTGATTTGGTTTGAGGAATCCTCCTTCACAGGATTGATTTTCCATGATCCTATTTGGAATAGGATACTTGGATTTTTTATAGTATTTATCCATTTTATCATTGTATAACCAAGTTTTTTCACTGGTAAGTGGGTCTTATTCTTGGTCAGTGCTAGTGTGAAAATGATAAGAGCTAGACTATGGAGTTTTCCTTTTCGCTTTCATTTCCACTCCATGTAAGGTAGATTGGATTTAGGTCTCCCATAGGACTTGGGGTTCTATGGAATCTTAGAAATGTGAAATGTATCATAGGTAAAATATTGTCTTAAGTCAATGGTTGTGATAGCAAAATGATAAGACATTATAGGAGGTGGCCTATGGGAATATGAATCAAGGCTATATGGGTCTATACAATTCTCCTTTAGTAAGTCAACAAGTATTTACTTGCCTTTATCCTTTTGGGGAATCAGATCTAGAAAAAATGTTAATTATATCTTTCATACTCAACCTCCAAATGATTATAATATTCTTAGGGATAAAAATCTCCATGAATGGTGACCTCCATACCTGAGTGAGAGAACTTGAGACACTAGTGCAATGTTGAAGGAATCACATGAATTTCATGTATCCAAGGTGTACCCAATATCAAATTGTAAGATAGGTCTAGGTCTAACACATGTCAAAGTGTATAATGGTTCAAAGACCCAATGATAACTATCTAGATGATGGTGCCTTATGATACTCTCTCTTCATTGTCATAGGACTTGATAGTAATCATTTCTAGCTGAATATTGACTGTCATGTATCTGAGATGATTAATGAGCTTTAGTGACATAATATTTAGGATTTATCTTTTGTCTATCAGGACACACTTCACTTTGTGACACTTAATGATAACTTTGATGTACAATGAATTATTATAGATAGGGCTAAGGGATGGCATATCACTTTGGTCAAAGGTTAAATATTTTCCTAGGGTTAGATGTCCAACCAAAGCTTGGATTTTATTTTGGCTTATGTTGTTTGGAACTTGGGATTGGTTGAGGAAATTTATTAAGATATTATTATGGATAATAGAACTACTATCAATATAAAATGGATATTTGTGTGGGCATTTTCTGAAGTTGTTCCATAATATTAAATGTCTTTTCCTTCATAATGGTATATGTCTTGTTCCTAGCTATAATGGTGAGTTGGATGGGTGTAGTTGTAAATGGTTAGGGGATTAGAATGGTAATTTTTTACCTCCAAATTATGATTGCATAATTAGGATTAGATACAGGACCATTATTGCTAAGAAATGATGGTGGCAAGGGGAAATATCTAATAATTCTTGATTGTTGGTGTAATTTTATTTGGTCACGAGGAAATGATGAGTTATCAATATAAGGTCTCATATTATTAATCCATGGTTGTTAGTGTACTTATATGTGGTCTTAGGTCAAGGAAGGATCATTGAAATAGATGGGTTGATTGAAATTGGTTGTTGGAATGTTTTTAATGATGTCATAGTGATGTCATGGATGTGTCCAGGTGATTGGATGAAGTTCCTTGATAGTATAAATGATAATGACAAAGTGTACAATGTGCTTGTCCTAGTGTACTTGAAGTTGGCTTCATTGATCTTTAGAGTTTGACTATTTAGAAATTATTAGGGATGACTCTAAAGTATTAATCATGTGTATATGGTCCCATAAGAGGTTTAATATTATTTTAGTTCTTATTTACATGAGTGTATTTCATTTGATTTATCATTGTTATCATCTATACATTTTGGGTCTAGTAGTAGAAAATCTGAGTAGGTAGTTTGATGACATCATAATTACCATGTGTGGATGAGTCAGGGGGAATTGGTCATATGGTTATGATAAAATTAATCCAAATTTTCTATTGTATAGTTTTAAATTCATGTGATGAATCACAACTAAAGATACGTTCATGTAAATTTGGGCTCCTAGGTATTTTGATAGTGTTTTTTATGTTCAAATATAGCTGATTAAGCAGTTTGGTGACATCATATATCACACATATGAAAGTTTTAGGAGAATATTGATATATGGATTAATTTACATATGATAAAATATATTATATGATAAATATAATTTTAGGAAACTAGGCATGACAAAATATATGTAAGTGCAAAGTTGGGCTCCCATGTAGTTTGATAGTGTTTTCCCATACTTATCTAAATTTGCATGTGGCAAGAAAAGTTAAGTATTAATTTTGATGTATTAATATTTTCCACATGTGGTAGTTTTAGTATGATTTTATCATATGTATTTGTTAAATTTTGTTCCTATTTTCTATGTGCTATGTTTTAGGTCATGTGATTAAGTGTATCAAAAGATATGCATGTGCAAAGTTGGCCTTTCAAGCAGTTCTAGGCATAGTTGGCTATGTGGGATTTTTTTTTGAGTGAGAAAATTAATGGTGTTATATATTTCATGAGAAAATGTTATAGGATAAGGTTTATAAATGAATATATTACCATTTAAAAGGTGATCTTATGGTTCAAATATTAGATGATGCATTTAAGTACAAAAAAAATTATTTAGGTTCAAATTTAGCTTCTCAGACAAATTACAAGGGTTCCCATAATCAATTTTGCACTAGGTAAAGTTCATAAAACTCTTGAGGAGATTGATGGAGAAATTTCTATCCAATATGTTAGGAAGTATCAAAATGGAAATAAGTAATTGATGTTTAACACTAAGCAAAGTTAAAGGATAAGGATTTAATTATTTGCATTTAATCATGTGATTGAGATCGATGACATGAGTGGAGTTAAAGTGGTAAACCTATTCCAAGTTTAACACCATTAAATTATAATATCATTAAAATAATATCAATAATGTATGATTTAGTATAATATATGAGGTCATGAGATGCATTTTAAGTGACCGAAGTTTAACTGTGACCATTTGAATTTAATAAAGGAAAGATCAATGTTTATTTTTTGGGTCATATATTTTGATACAAGCATAATTTTCTCATGGTGTTAAAATAATTTTTTTATAGGACTCCAAGATGAATATATAAATATATATTTAAATGTTTGAAAGTCTGTATAATAAAATTTATGAAGGCTAAAATTTGACTATGTTTTTGTGTTTGCTCTGATAGTAATCCTAGAAGGGTAATTGAGATGTGCTTGTTGGTATCTCAATATTTAAAGGTGAGATAGCTATTGGAGTATGTTTTAAAATCCATGAGTAAAATTTTTCGTGAATTATTAAGTTTTTATTAATCATATGTAGTATGATCAAAGGGTTAAAATTTGATTATGTTTTCATTCATAATGATTGTGTGTACAAAAAGGTGTTTGAGCTAATTGAGTATTAATAGAAGGGTGATGTGGTGGATATGGAAAATTAATAATGACCTATAGATCATGTTTCATGTGTCCATGTAATTATAAAGTGTTCTTGTGCTCTTAGTTTTCTTGGAGAAGTATCAAAGAGGTGAATGGGTCTCTATAAGACCTAAAAAGTGACTAGGCTTATTTGAAAGAGAGTTGTGCTTAAGTGTGACCCATGTTAGATGCCTTAAGGGTGAAGGAATGTATTTTGGACAACAAGGAAATATTATGGAATTGATAATTCATGAAGGCTCTATAAAAGGTAAAATCAAAGATGGTGATTTATAGACTTTGAGAAGACATGTATGAGAGACTTGTGAGTAGATGCTAAAAGTGGAGGCTTGAGTAGACTAGTGGAGTATGTGTTAAGAGTTTAATAGAGACATATTGGAGTAGAGTGAAGAAGATACAAGTGTGATCAGATCATATATTTAATAGTGTATATGATAGAGGAAAGATGCATGTCAGAGTGAGAATTATGTATATAATCATTTGGTCATGTTGTTGGTATTGTGATAGAACTATTATAAGTTGATGAGAATGAGAAGTTTGAAGTGATCCAAAAGATGGTTTTTGAATGTATTATGAGTGTGTTAATAAGTGGAGGGTGTGTTATCATAGGTACATCATTAGGTGTTAAAGACATTAGCTCAAAGGTGGAGGTGTTCATTTCATAGGAGGTCAGAAGGACTTGATCTTCCTTAGGGGTAGGTGCTCCTTATGAAACATGTGTTTCACTAAAGGCCTTAGGTCAGAAGGATTTGAACATATTAGGGGTAGGTGCTCCTTGTGAAATTTATGTTTCATTAAATCCTAATAAAAAAGACTTGATCAGTATCTAGTTTGTAATACCTTATAAGATAAGTAGTCCAAGTGTTTTCAAGCTTGAGAGTGGGTTTTATTCCCTAAGAGGGTTTCCCATATAGATAATGTGTTATGTGTGTAATCCTGCATTATATTAAGTATTCATTGTTATAAATATCTTGTATCATTCATAAATCATTGTATTGAAGGCTTAAGTGATTGAAGAGTTTGGAAATTGAATTAGATTATTTTCCACCATTGAATTAGATTATTTTCCACAATTGGTATCAGAGCAAGTCCTTTGGTAAAGGCTTGATAGCTTGAAGGTGATCCAAGGTACAATATGGATAGTCATCAAAGAGGTTTATCTACTAAGCAAGGATTGATGTTTAATGGATCCAATTATTCTCCTTGGAGTGAAAAGATGAGGACCTATATCATGTCTATAGAGTTTGACACTTGGAAATCTATTATGGATGGTTATTTTGCACCTACTATTCCTCCATCTAGTGTTGCAGATAAGAAGTTGTTTGAGAATAATCATAAGGAAATGAAAGCTATCACTTGTGGTCTTTTAGATACTAAATACACTAAGGTAATCATTTTTATGTTTTCCAAGGAAATGTGGGATAAATTGAAGACTATTTATGAAGGACACTCAAAAATTAAGTTGGTAAAGTTACAGACTCACTAAAGACAATTTGAGAGTCTCAAGATGAAGGAAGAAGATTCTATGAAATCTTTTCTATAGAGAGTTGATGAGATTATGAACATCATCAAAGGTCTTAGAGATAACCTTAAAGAATATACTATAGTTCAAAATTTGTTAAGGTCCCTCACAATTTTGATCCTAAACTGTCTGCTATAGAAGAAAGTCATGATCTTACTCAACTGAAGTTGATTGAATTGCATGGCATCCTTACTATCTATAAGATGAGGAAGAATGATGATTAAAATCATGATGAAGACCAAGATAAGGACAAGAAGACATATAGGTCTGATAAAAAGAAGAAAGGTTTTAGAAAGTATGACAACAAGAAGTTCTTTAAGAACAAGAAGAGTCTCTACACCAATAAAGAATATAGCTCATTAGATGAGAGTGAAGATAATGACTTAGAGTGTGATCATGAAGATGATGGTCTTGTTGAGGATGAATCCCTCTTCATGGTTGAGGAAGGAGGTTGCTCACATTAAAAAGAGTCTACTTGGAGTGATTCAAATGATGATGAAGATGAGGTGGACTATGAGACTACATTGATAAATGCTCTTGAAGAATTGAAAATTGAAAATTGAAAAGAAGATTAACAAAAAAGATGAAGTTTTAACTCAAAGACTATAAATAACAATTCAATGTGTTTGAGGTAAGAAACAATGAAGATGCCAAGGAGCATGAAGATATGGTTAAGTATCTCAGTTATCAATTGGAAATCTTGTCTAAAATCCTAAAAGCTAAAGAAGATGAGTGTTCAAGGTATGTAATTGAAAATGAGTCATTAAAAGATGAGTTAGTGAAGACATCTAGTAAGATGAAGTCATTTATTAAATTTTAAAAGAGCTCAAGTGATCTAGATAATATTTTGAATGGTCAAAATCATGCAAGTGATAGAATTGGTCTTGGATACAAAGAATAACTAGATAATGAAACTCAAGATAAAATAAAAGACTAATTAGACCTTGAAGGTCAATAATCAGTCAAGGAATAAAGGTGCTTGCAAAATAAAGACAAATCAGATCAGAAAACCAAATGCCATGAGGTATATAAATTTTAATGTTTACTATTATACTTGTAATCAGTTTGGGCATAGAGTTAGCGAATGCAAGAGACTTGTTAAAAATGAGTTTGTATGGAAATATGATGGGGGTCATCTTTCAAAAGGTGTGAGCAAAGTTAAATTCTTCAAATATCTTAATGAGGGACACTTTTATAATCATTGTCTAAATAAGGAAAGGTAAGGTAAGTCTTCTTCAAAAAGAGTAGTTTGTTTCAGTTGTCATGACATTAGACATATTGATAGTTTTTATCTAAACAAGGTAAGATAAGTTGAGTTTACATTAAGGAGTATTTTTTTATATAACTATGAAAATATTGGTCATATTGCTATATTTTGAAATCAAATCTCTACAAATGAGAATAGGTCTAATCAGGCTCCTAGAGTACAAGGAAAATATATATTAACTCATGCAAACCAAAAGTGGTAAGTATGAGTCATGATGAGACTATAGGTCTAAGTAATATGTTTTTTATGGTGAAGAATGCTAAAAATATTGAAGAGTGATAAGGGATCTCATTGTTTTCTCATGTTACAAATAAAGATACCAAGCTCAAGGAGAAGACCAAGGAGCTGGTTGAGGCTATCTCTGAGATGTGTATGGATCTAAGTGAACATCCTACTATTGTTGAGTAGGTATCATTTAATAAACATCAACTATCAATACATATTGATAAGGTTATAAGATATAAATAAGATTCTACAGATGAAAAGGTATGTCATGAATCTTTGTTGTTTCCATGTATTGTCAATCCAATCATAGAAGAGAAGGAGAATATTATAATGGGTGAGCATGTTGCTTATCTTAAACTGAAGAAGAAGAAGAAAAAATATAAGAATTATATGAAGAAGGAAGAGAAGGAATATGAGTATTTGTGGGAAACTCTTAGTTTCATATTGTTCTAGGACATTGTGAATTAGTGTGTCTCTCTCTATTCTTCTTAAGAGACTCCTTTCAATGGAGAAGCAAGTGTTGTTATGTATGCAATGTCTATAGTGTTATAATGGATGCTTCCAAGTGGCCTAATGATATTGATGAAATGAAAATAATATTTTGATGCTTATAAAGGTATATTAATGTTATTAGCGCTTTCTCTAAGAGGTTTTATGGTCTGACGATATGTTAAAGTCAAATTGAAGACTTTTAAGTGCTCTCAATTTTCTCAATTTTTGGCTTAAGGGCAAGTAGACCTAAAATGGGTTATATGATGTATGGGTTCCCAAATATTTTGAATCCCACATCTTGGTCTATAAGTGTGTAATGGTTATCTCTAAGTTTATAAGAAGTTTCATAGGTGGATCTTAACCAGAAGGAGGTTTGTTGACCTTGTTTATCTTTGGGATTCTAGGATTTTGGGCTCTACTGGAAAAGTGGTTTGAATTGTGATTTGAGGTCTAAGGCTTCTTAATAGGTTTAATGGGATAAATTGGTTGTCAAATAATGTTTCATAGAGATATTAAGGTTTGTGTTTTTCAGAGTATTCATGTTTTTTTGAAAATGGAGGCCTAATTGGCTAGTAGGTTTATGAAGTATGCTAAAAAAGATGAGATATGTGATGTAAATTTGTGTGATTGAGGTGGAATATGAGATTGATCCAAATATGAAGTTTCAAGTTTTGAAATTCCATCTATTGAAAGTTGTGGGCTCTTTAAGTTATATTTAGGGTTATAAGGAGTCTAGACAAGTCTAGTGGGAAGAAGAGTGTTTTGTGTTTAGTTTCTCAAAAAAATAAAGGTATGCGAGTATTTAAAGGAGATTTATAAATTTGTATTAGAGAATGTTTCCTATTTTTTTAATGGCATGAAGTTTTTTTGGTGGTCCTTGAGGTGGTTTTAGAGAGAAGGCTAGTAAGCCTATATGGTGGTTCTTCATGGTGTGTGGAGATCTAAAGATGATCAGGAGGTGAAATTATGTAGAAATATTAGGGAGAATCCCTCTAAGATGTATTTTCATGAGTTCCATAAAATTTTAGTGTTTTGTGCATTCTTTTTTCATTGTTTATAGTGCTTGGTTGAGGAAGAGTATTAGCATATTACAAGAGGAAGTTATCAAGGCAAGAAGAGGTAGGATCAAGGTAAGGGGGAGTTTGTACTATATTTATAAGATGGTCTTATCCTATTGTTATTATTTTTAGGTCCTTAAGATTATTTGGTGCACACTTTGTCATTGTGTCAAAGGGGGAGAAATTTCCTATTGTGAGAGTGCTTGAAGAGAGAAAATGAATGTGAGTTATATATTATTTTATGATGGGTGTTGACATCAATGAAAAAGGGGGAGATTGTTGGAGAGTTGTAAATGACATCATAGTGATGTCATGTATGTGTCAAGTTGATTGGATGAAGTCCTTGATAGTTTAAGTGACATTGACAAATTATGCAATGTGCTTATCCTAGTGTGTTTAAAGTTGTCTTGATTGATCTTAAGAGTTTGACTATTTAGAGATGATTAGGGATGAGTCTAAAGTATTGAGCATGTGTATATGGTTCCATAAGAGGTTTTATATGATTTGAGTTCTTTTATGCATTAGTGGATTTTATTTGGTTGATCATTGTTTTCATGTAGACATTTTGGGTCTAGTAGCAAAAAAATTGAGTAGGTAGTTTGATGATGTCATAATTACCACATGTGGATGAGTCAGGGGGTGTTGGTCATATGGTTATGATAAAATTAGTCCCAAGTTTATATTTTCTAATTCTCAAGTTATGTGATGAAGTGTAGTGAAATATATATGTACGTAAAGTTGGGTTCCCAGGTATTTTACTAATGTTTTCTATGTTCAAACATAACTAAGTAGTTTGGTGACATCATATCTCACATGTATGAAAATTTTAAGAGAAAATTGATATATGGATTAATTAAGCTATGATATAATATATTATGTTATAAATCTTAAGTCATGAAACTATTTTTTTAAAAATATATGCAAGTGCAAATTTGGGCTCCAAGGCAGTTTGACAGTGTTTTCCCATACTTAGCCAAATTTGCATGTGGCAAGAAAAACTTAGTAAATATTTTGATGTTTTCATATTTCACATGTGTGGTATTTTCAAAATTATTTGATCATATAGTTTTTTTTTGTGCCTAGTTTTTATTCCCTAAGTTTTAGGTCATGTGATGAAGCGCATCAAAATATATGCATGCGTAAAGTTGACCTTCCTGGGAGTTCTAGGCATAGTTGGCTCTATGGTCAAAAAATCTAAGTGAGCAGATTAATGGAATTATATATTACATGCACAAAAGTTAAAGGAATAATTTTGATACATGAATAGATTCCCATTTGAAATTTGATATTATGGTTCAAATTTTATATTATGCATCCAAGCGTAATAAAAATTATTGACGTTCAAAGTTGGCTTCTTAGACAAATTACAAGGATTCCCATAGTCAATTTTTCACTAGGTAAAGTTCATGCAACTCTTGAGGAGATGAATGGCTTAAATTTAATCTAAGATGTAAAGAATTATAAATATGTCAAGAATTAATTGATGCTTAACACTGATTAAAGGTAAAGGATAAGGATTTAATTGTTCACATTTAATCATGTGACTGAGATCAATAACATGAGTGGAGTTAAAGTGGTCAACTATTCAAAGTTTAACATAATTAAAGATTGAGATCCTTAAATTAATATCAATGGTTTATGATTTAATCTAATATTCAATGGAACAAGATTCATTTTAAGTGACTGAAGTTTAACTATGACTGTTTGAATTCAAATATTTGAATTTAACAAAAGAAAGACTAATGTCTAGTTTTTGGGATATATCTTTTGATACAGATAAAATTTTCTCATGGTGTAAAAAGTGAATTTATATAGGATGAAAATATGTATCTATAAATATATATTTTAAGGTATGAAAATATGTACATTAAAATTTATGAGGGTTCAAAAATTGACTATGTTTTCATGTTTGCTCTACAAGTAATCTGAGAAGGGTAATTGAGATGTGCTTGTTGGTATCTCAATGTTTAAAGGTGAGATAGATATTGGAGTATGTTTTTTACTCCATGAGAACCATATTTTCACATTATTAAGGTTTAACCAATCATATGTATCATGATCAAAGGTTTAAAAGTCAACTATGTTTTTATTCATAATGAATGTGTGTACAAAAAGGTGTTTGATCTAATTGAGTGTTAATAGTTTGGTTTTGTGATGGATATGGACACTTAAGAAGGACATATAGATAATGTTTCATGGGTATATGTACTTGGAAAGTGTTCATGTGTTCTTAGTTTTCTTTTAAAAGTATCAAAGAGGTGAATGGGTCTCCATAAGACCTAAAAAGTGACTTAGGCTTATTTGAAAGAGAGTTGTGCTTAAGTGTGACCCATGTTAGATGTTAAGGGTGAAGGGATGTATTATGGAAAATAAATAAATATTTTGGAATTGATAATTCATGAAGTCTCTATAAAAGGTAAAATCAAATATGGTGATTTTTAGACTCTAAGAAGACATGTATGAGAGACTTGTGAGTAGGTGCTCAAAGTGGAAGTTTGAGTAGACGAGTAGATTATATGTTAAGAGTGTAATAGAGACCTATTGGATAAGATTTAAGAAGATAAATTTGTGAGTATATTATGTATTAAAGAGTGTAGAAGATAGAGGAAAGATAGGTTAGAGTGAGGACTGTGTGTATGATCATTTGGTCATGTTGCTAGTATTGTGACATAACTATTGTAGGTTGATGAGAATGAGAAGTGTGAAGTGATATAAAATATGGTTTTTGGATGTGTTAAGAAGTGAAGGAGGCTATGTTATCATAGGTCTATCATCAAGTGTTGAAGACATTAGTTCAAAGGTGGAGGTGTTTATTTCATAGGAGGTCAGAAGGACTTGATCTTCCTTGGGGGTAGGTGCTCCTTGTGAAATAAGTGATTAAATAAAGGCCTTAGGTAAAAATGACTTGAAAAAGGTTGTTGATCATAAGGAATTAAGAAAAAGGTGGTTAGGAAAGACTTGATTATCTTAGGGAAAAGTGTTTCTTATGAAATTGATGTTTTACTAAATCCTAGTTAGAAGGACTTGATCCGTCTCTAGTTTGTAATACCTTATAGGATAAGTAGTCCAATTGTTTATAAGATTGAGAGTGGGTTTTATTACCCAAGAGGGTTTTCCAAATAGATCTTGTGTTGTGTGTGTAATCTTGTAATATCTTCATTGTTCATTGATATAAATATCTTGTATGCTTCATAAATGGTTGTATTGAAAGCTTAAGTGATTGAAGGGTTTGTAAATTGAATTGGATTATTTGCCACCACTAATTAACCCCCCATCTTAGTTTATTGTACCTATAAAATTGGTTAGCAATGATCCTATTCGGTTAGCACTTGGTCTTGGATTGATATTAATGGTGGAAATGTGACCTATTGCAAGATGACCTATAACTTTATTGTAGTCTTATGAAACTACATGGTAAGTCTATTGGGTATTAGCATCATTCTATCCTTGGTTCTGTTCATTCTATTTTCATTGTTATTGTTGTTTTTAATATTTTTGTTTTTGTCTCAACTATTGAAACTATTGTTCTAGCCTTTATTTTGTTATTATTCATTGTTGTTATTTTTATGTTACAAAAATGGGTTTTAATAAATACCTAGGTTTTGATTGGATGTAAAATCTCTATTATCCAATGTTATCTACCCATTTTCCAAACTATTTTAAATAAGGTGTTTGATTTTCACACAATGATGTAGATTATGTCCTTGAACCTGATGGTACTCATAAAACTCATTTTCTCTATACCAGTCTAGATAAGGAATGCCCTAAGGATAGTGTTTCAAAATTGGCGAACTAATTATATTAGTGATATTTAAATTTAAAAACATGGATTTAATGGGTTCTCTAAGGTTTTTGTATACTCGAAGAGTAGGTACATTTATCCTTAAATGAGGGGTTTGCAAAGGTTAAGGTTGCTGCATTTGTTGAGTTGGTCTACACTGCTATGAAGGATGCACTCATTGAATAGGTTATTGGTGAGGAGTAATTTGCATTTGTATTGTAGGATAAGTAGATGGTGTTTTCACTATTTGGACATATCATGACTCAGTTACTCCATTTATAAAAACATTATTACTATAATTGAATTACTTGAATTTTTTATAATTACTAGCCTAGGTTGGTGCTGACACTTATTCTTGGACTTTGTTTTGGTTTTGATTTTGGTCATTTCCTTAATATGGGTTATAGTTTTGATTTGATGAGGTGAGATTGATAATCCATTTATTAATAAGGTAATTTTATATTATCAAACTAATGCCAATAATCTCCTTGAAAGTGTGTGCACACTGTAGATCTAGATGATATGTTATATTGTTATGCAAATTTTTGGTAAACATAATGGCTAATTTTTTATATGGTAAATTATGAGTGAAATGAATAGCAAGTTCTCTCCATTATTATATATATCTTGAAAAACTTTCACCAATTTTTTGCTTGTTCTTATTCAAATCTACTAATGAAATATCATGTTCAAGATTGTAGGAGAAATGTTGTATAAACTTGTTTGAAAGGTCATCAAAATTAGACACTGAGTTCTTTGGAAATTTAAATAACCACTCCAAAACCTATCCTACTAGACTTTAGGGAAACATAATTAGGAAGTATGTGTCACTATAAGCCATTAGCTAAAAAGCAATAAAGAATTTTGTTAAATGGTATTTAGGGTCTCCTTTACCCCTGTATTTGTCAAATTTTGATGGTTCATACCTTGGAAGAAATGGTATTTGTAGATACTCCATGTTGAATGGGTATGAACACATGTCATCCAATTTAAAATTCTTAGTTTCTTGGCTTAGATAGTGGCAATTGTATCCTTCATTTGTTGTAATTCTTGTGCCAAGAAACTTGATGGAATATTGGCCTAAGGTGGAGGCTGAGCAGTCAAAAGTTGATTACCTTGAATAAGGTACAATGGAGGCATGGTTTGTTATGGAATGTTGGTTCGGTTAGGGAACTGACCAAGAATATGCATCTATAGATTGGGATGAGATTATTATAATTTCCCATATCATGGTGCAATATTTTGGGTTGGATTTAGTATATAGACATGGATTTGGGGGAATTAAGGTTAGGATGGAAGGATATATCTTTGAGTGAAGTATTGTGTATGATGAGGTTGAGTAGAGACTTTCTACCAACTAGTCAAGTGTAACTAAATAAGGGCAACTTATGAAATAAGGCCCTATCATTGGATTTATGGCACATTTAGAATGAAAGGAAATTGTTGCCTAATTGGTATTTATTAGATAGTAGTACCTCTAGGTTATGCAAACACTTATTTTGAAGTATATACTCATAGAGTATTCTACAATTTTCATTGACCAAAAGACATACATTGATGACTAGAGAATGTTTGTGATTATAAAGGTATATTGGTCTATGAATAAAAAATTATATTTATCATAACCTGATGAGGTGGAATATTGGTTTCCCTTATTAAGGTGGAAAAATATTTGGCCTCTATTGTGTTGGTTTACTAAATTGTGCCTATTTTTGTGGAATGTTAGTAATCAGATATGGAGGTGGAGTAATATTTGTCATGTTTTGATGTAAGGTTCTAGTTTGTGTTTGACTAATTAATCCTTATGGTTACATGCTTTATGAAGTTATTTGTTGAGGATTAGAGGTATCTTGCTATGGTTAGGATGTAGCACTTCATGCCCCTGTTATTTTGAGCCACTTGCAGTATTCACTATAGACACTTATTATGGACTAGTTGTTTATGTAGTTAAACCACTTTGGTCTAGATTGGATGACACTTGCATGTTATCCACTATGTTTGACACATTTTTTGTGTAGAAGTATTAGATACTTATTCAGTAGATAGGGAATTAAACATGTCTCCAATTGAAGTTCTTTAATCAAATGGGTATATACCCAAATTTTATTGGTTTGTTAATTCAATCAATACCCTTTTTGAATGAGTTAACTCAATGAGATGAGAATTTGATATGGCCATGTTATTAAAATTAAGCTAAGTTCAAATAGGTTTGGTATGTTGTCTATATTTATATAAAATGGTACTCCACGAGGCCCTTTCCTATGAAACTCATATTTGGGTTTTGATATGTCATCATCATGAACACTTGAGGATTTATAGAAGAGGCTTGTTCAATGGTTTGATTTTAAGGCATAGTTGAAGGCACTCTTACTAGACTAGGCAAATTTTCATGGGGCAAGTCTACTAGAAACTTAGCCCCTAATTTTTTAGATCTGATTAAAACTTCATCCTTTATTTCAAGTAAGTGATGATAAAAAAAATAGGGATCACATGTTGATGGAATCTTAACATAGTATGGATGTTATTAAACTTATTCCACAACTGACGATATACTAGTAAGGTATTATGGTATTTATTCTTGGTCCTACTCTAAATATGGAGGCATGTTAACCAAATAGTAGGATAAGGGATCTTGGATTTGTTCCTTAGAATGAGTGTTGTAATGAGGATAAGGATCTATCTCATAAAATATATTATCACCATAGGGGTCTTGAACAAAGTCATCTTATGCAATGAAATTATCATATCCTGGATTATATATGGCTCTATTATGAGTATAGTGAGACATATTTAAATCAATGATAAATGTTTCAAAAAAAAAAGGATAGAGTTATATAATCTCTCAAAAACATTTTCCAAATGACAAATGGTTTGAACTTGGTCAAAAGGTGGAGTTGTATCTCCAAAAGGTTTATGCTAAAACTTGGTCCAAAATAGTCTAATGTTAAATGTCTTACACAAAAAGTTCAAGTGGATGAATAAAAACTAAAATGCCAAAATTTAGGGTACAAAGCATTTCAAATAAGTCTAATATAAATAAAATATAAGGTGTTAGGTTTTTTAGAGAAGGCACAAAATCTAGGCTTAAAACTTACATGTGTTAGGTCTTTTGGAAAAGGCACAAAAGCTAGCCTTTAAACAAAATAAGGTAAAAGAGATTTAATCTAAAAAAATTGAAACACATTGGCATAAAATATCCATTCAGATTTAGACATGAATTTGGTCAATTGGTATATGACATGAAATAATAGGGACATGGAAGATAGACTACTTCCCCAAATCTAAGCACAACAATAGTTTTCAAATTGAATAAAGAATTAATTTAAGTCACACAACCCAAAGGTGAAATATCAATGTCTAGGCAAAAATTACACAAGGCATAGGATAAAATAAATCAATGTTTGGGTTTGAACTTGTCAAGGATAATTTAAAACTCAACTTAAAAAACTAGGATTCTAAAAATAGACAACAAGTTAGACAAGAATAGATAGTATAACAACACTAGGTATAGATCCAAAAGGCACACATGGCTTTGGTTTTAAATTGGAATTTAGAAACAAGGCAACAAGTATGTCAAATTATTTGAGAAACATAAAGATATTATCATGATATAAAGGTATGGAAAATTATTATTTCAAGGCTCAAAGGCATAAGATTTGAAATGAATTGCGAAGTGTAACTACACCCTTTTCAAAAAAATGGCACACACAAAAAAGGTTTTAAAAGACTAAGGCACATGCACGACATCAAATTGGTGGTTTAAAACCTCCTAAAACAAAGGAGTGATGTATAAACAAGACTCATTTTGACATGGTAAGATAAACAAAAATAGATAGTTTGACTTAAGACCATGTAAGCAAGGAGAAAATAACATAAACACCTAAGTGTAAATCCTAAATCCTAAAACTGATAAGGTTTCATAATACTATAAAATTCCCTCAATATAATTTATTTTTAGAGGATTTTAATTATTAATACAAAAAGTAAAAAGGCATAAAAAATAGGGTTTTTAGGCCCCCTCTTCTCTCAATAGTTTTTACTATGACATAAAACTTTAGGCTACTCACCCTGCACTAACATTATGTCTACAATAAGTGGGGTTGTTCTAAAATATCAATTTTTGTTCATTTCTAGATGTTACCAAGTATGGATAACAACTTTATTATTGAGAAAAGGTCTTGTCCTTTTCATAACCACTACATCTATCAATTTCTCAATGTAGTGTGATGTTTGAGTTGCCCTTATGTTTCAAGGTTGAGTACTACTAATGGATCTTGTTTTAACTTCTAAAAAACAAGTGTTCCAATGGGTCACCCTTAATTTATACACCCCACCATATAGTGGGGTTGAAAAAATATTGTGAGATGAATTCCTAGGTCAATGATTCCCTAGAAAACCTATGAGGAGGTGATGAACTCCCACTCACAAGCCAAAATACATAAAAATAAAGACAAGTGAAAAGACTTTATGGTCATTTTTGGGTCACCCAAACCATAAAAATTTGAAGAGCGCCTTAATAACTTTTTTTTCACACTTTTGGACTAAAATTGACCAAGGCAAAGAATGAGCATTTTTGGTCACCCTAGTTACCTAAAGGGGATGGGGATAGAGAATACACATGTCACTCATTTTTCTCAAACAAACAACTTTCAACAAACAAGCATAAAACACATAAAATATTAAGAGTATGTAAATAAATGTGAAAGTTCATTTTATTACACCAAAATGAAATATGTTATGAAATATTGGCCCCTTGGCATTTATTTATTAATTTTTTTGAAAAAGTAAAAATAACTGAAGCACAAAGATTATTAAAACACCAATTTAAAATGTGAAATTTGCAAGTTAGCAGTGTTTTAAATGTCTCTTTATGACCTTTGGGTCATGTAAAATATGTTAGGGAGTTCTTGTGCTTAGAATCACATTATGAGTGAATAAATGACATCCCAAATTTTACTCTCAGGTTTCTAGTTTTTTACACATAGTACAAAACCATAAAACATAGAGAAATATTACAACTCTCTCTACAAAACTATGACTGCTAGCACAATACCATAATTTACATCAAAATAGAGTATCAAATGCAATATCACTAACGTGAGAGTCATGATATTGCAATTAAATCAAAATGGTTAGCCTAACGACTAGAAGTTTGACCATAATACCATGATAATTTTGACAAAACTATAGAATTTATAGGAATATCACTACTTTTGAAGTTACGATATTGCAATATCACTGCTTTTATCATAATACTAGAACTTCCATAGTAGTGATATTATAATATCTCAAATTACACTACAAGTACAAATGGCTGGTAAAATCCTTAATATTTAGACACAAAAACATAATAGTTATGATAAAATCATGACTATGTGAGTAGTGATATTGTATCAATATCATGATTCCAGAGAGAAAAATCATGACTACATAGGTGAACTTTGTGACTTTTATAATAATGTTCTTTGACCTTCAATTTTCACCTATTTTATTCTACAAGCTTAAATTTTTACATAAAAATCATTAGGAGAGTGCTCTCAAAGGACTTAGGAGTAAACTCATGGGGTACAAGTCCCACTAGGCATGCCAACATGTGAACAAGGATTTAAAATAGAGGGGAGGTTAGTCTTGTGTTAGTCTCATAAAACCAATGAAATAAACACACTAAATTACTAACACCTCTAGCCTGGACATGAGGGAGAGCTGAGGTAACAAAACCATATAAAATCACAATAAAACCATAAAAGAAACAACTCTTTTACCTTAATTAGAAATCCCAAATGGATTGTTGAATGACTTTCTTGACTTGTGCATTAGGAAGTCTTTAACAATGAATCTTGTTTGGCTCCTTCTCTCCTTGACACTTTGGCTTTGGTGTTTCTTGGCTTAATATTTGGGTATGGTAACACTTATTTCAAGTCATTTTAAGAATTATAAATCTACATCAAAAGATCTTGTTGAATATTTTTGTGCATAACAACTTTGCACTAAAATAGCTTATGGTTCAATAGGCAAGGCCTTGCATTTATAGCCTTAGGAATTAAATCTCACCCAAGGTGAGTTAAGGTTAAGATTAAACATGGAGTGGGTTAAAACTAACCTTAGGTGAGTTAAAATTTAATCTATTTAAGTTAATAGTTGTCAAGTAAATATGATTTGTAATTACCAGGCATGACTCTAAAATTAGATATTTTAGGATATTTTCAAAGAGATTGACAACTCATAAAGGCAATGATGAAAGTCTTAGATATTTTGATTTTTGGAATTTCCATTTTTAGATATTCATAAATTTGAAATGGATAATTTAACTATGCATTTAATCTTATTTAATTAGACGATTGATTCTGATTATCCTTTTATCTCTTTCAATATTTGATTAAGTGTACAAGTTCCCCACTTAATAGTTCCATAGGCCAAATTGAAAGTTGTGATACCACAAGATAATTAGGGATGAATCTATGAGAGATTACTATTAAAATAGGCTAGTATCCCAATAACAATGCCTCAACATGATTCTCTACTTTGATAAATGATGCACATTATAATTTGGGACATTCAATGATTCCTTGAATTCTGATTGGAAGCTAGTTGTGGCCAAATTTAGGTGTCTATAGGATAAACTACATATAATTGGCATCCATCAAGGTAGACTCTAAAATAAAGAGGTATTTATAAAAAGGATATCAAATATATAAAAATGAAACTAGATACAAATAAATTAAAGATAACTATAACCTAGATCCAAGATGCTAAGAAGCTAAAATAAATAAAGATAAATCACATTAGACAGTCAATAAAGGTATCTAAACTAAAGTTTATACCCAATATCTCTCTAAAATTGGATATTGTGGCATGAAAATATAACATTTACTAATAATAATAAGAAATATAAGCATGTAGAAGGGAAATTTTTTTATTCTAGTATAATTATTAAAACTAAATAATATAAAGAGTATAGATATAGGGATACTTACCTTGGGTTGACTTGTCATCACATCAATCTTCCCCTTAACTCAATTTAAACTTTATAAATAATATTATAAGTAAATAATAAAATATAAAGGATGAATACCTAAGTGACCTTAATTTGGGAATAAAAATACTAAGTGGCACATCATTGGTTTAACTTCCTTTTATTGAACATCGAAGGGATTGAACAAAGAGTATACCTCCACAAGAGTAATATCCTATACTTTGATTCCTCTTATTATACTAAAAATAGGTTATAATTTGGAAGTAGATTAAAATTTTGTGTTTTTATTATATATATGATATATGGGATCCATACATACACATATCAAACTCATAAATTTGACCTAAAAAATATGCCAACACACTTGATCCAGATTGATGCAATGTAATAATATGAATAGAAACTAGTACTAGGTTGATCATGTTGACAATCATAGGAAGAAAAACAACTACATAGATAAATGTTGATGTATTCAGAAAATGACAAAATAATAAAAAATAACTATATAAATCATTATTGATAAATTTATAACCATGGGAATAAAACACAACTAATTTGATCTTGATTGAGTTAGTCTAAGAGAAACTTAAAACTAGGCAGGAGAGGTTATATGAAAAGAAAATAAAAATGAAAGAGGATGTAATGACTAGATACAAAGATAGTTGGCTTAAAATTGTATAATTATTGATCATATGACAAAAATATTTCATAAATTTATACTAGATATTAAAATATTTATCCCAATGCACTCTTTAGGATGTGCACTCATGTAAAAACATACGTTGATGAGTCTTTCAACATAAATCATCACTAATTAGAAATTTTAGGTGTATACATATGCCCCATTAAAATATAACCTCATGTAATAATATTGTAACTTGGAATGGTACTTTGGGAAATAAACATTGAAACCAAAAAGGTAAAAGTAAGGTTAGAAAATAATTGTTCATAGAATGATTTGAATGAAAGGAACATAAATAACATATATCCACCTTCACTTACCTATGAGATTTAATATAAATTATGTATGGTGAAATATTGGTACAAATATTACTCTATAAATTTAACTAAATTTTTTATTTAAGGTGACAAAGATAAACTAAAACTACTCAAGCAAGCATGAAACATAAGAAAAAATGGATTTTTTTTAAAACATATTCGACTAGTACCATAAAATTCCTTATGTTGCTAGGATCATAGTGCCTTTTTTAATTCATAAATATGACCTATGGAAACAAATGTATTATTTAAAAATAAATTTAAATAGGTTTAAAATTTCTAGATTTGACTATAAATAGGTAAAAATAAAATCATTTGAACATTTTCTATTCTAAGATTTTTAGAGATTTGGGAAATGATTTCAGATGCAAAGAAAGATGATGGATAGATGGTTAATTTTATGGATTATATATAGGACATAAAGGATATACTATCATGGATATTTAAGTGAGATAAATTAAATAATTATTGAGAAGTCCAAATAGGCTAGATCTAGAAAAACTAAATTCAAGGGCAAAATTATGTAATAGAATATGCCCCGAAAAGATTCAAATCAAATAGATAAATTCAATAGTAAATTTGTAGGTCTTATATTAATGATAGTTAAAACGAAATAATTTAATTGGGGCTAAATAAAAAACACCACTTCAAAATAATTATATCATCCATGCCAATATAGTTAAGTATTAAGAAAGGAACCTAGCCAATATAGTTATAGGAAAAAGAAATAAGATGATCAATACACATATGTATCTACTAGATTGGATAATATATAAAATATAATAATTGAGGTAAGAAAATGTGTGATACATGGTTGATACAATACAAGTACTAATGGTTGATCTTGAAAAAGTAGTATACAGATGATACAATTAAGAAGACTAGCTAATATAGTAGGGAAAATATTGTATGTCTAATAAACTTTAGTAAAATGGAATATTTTAACCTTGTGCCAATATAATTAAATAAAATGTCTGATATAGTATCATTTATGTTTTTAAGGAGTTTTTTTCAAAATTTATTGCATATTTTATAAAAAATTATTTGACAAAGAGTGATTGGGTTATGTTGTTTATAATTTACAAGCACAAAGGCTTCAATGGCTATAGAAAATGGTAAATGCATCCTGGCAACCTGATGTGATATCTACATTTCATATAAATATATATACATATTAATTATTATAGGCTTTGGAGGGATCATCAAGATGTGTTGGGTGCCATTGGATGAAAACATGCTCACAATGTTATTAAAACATTATTAGAGGTGACAAATGCCTTCATATGGGAGGTGGATAGGGATAAATTGGAGTTGGTATCACCCTAGAGTATTTTCATGATATATTTGATATATGACTAGATGTCATTCCCATGGTGTATTATGCACCAAATGGATTGATATAGAGAGAGGAAATAACACAATGGGAAATAAGGTTTGAAAGATATGACTAGTGGTTACCCATGATTCAAATTTTTTATTTGTACATATTTAATGTTATATATATTTATAAGGTAATATTAGACTTGATACTAAATAATTTTTGTGACAAAATTCATATGGAAGAGTCCTATTATTTTCCCTTATCATGTGCCAAGATAATTTGGAGTAGGGTATTGTCTATAACATGATACTAAAAAATGGGTGTAAATAGTGCATGATTTTTATGGTATTCTAAGTATGAAATACTAGATGATGAGACCTATCATAATATTTTAATGTCAAGCTTATGATTAGTTTTCAATTTATCACTTAATGAGGCTTCTACACTAGATAAAATAGTAGATGACCTGAATCAAATAGTGGTTTCGGGTGTCTCCATCTAGATGTGTGATAGGGTATCCAAGATTTGATATCATTCACAATGTGTTACACCCCATATGACTAACTAATAAAAACATTAATTTTTTTTTGACTTAATTCACTAGTGAGATTAATTATAGCCAATAGTTTAATACTGGAAAACTAAATGAATCTCAAGCAACATATACCACAACCACATTATCCCACTAGCTAATTAAAACTAATTTAGTACTCAAGAATTAAACACATAAATAAGTTTAAAAACTGATCATCAATGTGATAAGACAAATCAAATATAATAAATACAGATAAAATCCATGAATAGGTCATAAATATATTTACAACCATTTTTATTTTTATTTTAAATATAATATACAAATACATAACGACTTCCATATTGAATATACATCCAAAAAAAGAAGTATAATAATGTACCATGTCCAATATATATATTAATAAGTATAAAAGTACAAAATGAACTACATAAATTAGCTCCATGATCCATCCCATAGCTTGAATGTAAATCCATTTGGTTAAATCACTGATAAAGGGAAATCAACATCTGAGTGATTTACCTCCAACCACATACTCACAATCTCCCACACACCTCATTTTTGGGAGTGTCCCTACCCTTCATAGAGAGGTAAATAAGAACAATGTAGATATCAAGAAATAACCAAAACCCATGTGCATACTAGCATTATTACATGCAACAATCAAATAGAACATGGAATCCATTCCTCTATCTAAATTATATTAGTAATACATGTAAAGTAGAAGTAAAATAAAATTAAAATTTCTCATCTATAACATTACTTTGGCCAAAGTTTTCATTATAGAATTCAAATTTAATAATCTGAGTTATTTTCACCGACATAGTACTCTATGTTATTGAATCATGCCAATAATGATATTAGGGGCTAAAGTTTCTGTGTTACTTATTGACATACCCATATATGTACCTCATTTTATCCGAACTTATTTTATAAATATAGATTCAAAATTAGAGTAATGAAAGAGTATGCATAGTGAAGATATAAACAATCACATCCAAAGATTCAATTTAACTCCATATAGATATGTTTATTAAGCTAGAATAAAAATCAAGTCATTCTATGTTTTTATCCAAACATATCCTTATATGATAATTATAATAATTACATATAATTATATTCAACATGAAATTCCCATACAGTCTAAATAAAAAGGTTTAATAGTGGTCTAGAATAATATTATGCATCAATTAAATGATGTAACTAATTAGTAGTTAAGAACCCATCTTATTTCATATTATAAATGAACAAGATAAAAACATGAATCCATCATGTATTTAATCTCTTAAACGGTCTTTGTATTAAAATGGAAATAAAAATATATTTCATCATAAATATTAAAAAAATAAATATATACATCTAGAATAGCTATAACTAAAATTCCATCCCATTTATGCATATCAATGTGTTGTATTACTTAATATGATGGGTCCATAAATATTCAAACAAGATTAAACATTGTTTCCACTTTATATCAAAATAAAATTATATTCAAGCATGTTTATAATAAAAGTTAAACCTTCCTTTTCCTATAATAGTTCCTTCATTGTTTAATATTCAAGATAAGGCTATTCTATATATAATAACCATTCTAAAAGATTTACCCATCAAATAAATTAACACAATATCCATAACTAAGTATTTTAATGTAAATCTCTATCATCACTTATAGCCACATGAATTTCACAAATAACTTCATAAAAATAATAGTCACCTTTTGTAATACATCCTAACTAATTTTGATAGTATTTTACAGTGGGATCAACTATCCAAAGTATAAATATCTTATCCTATTATAATTCCACCATATATTTTTATGGTTATAGTATTTATGCATCAGTTGGATAAGCTACAAATTGTAAACCAGAAAGAGAATGACCTAGGTCACCTATATATAATAGAGTCATTTTAACCAATTAAATAGTTCTAGACAAGTTTCACTCTTGTACACAATGTATTATATTTATGCAAGATTATAATAATTATAACTACCACACTCATCAAATATATTTTAACACATAAAATGAATCAAATAATGACTTTTATCTATAGGGGTGGATCTATGAAAACCTACAATCATCACTATAGGTATATTGAGGAAATACATACCATGTCATACTCATCATCAAGTAAAACTAACCATTATGCCTACTTCACATAAAAATACCCCTCGACCATACCCTAAAAGGTTTATTAAGAGATAATATTAATCCTAGGTTCCATAAAATATGACATGTAGACCCATATATAACCCTTCTATATCTAGTAGGTTTCCAAGTCTCAATGTGTTAAAATTTACTCCATACATATAAATACATGTAAACATATAAATAAAACTAATAGTATCTCAAATATGTTACTCAATTTCATCTATTAAAATTCCTTAGGTAATGTGATAGAAAACCAAGGGTCAAGTATATTAATAATAAGAATTAGAATTCATAACATATTCAAACCATTATACTAACTTAAAATCTAAAATCAAATTAAAAGGAAAATAAGTTTGGTTCCATAGGCCCAAGAATATATGCACATGTGTGCACACACACACACAAGCATGTGTGTGTGTATGTATATGTATGTACACACACACACAAGCATGTGTGTGTGTATGTATATGTATGTTATACACATATATATGCATATATACATACACACATATACATATATGTGTGTATGTATGTATGTATGTGTGTGTGTATGTATATATGTATATATGTGTATATGTATATATATATGTGTGTGTGTGTGTGTGTGTGTGTGTGTGTGTGTGTGTGTGTGTGTGTGTGTGTGTATACACACACACACACACACACACATATACACATATTGACACACACACACACACACACACACACACACATACACACACACACACACACACACACACACACACACACACACACATTTGAGAAACTAACATAGATAGACCCATACACTAGATATAGTGTTTTTATATCATAAAAAATAACACATACCCATTCCTTTCCTATCATGGTTTGATTATTAGAATGATAGGCCTAAGGATAGAGTTAAAACTACTTCCTTAGGTCTATTTACCTAAAACCCTTATGGTAGTAGATAAGGGTTTATTCAAATAAACAATAAATATTTTACCATATCAAAAACCCTATTCATTTTATCTAAAAATGCAATTAAGAAAAGGAAGCAACTTGTATATTTTCAAGTATTTTACTCAAGCCTACTATAGTTATTCCTTGCTCTGAAACCCAAGATTTTCCTTATCCTTATGTTATTCAATGAAAGAATGAACCAAGTGTCTTTTATTTTTCATCTTCATTATACTTATTATCTTTCACAAACCATATATGTTTGGCATGAATTTATAGGACCTCCATTTTCTCTACAACTAAACCCAATATAACTATCTTAGATAAATGATTCACTCCACTACTTAAATTCCACTTGTAGTTCCTTCTTTCTTACATGTGATCTTGGTAGTTAATCCTTATACCCCTCAAGATAAGGTCAAATATCATGCAAAAATGATAACCAAAAACCTAATTTAACCCTTTTCTATTTTACCAAAGCATCCAATTATTAAAAATAACTCAAAACTTCCAACCAAATAATAACTTTATTCGATCCCAAAGTCCTATACCATTTTTTTTTGGAATAACACTCAACCATTTACCTTATATAGGGGGGATGGAGGGGTTATTTTCTCCTAATTACCCCCTTTTGTTATCAAGACCCCCAAGGGGTTTTAATACTTTTATTAAAAATATAAACACATGATCTTGTATAAGTAAACATGTAGATAAGTCTCACAGTTCTACAATATTCATGTTATTTCATCACGAATATATTTTATCAAGTGTTAGTTCATATATATCTTCTAATAACTATACAACCATTAAAAAATCATACAAACATGGTTAAACATTAACTACCACATCAAATATTAAAAGAATGTAAACCAATTGAGATGAGTTTGTTATCATATTAATAGCATAAAAAATAAATGATTTATGCCAATGTATTAAATCAATAAGAAATCATTAATTAACCATCAAGAAGGTAAAAACTAAATGGATATGCACACATATATCGATTATAAAATCAAATAAATGGTGTTTAGAACACTAAATGCAAGCATCAATGATTTCATTTTGAGTAGACTATAGTGGTGTGCACATAGGTCTATTTCCATCATATCTCTCTCTATCCCCAATGAAGCTATATGTTCCCCCTTATCTGATGATACTCTCCCTCTAGATTGTCAATGAGGGTGGAAATATCCTACATTAACCTCATCAACTAAACATGTAGTTATCTTGTATCATGATAATAATCAGCATATGACCATAACAATTACTGAATGTAAAAAGTATATAAAAAATCATGATCATAACCATAATGAAATAACTATCAAAAGTAACATATCTATCAACCAAACTATATACTAAAATATAGCTCATAGTAAACATCAATTCTACCAATAATTAGTAAATAATGTACTGAGTAATTCTTTATAAATCCATATGAAAAAACTAGATGTAACATTCTTCCCCCCTAAAACTGGTCATCATCCCAATGACAATTATTTACAACATAAGTTTTGAAATATAACTAATTTAAACATAATATAATAAATTTTTAGTAGAAATTAAAGATATCTAACCAAAAATTAAGTAAACAAATGAGTAAACAACCTCAAACACTCCTCATGGTCTTCCCACATTACACTATCATCATAATATTGGTCCCAATAGACCTTACACTATGATACTTATTTGTTACACAAGCCAATCTTGTGAGTATCAATATTCTGATTGGTTCTATTGTAACCACCACTAGATTTCAAACCTATAATGCATTCCAATGCAAAACATGTGTAGGGTCAGTAATATACTTTTTAAGATATGAAACATGAAAAACATTATGCATTTGTGCTAGATCTAGTGGAAATGCAAGTTTATAAGCTATAGGATTGATTACTTATAATACCTCAAAAGGCCCCACATATCTAGGTGATTGCTTTATTGATTTACCAAACTTTATTGCACTATTTTGGGGTTTAATATGCATAAAAAATTTGTCCCTAATTGAAAATTATCTTTCTATTCTATTCAAATTAGCATAAATTGTATACCTATCATTGGATTTAACCAATCTCTAACTAATTAATTTCACTTTCTCTTATATTTTATCAAGCATGTCTATTCCAAAAACCCCTTTATATTCTATATTGTCCTCATTAATTGGTGTTCTAACCATATAATGCTTCGAAAGGAGCCATTTTAATCGTTGATGGGTATGAGTTAATGTAAGTAAACTCAAACAAAGGTAGGTTTTATTCCCACTTATATTAATAGTCCATGAAATACATTATCAATAAATCTTCTCAATAAATCCTTTAAGATATAATTTATCCTTTCTATTTTATTGTAGAGTAAAATACTATACATTTTATTTTAAGTTTTAGTTGTGCACTCCAATTTTTGACCCTGTGCATTTCAGTTTCGAGGTAGTGAAGGTTTTGACATAGAGCACGGGCACGATTTTTCATTTTGTCTAATTTTTATCTAAGTCTCAAAGTCACACAGAACATGCCAAGTGTCATCAGTTGGGACACATTATAATTTCTATAAGTTGCATGGAACATACCATGTGTCCTGTTGTATACCCATGGAGCTCAACAAGTGTCGGTATCCGCATTTCAATTTCTTATAAGTTTCAAAAGCTTTTTCCAATAAGCTTCTCTCAGAGTCCCATGAAAGGCACCAAGTGGCAACTATAAAAGGTTTTAATATGTTTCTCTAAATGTAGCAAAAAGTGCCATGTGTTCATTGTTAAAGATCGGTAGAGACCACCAAGTGTCAACATTCAAAGTTTCTCTCTTTGTTTTGTTATTGACTAAGGACTGTGGTGGGCCCCAGGTGATCTGATAAAGTAAGCAAAGCGTGCTAAGTGTCATCATCTGTGTGAATCTAAATGAGTCCCAAATGTTTTTATAGTGTTTCTAAAGACAAGTGGAAGCTACCATGTGTCATCTTCCATAGGACTCTTAAAAGGTATCTAAAGCTTCTATAGACAAGCGAAAGTCACCACGTGTCACTTGTTAGACTAGCAGATACTGCCAAGTGTCCTCACATATTTCATAGTGGGAAATGCCATGAGTATCTATTTCAGCCAATGAACTTGTAGAGAGGTTAATTATTTTAGATCTAAAAGATATCTTTTGTTAGACACTTTTAGTTAAGTTGTAGTTCGGTTAGACCATTGGGATTTGATCGTGTGAGCAATCTTGAGCCAGTCATATGCTATAAATATGGGTTCAAATCGTAAGAAGTAGGAGATATAGAAAAAAAAGGAAAAGGGAGAGAATTTTTTGCATATAGATTTTTATTAGAGATTTACAAGAAGTTTTTGAGACTTTCTAGCTATGGCCAATAATATCATTTGCCTTTGTTCTATTTTATTAATTTAGAAAGTTTGTATAACTGTGCATGTATTAGTGCCTTTTATGTGACTGGAAAATTAATAGGAAGACTGAGTTTTGTGCCTTTGTTGATATTTTATGTGTTATTGCAAAATCATCTAAGTTATGAGCTTTTAATTCTATTTGTTTCATCTTTTACATTGATCATGCATTATTTGCTCTTTAATGTAATTGAATCCTAAAGATAGCTTCACTGTGCTAAGTATTAAGGAACAAATCATACTCAGGTGCATCGCCATAGTTAAATTTTCTTTCATTGCATTGCTGATTCCATTTAATTTTTATCCCTTTTTCCCATAATACATTTGAGATAAAGAAGAGCTAGCTTCTTTAAAATCTGGCAGTCATTTTGGGTCGCAAGTCCCACATTCTTGAAACTTCCCATGTTGGTGTTGGAAATATTGAAATTTTAAGCATCAAAATTGACCATCTATTTTTGGATGGTAAGCTATACTAAAATTCAATTAAGTTCCTAATGTTGAATTTAAAGTTTGTCAAAATCTATAAGTCATATTAGGGTCCCTATCTAAATAATATTTTCAAGAAACCCATGAAATATATAAATTTCCTTCAAAAACCTTTTATAAATCATGGGTACATCATTAGTTATATTATTAGGAATAAAATGAGACACCTTGGTTAGTTTATCCATAATTACCAAGATCATATCATGACAATTCTTAGACATAGGCAAACGTTGAAAAAACTACACACTGATCACTTTCCATTTCCATTTAAGTATGAAACATGGGTATTAAAACCCATATATACAAATGTGTTTAACCTTGAATAAATAACACTATAATCATATAGAGATGGAATCAATTGCATCTTTCTTAATTCCTTTGTAGAAATACAAAGGTTTTAACTCTACTACTAGCTTAGTCACTCCAAGATGCCCTAAATATGGAGCATTGTGCAATTCCTTTAGAAAAATATTCCTTAAACTCTCCTTATTAGGAACATAAATCCTAGTATTCTACCTTAAAATTCTATTATTATCTAACTTAAAACCTTGATAACTATAATCTTGTAATTTTTCAGCCAAAGCTTTCTTAACTTGCTCATAGAAATCATCACCAGGAGAGAATTTTACTACCTAATCTTATAAGGTGCTTCTAATTTTATCCAAAATTACAATGTATCTTCTATGGATAAGGTATCTACTACTCTATTTTCCTTACCATTAATGTAACTAATATCAAAATCATAATATGATAAAAAATCTAACCACCACCTCTAATGAACATTGAGGTTAGGTTGGGTCAAAATATAACTAAGACCTAAATTATTGGTCTTATGTTCAAATGGTTTAACCAACAAGTAATGCCTCTAAACCTAAAAGACATGAACTATAATATCTAGTTCTAGATCAAGATAAACATAATTTGACTCATAAGGTTTTAGTTTCCTAGATTCATAGGCCATAACTAAACCATCATGCATGAGAACACATCCTAAATTGTCACCTAAAGCATAAATTATCACTAAGAAATGCCCATTCATATTTGGAATCCAAAAAACTAGTGCAAAATTAAGCCTCTATTTCAAAATATGAAAGGATTTTTTACACTTATCTAAATAAACAAAATGTTATTCCTTCCACTAAAGAGAGGTGATTGGATTATTTATATTAGAAAAATTCAGTACAAATTTCTACTAGTACCTTGCTAATCCCATGAAACTATGCATCTCATGCATATATTTAGGTGTTGGCCAATCCATGATGGCCCTAATATTACCTAGATCCACTTAAATTCACTATATGGAGATTATGTATCTCAAGTAATTTACTTTATTCTAAAATAACTCACACTTGTACAACTTACCATATAGCTTGTTGTCCCATAACCATTGTAAAACTAACTTCAAGCTCTCAACATGCTCTTCCTCATGCTTGGAATAGATGATGATGTCATCCAAAAAGACTAGAATAAATTGATCAAGATAATCCCTAAACACACTATTTATTAGGTTCATGAATGTTACTAGTGCATTCATTAGCATAAAAGGTAACATTGTGAACTCATAATGCCCATTGTAGGTTCTAAAATCTATTTTCAGAATATCACCATCCCAAATCCTCAATAGATGGTATCTTATTGAAAGATCAATATTTGAAAAGACTATATCACCATGCATTTGATATAAAATATTATCAATGCAAGGTAATATATATCTAATTTTGATACTTATTTATTAAGCATGCATTAGTCAATGCACAAACAAAGGGTTCTATCTTTCTTCTTGATGAAAACTATGGATGAACCTCATGGTGAAACACTTGGTTGAATCAAACACTTGGACAACCTCTCCTAAATTTTTTCTTTAAACTTAATTATATCTATATTTTTAATCTTATAGGGTTCCTTATATTATGGTTCTAATCCTAGAATGATATCTATACTAAAATAAAATTTCTTTGTTTGGATCCAACCCTGATAGTTCAATTGGAAAAATATCCTAAAATTCTTGTAGAAATAGATAGTCTTCCAAGGTGGGTTCCTTAGATTTTATAACTTCATCCATTTTGACAAATAATTATTGGCATCCCTTATGTTGTTTCATCTTTAACTAAATGTCATAAATTTTTATGAGCTTTAACTTCCATGGATTTGTATTTGGTTTCCCAAACCATATAGACATTTAACCTTTTTAAGGAATCAATTAAATTTGAATTTATGCCCATAGAGCTAATTCACTCCTAAGATCACATCATATGACCATAGTGGTGCTACAAAAATATCCACAACTATGGTCAATTATAGAAACTATCTTTCAGCCTCTATGATACATCTATCAACCTTAACTTTGGACTCATTCCCATACTATAGTGACCATGCATTTACCATAAAACTATTTTTTATATATAATTTACTCAACATTATAAGAGAGATAAAGAATTCAATATCTAAGTATCAATCAACATAATAATTGGATGAGAAAAAAGATTACCTAATACTTTGATGAGAGAGGCTTAGAATTTAGACTACCCATTATCCACTGCTACATGGATACACTATTGGAAGGTTCCCTACTATGAATAAGAGTTTGTGTTCTTATTATTACAATCTATCTTCCACTGAGGATAATATTTGGCATAAGGATCTCCTCAAAAATTAAAACATCCTAGTAAAGGTCTCCTCCTCTCAACTTTATTTTCACTCTTAAACCCTTCTCTAAAATTACCTCCTAGTTTAATATTCCTATAAGTATTAGTTTTCCTTGTGTTCTAATTGTTAAACTAGTTCTTGAAATTTCCATTATATTTCTAGTTCTTCTTCTTAAAAGGGGTCTTGAAACTACCAAACTTTTTATTATACTTATCTCTAACCTCTGCTAGTGATTTTAGCTTTTACTCATACTTTATAAATATTTTAAACAATTTATCCATAATGGATTATCCATGCACATCCACCTCATAACTAATTTGGGGTTTTAGGCCCATAATGAAATTTATGATATGGAAATGTTCATCCTTATAGTATTATGAAACATATTTCAAAAGCTTCATAAACTATTCCCAACACTCATTCATTGATAATACTCCTTGCTTTAAGCTCTAAAAATCTATCAATTTCTAGTCAAATTAAAGTTGAGGTAACCATTGTTCTCTAAAAAGAGTCAAAAATTACTCCCATGTGGTGGTAGTAAATTCAAATTCATTTATTTTTTTTTTAATTATCAACCCAAGTTGTTATTTCACCAGCTAATTGGTAAGCTCCCCACACTACCTTAGTATTATTAAAGTAATTTATAATCTCAAAGTAATGTTCATCTCTTTGAGACAAGCTTTAGCTCCATCATCCAAAATCATGCCATAAAATTTGGGTAGGTTTACCTTATTCATGTTCCATGCTAATTTTGCCTCTACTTGAGCTCTAACATCCTAGTGTAATTCCTCATGTCTTTGTTCATGAGGAAATCGCTATTCAATAGGGTGTTCTTTAGGTACCTCCTATTCAATTTTATCTTCTAGGACATGAAATTATCATTCAAGAGCTACTTACAATCTTGTTTCTAATTCATAACAACAAGAATTTGATCACTTTCTGTAACTTGGTCTACTACTAGCTAAATAGTATCATCCTCAAGGTTAGCATTATAAAGAACCTCACCAACCATTCTACCTTACACCATTCTCTTTTTTGGTAAATTGAGATAAATTGTTTTACATTAGTGGACTCATTAGGTTTGAGATCTAAAACTTGAGCTTTGATACCACAATGCTACACTGCATTGGGCTAATTAATGAGTACATTATTTTTTTTGAATTAATTCATTACTTATATTAATTACAACCAATATTTTAATACTATAAAACTAAATTAATCTTAATCAACATATGCCACAACCACATTATCCCACTGGATAATTAAAAATCATTTAGTAACAAATAATTAAACACTACAATAAGTTGAAGAACTAATCATCAATATGATAATATAAATCAAATATTAAAAATATGGATAAAATCCATGAATCAATCATAGATACATTTAAAACCACTATTATTTTTATTTTAAGTATAATATACAAAAACAAAACCACTACCATGTTGAATCTACATCCAAAATAAATACATTAATATATGAAGTCCAATATACATATTAATAAGTACAAAAGTACAAAATTAGCTACATAAAGTAGATTCATGATCCATCACATATATTGAGTGTGAATCCATTTCGTCAAATAGATTGATAGAGGGAGAGCATCATTCAAGTACTTTACCTCCAACCATAAACCCATGACTCCCATACACATCCATTTTGGGATTGTCCCAACCCTTCATGGAGGGGTAGATAAGAACAATGCATATATCTATAAATAATTGGAACTTATGTGCATACTAACACTATTACATGTATAAATCAAATAGAACATGGAATATATTCCTATATCTAAATTATATCAGTAATACTTGTAAATTATGAGTATAATAAAATTATAATGTCTTAGCTATAACATTACTTCAACCAAAGTTTTCATTATAAAATTTAGATTTAATAATCTAAGCCACTTTAACTTACACGGTACTCTCTACTACTAAATCATGCCAATAAGGATATCAAGAGGTACATATATTAGTTACCCATTTGCATACTCATATATGTACCTCTTATTATCCAAACATGGTCTATAAATATAAATTTAAAAGTAGAGTAACAAAATACTATGCATAGTGAAGATATAAATAATCACAGCCAAGGATTCAATTTAACTCCATACAAATATGTTTATTAAGATATAAAAATAATCAAGTCATTGTATGATTTTATCCAAACATATATTTCTACGATAATGACAATAAGTTCATCTAATTCTATTCAACATAAAATTTCCATACAGTCTAAATAAAAAGGTTCAAGAGTAGTATAGAATAATATTATGTAGCAATTAAATGATGTAACCAATTATTAGTTAAAAACTCATTTGATTTCATTACAAAAATTAATAAGATAAAAACATGAATCCATAAAATATTTAATCTCTTAAAATGTCTTTGTATTAACGTGGAAACAAATATATCTTTCATCATAAGTCTCAAACAAACAAATATATATATAGCTGAAATAAATATATCTAAAAGTCCATCCCATTTATGCATATCAATGTGTCATTGTACTTAATATTATGGGTCAATAAATCTTCAAATAATATTAAACATTTCTTCCACTTGGTTGACCAATTAACATTGCAGTCATGCTAATCTTTTGAATTGCCAATCTGTTGATCAATTTTGACCCCCAAGGTTAAAATGCCAATCCCTATAAGTATAAAATTAAGTTGTCATATCTTAATCACTTTGTTCTAGTATTTTCCATGCCTTAATATTCTTCACAAGGTCTTCTTAAAGAATTATTAACAAAGTTTAAGATTCATTTGGAGAAATTAAGGTAATGTTGTATCTTGGTCTTGTGTTAGCCTAGATATGTCATGAGGAAGAAAGGGTGGGTCCAAGAAGTGTTATATGTCATTAGTTTTCTCTTTAATTCAATTAACCACCTAATCAACTTGTATAAACATTTCATGTTGATTTGAAAAGCTTAATGTTTTTTTATGGACTTTAAGGTAAAGTTTATATGAAGAAAAAAGGTGTTTTGACTAATTCCAATGTATGGCAAATCTTATAAAGTGAATAATCCATACAAGGACATTTTCCTAGGTTCTTTAGGGAGTTATATAACTACTGCACATGATAGGGAAGCCAAAATAGGTTAGTTACTTTAGAAATCACTTTGAAGGAATAATTTAAGGCACTTGTTTAGAATTCAAGAACTCACTTTTAGGTGAAAATATCTCAGGAGTGTCCTTGCAGCTTATAGAGGTTAGATTCAAGCTTGGGATCAAGTTTTAGGTCTAATAAATGCAAATAACTCTCTTTCTCTCTCTCCTCCATCACTACCTTCAAAATCTCAGAAAGGAAAAATTCAAATGAATGGTATGGACAAGAGAGAGAAAGTTAGAGGCTAATTTTTTTTGAAAGGTTAGGGGTAATATTAATACTCAATTATGTGGCATTATTTTTCATATTCATCCCCTCTCCTTTATGCACAATAATTAAGACTCTAAGTAGGTCACTATGTCTTGTTCATTCAAGTAGGATCTATTTTTGCTCATGTCTCTTCACTGCATATTTTGATGGAGGATAATTAATTTTGTGGGATGTTTTTATAGGTCAAAGGATTAGTTTTATTTATTTTTCATCAACTAACTCAACCTTGTGAGGTGTCTTCATCAAGTAAATTAGTGCCTAAATCTTGTGGAACATGTCACCCCTACTTCAAGTGTTTTAGTTTGTTTGAATTGTTATCACTCTCAAAATTTTTTAGATCATTCATAATTCATGGAAAATAACCTAAATATCCAATGATTTATTTTCACTCTCCTTTATACTTAGATATTTATAAAGGAGATACTAAGTGTCTTTCTCTTTAGAAGCATGACACAGTGCATTAATAGTCTTCTAAAAGCATCATTATCAAACTTGGATCAAATGGTAATGAAAAATAAATGAAAGAATGTTAAGTTACCATTTAAATATTGTATTTATAATATAATTAAAGTAAATTCAAAACATATACTCTCAAACAAAGGTTATAAGGTGTTTTAGTCATTCATAAGTCTACAGACCTATCAGTGAGCATTCATGGATCTTAGGCCTCATGCTAGAGGTTTTAAAATAAAGGAGAGACATGGTGTATGATCATAAACACTCATATGACATTTATAAACTCCAATTCCATCATCAAAATAGAATTGATGAATTAATAGACTCCAAATTTTATGTATAGAACTTGTATATGAGATGACCTCATATACATGTCATACATACAAATGAGAAAATTGAGGTTGAATATTATTTAATTAAATTATATATAATATTGAGGTATATGACATGATAAAATTAAAATATTTTATACATTTTATAGGTTTTAAGACTCAAGAAGCTATCTCAATAGTCCACACAAGCAAAAAGATAGACCTATAGGTTACAAACATGTAGGTCCTCATTTTGGACATAAGCCAATGGTCATATGAAGAGGATTGGTTTAAAAAAATTTATTAGTGAAATAATAACTAAAAATTAATACACATAAACCATTTTAAATACAAAAGAGAGTGGATTTAACGGGTCTATATACTTAATACTCATACACAGACTTGTATATGAAGGTAAGAGGAAAAGTTTGTAAAATACTTTGAAAGGTTGATGATGCTTGTAGAACAATGAAAATTAGATTTAAATGAAGTATAATTAATTTAAATTTGACAAATACATAATATAATAAGGCAAATATATAGGGCTTAACACTTCAATCACACCTAATAACCACCTATAGTTATGTCTATGTAGAGGGAAGAAATAAAGTGTATGTTGAGTGAAGGTGTAAGTCTTAGATTCAAATAAAGTTTTTAAGTATTAAATATATTTGTATGATATTTTAATGATAATTTTTTTTATAAGCTTATACTCAATAATACAACCAAAACTTCAAAATTATAGTCAAGTCCTAATCACCACCTACAATATTGTAGTCAAGTTATTTCCAAACTTGAAAAGAGAATGTCACATAAATAGTGAGATTTTGGATTAGGTGAGAAAATAATTTAAATTTTTTATTATAGGTTAAATAAACCTAAATATAGGTTATATATAATATGACCAAAACAAGTTTTACTTCAACCTTGCATACATAGTTGATATATCACCTACATGTATGCCTCCCTAGTCATGAATGATGCTTATTTGTTTTGAAGGATAAAATGATCTAAGAGAATTTAATTCATATGAAAAGATTTATATTATGATAATGTGACATCCATAAGCCATAAAACCCATTAAAAATGAGGCTAATGTCGATAAACATTGATTAGGCTTATAGAGCCTAAAACCAAGAACACATTTCTGGAGGTATAATCGTGAGAAAGGAGGCTTAATGAAGATAAAATGATAACTTGAGGATATTGGGAGTTTAAAAATATTTTCATAGAGCATAAAATCCATCCAAAATTTAAAAAATACAAGGAAAGTGCAATTTAGGCTTCCAAGGCCTCCTCGAGCTCTCTTGGTGAAAGACTACAACTTAAGACTAATCTTCTCTCACTTGTTGAGACCTTAAAAATATGAATAGGGAAATATGGATTTAATAGATGATAAATAGGTTTCACACTTCAAACTTAAATAATTATTTATTAGTTTAGGCCCTTGACCTTCATGAACAAAGGCTAAGAATGCAAACCCCTCTTTAATGGCCTAGTTGAGACCCAAAAATCAACATCTTTCACTTTGAAATATATAGAGGATATGAATGGGAACATAATAACTTGGGTAAAGTTGAATAGGATTGTATAATGTAAAACTATGGAATTGGTTCTAGAGTTAAGGCCCTAGGGTCTATGAGCAATTATTAAGAACCAAAATAGGTCTAAACCCTCCTAAAACCCTCGTAAGAACTTGATGTGGAATATTGGTCTCCAAATAAAATAAAATGAATTGAATTGATTATTAAACATATTTAAATTTTTTTATAAATCTAATTAGGTTCTCACCATGAATTGTGTCTATACTTGCAATTATGCAAACTATATTTAATGGCCTATTTTTTAAGGTTTTTAGGTTTTTATCAGGGTTTTCAATAGTTGAACACATGAAAAATATTTGAAGAGATGATGTGGGATGTATTACATATATTAAATCCTAAAAATACATACAAAGCACCCTATAAATGCTCAAACGAATCTAGTTTTTCAAGGCAATCTAAATTAAGCTTTAAAAGAGACTAGGTTTTGAGAACATTTTATGGTTCTCAGACTTTCACAGTGTCTTAGGACCTAAAATTTGGAATGGATGTTGGTGATAGTTTGGGAAAAGTTAATGACACATTTTTTTGTAGTTTTACACATGTGGTAGAGGTCTATAGTATAAAATCAATCTTCTAGACAAGGAGACCTAATTGAGGCCTAATAAAAAGAGAAAAAAGGGAAAATAAACATATACTCACTGTCAAGAATTGAAATTTATTATGGAGTTGTAAAGACATATTGGGTCCTCAAATATTTAATCAATTTTTCATTACCATATATACACTTTCCTACAAAATAAGGTTTACAAGTTTTCAAGGCTAAAAGGATTTGAAGCCAAATGAGATCAAAAGGTGCAAGAAAGAGTCTTGGGTGATATTAAGTGAAATTAAATGAATTTATTCAGGTCTAATAAGGTATTTTAATGACTTTAATGGAGATATAATGTCTTTATGAACTAGAAATCATGTTTTGAGCCATTTGGAAAAGGCTAGGCATGGTAAATGGAGTTTCAAGACACCTAAGGATATGGATGATGATTTCTACTAAAATGTCTAGGTAAGGGAGTTTATAAATGTAAGATAGGTTATCAAAGAGGAGTCTTGAAGGTATTTCATGGTGATTTAATGATGAAAAGCTCCATTTTTCACTTCTCATATGTAAAGAAGGGCAATTTTGAAGAATAAATGCAAGATGTCAAGCAAGATGAAGACCCCTATGCCACTTGAAATAGAAGAGAATTTGAAAGAGAGAACACTTGTCCTTTGAAACTTGATGTATCAACATATAATTCCTTGTTTATAACTCTCTTGAGAGACACTTGTCACTTTCTCTCTCTTACACCCTTCTCCCTTCTCTCTTACTTTTATATAAATTTAGCCTCAATAAGCTATGTTTGTATCCTCCACCTAAGTATGGTGAATCCATACTCATTTGAAATAATTTTATCAATGAGAAAATTCTGATGTTACCTCCTCCTTTGACTGGTTTTAATGTGTGTGGTTGATTAGTTGATCTTATTGAGTAATTATCTTTGCTTCTTTGATATATTGTCCTTATCTTGCATTCATGTTTAGTTTTAAATCCTTTTTTTAGGTCTTATGAAGTTTCTAAGTGAGGTGTGAAGGTTGAGTGAGTAGCCTATTCACTAGTGTCATGCTATGACCTTTTGACTAGTCTTCCTAGCTCAAGCATTCTTCACAACCTTCATATGAAATGTTGATGTAGAAAGGTAGATTTGGAGTAGTGTTTATTGTAGGTTAGTCTCATGGTTGAATTTAATTTATAATTTATTGGTATTTTTCAATTATTTTGTTGCATCACCTTCATTATAATATTTCTCTCTTTTCCTAGCAAGTTGGTAGAGTATTTTGTGAGCCTAAGTGATCCATGAAGGGGAACTATCCCTTTAACCTAGAGATTTAATCCAAGTTTATGCCAACCATATCCTAGGATTTTTTACATGTTATTAAAAATTTATAAGGCTTGAAATATATTCTAAATGGTGAAAATTTGTTTGATAATAGTTTTGGCATGCCTGGTAGGACTAAGGTCCAAAGTAGTGGAAGTATTATTGGTGTTGTTCATCTATAAATTAGCCTTTGGAGGAATTTAAAACATCAATTATGAATTCATACTTAATTATTTAATTATTGAATCTCATTAACTTTTTCAAATTAAGTTGTGATTTCAATTCATTATCTTGATGAAGATGTTATGGTTGAGTTTGAGGTGAGTTTAAATTTCGTGCAAGTGGATGAATCACATCAATACTATAGTACTAATTATCATCCTTGTCATGATGCATATCAACATCGCTATGATCCATATAAACTTTGTTATGAGTCACATTAGTCATATGATCATCCTAAATTTCCCTTACATGACTATTGTGTTACATATGATTAGCTTTCTCAAGCTCAAGATGTCCCTAGCCAACATAGACACTTCTCATATCAGTCTATTTCAAGTTTCAAGCAAACTCTCTTGGGATATGAGAGATACATGATAGGGATTTAAACACAAATGGAATATGGTAAATTTATACCTAATAATCTCATTCATAATGTGAGAGACTCATTAAAACTATTGAAATAAGAATGGGCACCTATTAAGAGAGAAAATTGGCAAAACTTCTCAAGTGAGATGATGGATGTAAGTGGTCTCATTCAAAGCAGTGAAGATAAGATAAGAAATAATGAAGGACAATAATTTCAATCTTATAAGCCCCATGTATCTTAATATATTCCAACTCATCCCTCATATGTACCATACATTCTTCCCTAAGAGATCATTTCAAGTGATCTTTAAAGTGTTTCAAATATTTCATATATTACTCAAGATTTCCCTTATTGGAATTCAACCCAATAGAGTAGTCAAAAAGATGTAAATTATTGTTAAACACCCTATTTTTGAGAAAAATATCCTACTTATCTTCCTCAAGACCACCCGAAGAAGTCATTTAAGAATCCAAGCTGGAATCAAGTAGTGAAATCATGGAGTAAGCAAGGTGAGACAATCATAGATTGTTAGTTGAATCCAAGGAAGAATCTTAACCTATGCAAGTCCATCCCATACCTCATAAATATCCTTCATGTATCCCATATAAGTCTTTTTGTGCTCTTTACCCTCATGAAGTTACTAACCACCATCAAGAATGTCTATTCTAAGAGAATATAGATAATTAAATTGAAGAGCTGGAGTTGAAAATGAAGGGACTTAAATCAAACCAAGATCAAGAGATTGAAGTCAAAGAAAACCTTGATCTTATTCAAACCCCATTTACCTCTCCCTAAGAACCTTTATCTTTTCCATCTTGGAGGTCTATCCAAGAAGGGTTTAAAAATAATAAGAAGGTCCTAGTTGAGAAGATTGAAAATCAAGTTGTAGATGTTGAATAACTAAAATAAGGCTATGAGAAGGATGAGGTGATTGTTTAAGAGAATGGGGCACTCATAGCACAAATATATTTGATATATCTCTAAGAATTCCTAAAATAGTCTTCCATTCCCAAGACTTCAAGTTGTAATAAATCTCCATCAATACCCAAGCCTATCCATGAACCATCTACCATACCTCATACTCCTTCTCAAAATCATGAACATGTTCATTAGCCTCCAATAATATCCCTTCTTGAATATGAACCTGTCCTATGGGAATCAAATGAAGAAGAGGTTACAGATGCATATGAAGTTCAAGGAGAATGTGTAGAAGATAATTCAAGTGTATATGATGAAGAATTCAACATTGGCAATCCCCTTGGTGAAGATAAACACAAATCAGTCTTCATAAATGAATAAGTTGATTAAGATATAAAATAAAAGGATCTTGAGAGGAACATCATGTTGACTAATCTTATGAAGTCAAATGAGTGGGTTTAAGGAGATTTGAAGGATATGTGGTAGATGTATTTGTACATGTTCAAATAATATGATGGTTTTGAAAGGTTGGCACTTTTAGGAGAATAAGATCAAGTTTATAATGAGTAATGCAAGGCTCTTAGTGAGATAAAATTACTTCAAGATCATCATCAAGAGTTTCAATCCCATGATAGAGTAGTCTATGATGAAGACACTCTTCAAGATCAGTAAGAGATTGGATATGAAAAAATAATAGAGGCTAAGGATTTTGCTACCTTAATGGACAAAAAGGACCTATTAAATAAGTATTGGGAAATTTGAATTTGAGGATTTTCAAAAGTCTATATCTCATGTTGGACTGATTGAGGATGTTCTTGAGGAAGCCTTCCTTCTTGAAGGACAATGTGAGAATCTCCAAGGTACTAAATTTTAAGTTACCCCTATGAAACAATTATTCATTTTTGAATTGACTTCAAACATCAAAAGAGATCATGAGAAGTATATTTAAGAATATGATGAGTTCATCTTCATAAGTAATTGGTTTGCTATTGTTTCCTCATTTGAGAGCATGCCAAGAGGATTGACATTCAAGAAAAATATGAAGACAACAAGAGAAAGGTCTAAAAGGAAGCTTGAATCATGGTATTTACCACCGCATGGAGTAAAATATCCATGAAACCTTTCCTTTGATCTAGGAGGAAGAAAAAAATTAGGTCAGTTATATATATTAGTTTGTTTATCTTTGTTGTAATCCCTAAGTGCTTAGTTAGCACAGTGGTGTGTCTTATTTCTTTTCTTTGTGTGTGTTATCATTATTTTTTATGTTTTGGAGGTCAAATAAGTTTTTTTCATCATGGTTATGATCTATTTTAAGTCTGAGGTTGAGTTCAAGTGACTTCATTACCCAATGGAAGGACAAGGTTATTGTTTTAATTAGTATTATAGGCACGTTACCCCTATGAATCACCAATTTATTGACCAATTTTGACCTCCAAGGTCATAATATCAACCAATATAGGTATAAAATTGAGTTTTAATGTCTTAATAAAAAATTTCTAGTCTTTTCCACGCCTTAATAGTCTTTAGAAGGTATTCTTAAAGCCATATTAGCAAAGTTTAAGGTTTAATTGGAGAAATTAAGGTAATGTTGTATCTTGGTCTTGTGGTGGCCTAGACATGTCATAAGGAAGAAAGGGTGGGTAAAAAAAGTGTTATAGGTACTTAGGTTTATTTTAATTCAATTTACCACCTAATCAAATTTTATAAACTTTTCATATTGATTTGAAAAGTTTAAGGTTTATTTATGGACTTCAAGGTAATGTTTATATGAAGAAAAGGGTATTTTGACTAATTCCAAGATATGAAAAATATAAAAAAGTGAATAATAAGTAAAATAACATTTTAAAATGTTATTAAAGGAGTTATATAACTTCCACACATGTCAAGGAAGTTAGAATAGGTTAGCTACTTCATAAATCACTCTAAAGGGGTAGTTTAAGGCATTTGTATGGACTTCAAGAACTCACTTTTAGGTGAAAATAGATTAGGTGTGTAATTTAAGATTATATAGGTTATATTAAAGATTTGGATCAAGTTTTAGGTCTCATATATGTATATAAATCTCTCTTTGCTCCATCACTACTTTCACAAACTCAAAAAGACAAAATTAAAATACATGGTACGGCTATGAGAGAAAATGTTGGAGGCTAAAATTTTGGTCAATGTTCAGTGTCATATTAAGTTTAAATTTTGTGGAATTATTTTTTATATTCATCCCATTTCCTTTATGAACAATGGTTAATAATGTAAGGAGGTCACTAGGTGTTGTTCATTCAAGTAGGGTCTATTCTTACTCCTATCTCTTTGCTGCAAAGTTTGATGGAGGAGAATGAATTTTTTGGAATGTTATAATATTTCAAAGGAGTCATTTTAATTTTGGTTGAATTAATAAAATCAACCTCATGAGGTATCTTCATCAAGGAAACTAGTTCCTCAATCATGTGGAACATGTCACCCATGCTAAAAGTGTTTTGGTTTGTTTGAATTATTATCACGCTTAGAAGTTTTTAGGTGATTAATAACTAATGTAAAATTCCCTCAATCTCCCATGATTCATGTTCCTACTCCTTTATAAGTATAATTTTATAGATGATCCTTTAAGAGATACCAAGTATCTTGTTATATGGAAGTATGACAAAGTGCATAAACAATCTTCTATAAGAATGATTGCCAAAATTGGCTCGAATGGAAATGATAAATCAATGATATCATGGGAAGAAACCATTGAAACATTTTATGTCTAAGATAATGAGAGTATTCCAAACATATACTCTCAAAGAAAGGTTATAAGCTGTGTGGTCACTCATAAGTCTGTAGACCTATAAGAGATCATTCATGGATCTTAGGTCTCATGTGAGAGGTGTTAAGACAAAGGAGAGACATGGTGTAGGATCATAATAACCCATATTACCTTTATATACTCCACTAACATCATTTAAAGAGCATAAATGAATGAATAGACTCCAACTTCTATGTATAAAACTTATATATGAGTTGACCTCATGCATAGGTCATACATAAAAATGAAAAAATTGAGGTTGCATAGTGTTTAGTTAAATTTTAAAAACTATTGAATAAAATTAAATGAAAAAAGGACAAGATTTTATATATTTTGTAGGTGCTAAGACTCAAGAAGTTATCTCAAATGTCCATAAAAGCAAAAAAGTAGACCTATAGGTTACAAACATGTAGGTCATCATTTTGGACATAAGCCAATAGTAATATGAAGAGGATTGGTGTATAAAATTGACATAGTGTAGATAGGAAACATGAAATACAAATGAATATGCCTAAAATATTTGAAATCCAAAAGAGAGTCGAGTTGACTAGTTTACAAACTTAATACTTATACACAGACCTGTGTATGGAGGTAACATGAAAAGTTTGTAAAATGATATGAAAGGTTGATGAATATTTTATCAAAATTAAAATTATATTTAAATTAAGTATAATTAATTTCAATTTTTGAAATACATAATTGATTAACTCCAGTCTTTAGGTCTTAACACTTTAATCCCACCAATTAGCCACCACTATTAGGTCTAGGTAGAGGAAGGAAGCAAAATGTATGTTGAGTTAAGGTGTAAGGTTTTAAGTCAAAGAAATGTTATATGTTTTAAATATTGTGGTATTATATTTTAATTATAAATGATTTTTATTAGAAACTTAGAATCCAAAATACAACCAAAACACCAAAATTGTAATCAAATCTTCATCACCACCTATAGTATTGTAGTCAAGTTGTTTCCAAAATTGAAAAGATAATGCCAAATACAAAGTGATATTTGGGCTTAGGTGAGAAAAAAATTTCAAAATGTCATTTGAGTTTAAATAAACTTAAATAGAGGTTAGATATAATATGACCAAAATAAGGTTTACTTCAGCCCTACATACATAGTTGATATATCACCTACATGCCTGTCTGCCTAGTCATGAAGAATGTTTATTTGTTTTGAAGGAGAAATGATTTGGAAGAAATTAATTCATATGAAAAGTGTTAGATTATGACAATTTGACCTCCATAATCCCTTATACCCATAAAAATTAAGGCTAATGTTGATAAACAATGTTTAGGCTTGTAGAGCATAAAACCAAGAACACATGTTCGTAGGTGAAGTCATGAGAAAGGAGGTTTAATGAAGATAAATTGAGAAATTTAGGACATTTTGAGTTTAAAAATATTTTCACGTACCATAAATACTATCCCTAAGAAAGGAAAGACAAGAAAATTTAAATTTAGGCTTCTAAGACCTCCTCGAGCTCTCTTGGCACAAGACTACAAATTTAAATTGATCTTCTCTCACTTGTTGAGACCATGACACTATGCATAGGTAAACATGGATTTCATGGATGATAAATAGGTTTCCCAAATTCAACCTTTTGGAATCAATTTTTGGTTTAGGCTCCTGACCTTCATCAACAAAGGACAAGAATATAAACCCCTCTCTAATGGCCTAGTTGAGACCCAAAGGTAAAATTCTTGCACTTAGAACTATACAGAGGACATGCATGAGAATATAATCACTTATTTAAAGTTTATGAGGGTTTTCCACTAGAAAATTATGGCAATGGTTTAGGATTTAAGGTCATAGGGTACCAAAATAGGTATAAACCCAAATAAAAACCTAGTAAGGAGATAATGTGGAAGATTTATATCCAAATCAGATGACATTAATTGAATTAATTATAAAAATACATTAAAATTATTGATAAATCCATGTAGGTACTCACCATGAATTGTGTCTATACTTACAATTGTACAGACTACATCTAATGCCCTATTTTGTAAGTTTTAGGTGTTTTTTAGGGTTTTGAATAGTTGAAGCCCTAAAAAATATTGGAATAAATGAATTAGGATTTATTAAATATATTAATTACTAAAAATCCATGCAAGACACCCTTTAAATTATTGAACAAATATTTTTTTTCAAGGTAGTCTCAAACATGCTTAAAAAGAGACTAGGGTTTGAGACCATTTCATGGTTATCACACTTCCACAAGGTCTCAAGACCTAAAATTTGGAATGGAGGTTAGTGATATGCTGGGTAAAGTTAATCACATTATTTTTGGTTTTTTCACATGTTTGGGAGAGGTCTAGATCAGAAAATTAGTCTTTTAGACAAGGAGGCCTAATTAAGGCCTAATTACAAAGATAAAAGGGACAAATAAACAAACATCCACTCACTCTCAAGACCTTAATTTTTTCATGGATTTGTAAATACATAATGGGTCTTCAAATATTTACTAAATTTCTCACTAAAATTTTTACATTTTTATACACAAGGAGGTTTATAGGTTTTTAGGGCTACAAGGATTTGAGGCAAAATAAGAGTAAAAGGTGTAAGATAAAGTCTTGAGAGATATTACATGAACAAAAATTAATTAATTTAGGTTTGATAAGGTATTTTAATTCTTTTCATGGAGATAGAATGCCTTGGCAAACTTTAAATCAAATTTTCATCCATTTGGACAAGGCTAGGCATGGTAGATGAAAGGGTTTCAAGACACCTAAGGATATACATTATGATTGCCACTAAAATATAAATGTAAGGGAGTTTATAAATTTAGGATAGGTGCCAAAAATTAGTCTTTAAATTATTTTATGGTATTATAATTATGAAAATGTGTCAATTATCATATGTAAAGAAGGTTAGTTTTGAAGAACAAATGCAAGATGTCAAGCAAGATGAAGACCCCTATGCCACATGTAGTATAAGAGCATCTTAAAGAGAGAACACTTGTCCTTATTATGAATCCTCATTTCTTGTAACACTCTTGAGAGATAATTTTTACTCTCTCTCTCTCTCTCTCTCTCTCTCTCTCTCTCTCTCTCTCTCTCTCTCTCTCTCTCTCTCTCTCTTTCTCTCTCTCTCTCTCTCTCTCTCTGTCATAAATTTATCTTTAATAGGCTATATTTGTATCCTCCACATAGATATGGTAAATCCCTACACATTTTCAAGCATTTTATCAATGAGAAACTTCTAATTTTACCTTCTCCTTTGATTAGTTTCAATGTGTGTGCTTAATTAGTTGATCTTATCAAGTGATTATATTTGCATCCTTGATATGTTGTCCTTATCATGCATTCATGTTCAATTTAAAATTATTTTTTCAAGTATTATGAAGTGTATAAGTGAGGTTTGAAGGTTGAATGAGTATCCTATTCACTAGTGTCATTCTATGACCTCTTGACTAGTCCTCCTAGCCCAAACATTCTTCACAACCTTCATATGAAATATTTATATAGAAAGGTAGATTTGGAGTAGTGTCTGTTGCGGGTTAGTATCATGGTTAAAGTAAATTTATAGTTGGTTAGTAGTGGTCAAATATATTTGTTACATAACCTCCATTATAATAGGTTTTTGACTTCTTTCCTAGCAGGTTGGTAGAGTATTTTATGAGCCTAAATGATTCATCAAGGGGAGCTAACCCTTTAACCTAGATATTCAATCCAAGTTTAGGCCACCCACAACCTATGATTATTTCCATGTTATTCCAAATTTGGAAGGTTTGAACTAACTTAAAAAGGGTGAAATTTTGGTTGATAATAATTCCATCATAAGTCCACCATATATTTTTATGGTTATAGATATTTATGCATCGATTGGAGAAGCTATATATTATATACCAAAAATACAATGACCTAGGTTTCCTATATCTAATAGATTCATTTTAACCAATTAAAGAGTTCTAGACAAGTTTTACTCATGTACACAATGTATTATACTTATTCAAGGTTATAACTAATTTTGACTATCATGTTCATCAAGTAATGTTTAGCAAGTAAAATGAATCAAATAATCACTTGTAGCTATAGGAGTGGATCTAGGAAAAGCTACACGCATCCATATAGATCTATTAAGGAAATATATAAAATATCATACTCAACATCAAGTAAAACAAACTATTCTACCATACTTCCCATAAAAATTCCCCTTGACCATACCCTAAATGGTTTTAAAGAGATAATTTTAGTCACAGGTTCTACAAAAGATCACACATAGACCCATTTATAACCCATATGTATCTAGAAAGTTTTCAGGTCTCAATGTGCCAAGGTTTATTCCATATATAAAAACACAACTAAAAAGATATCAAATATGTTACTCAATTTAATCCATTAAAAATAATCAGGTAATGCCATAAAAAACTAGCTAAGGGTTGAATTTATTCATAGTAAAACTCAAAATTTATTAAATATTCAAACCATTATATGACCTCAAAATCCCAAATCAAATTCAAAGGAAAATATATTTGATTATGTAGGCTCGAGAATATATGAATTATATAATTAGTAAAATGTATGCATGCATAATATACATACATACATACATACATACATATATATATATATGTATGTATGTATGTATGTATGTATGCTCATATAAATACTGAGAAACTAACATATTCAAACCCCTACACTAGTTTTAGGGTTTTTTAATCGTAAAGAAATAGTATAGACCCATTCCTCACCTATGATAGTTTTATTCTTATAATAATAGGCCTAAGGATAGAGTTCAAACTCCTTCCTTGGGTCTATTAACCTGAAAACCCTAGTTTATTAGATAAGGGTTTATTCAAACAATAAATAATTTTTTTACCATATCAAAAACCCTATTTATTTTATCTATAAATACAACCAAGAAAAAGAACAAACCTATATATTTTCAAGTCTTTTACTCAAGCATGCTATAGCTATTCCTTGTTCCAAAACCCAAGTTTTTCCTTCTTATCCTTTTGTCGTTAGATGAAAGAATGAACTAGTTATCTTTTATTTTCCCTCTTCATTATACTTATTATCTTTCCCAAACTATGTGTGCTTGGCATTAATTTATAGGACCTCTATTTTCTATATAACCGAACCCTATACAATGAACTTACATAAATGCTTCACTCCAATACTTAAATTCCAGTCGTAGTTTCTTATTTCCTCAATGTGAGCTCAATAACTAAGCCATCATCCCCTCAAGACAGTGTCAACTTTCATGCAAAATGATAACCAAAAACCTAATTTTAATCCCTTTTCTCTTTTGTCAAATCATCTAATCTTTAAAAATAATTCAAAGCTTCTAAATGAATCACAACTTTATTCCTAACCACTTTCCTATACAAAAACAAAGATTTTGAATAACACTTAACCTTTTACCTTTGATTTGGATTATTTACCCCTAATTACCCATTTTTTATATCAAGACCCTAAAAGGGTTTTAATAATTTTATTACAAATGTAGATATATGAACCCAAATAAGTAAACATCTAGAGAAGCCTTATATTTCTATGGTATACAAGTTATTTTATCACCAACATATCTAAGCAAGGTTTAGTCCATACATATATTCTAAGAACTATACAAATACTAAACAACCATACAAACACATTTAAATAGTAATTACCACTTTCAATATTAAAATAATGTAAACCAATTGAAATGAGCCTATTAACACATTAATAGCATAAAAACATAAATGATTTATGCTAATGTATTCAATTAATATGAGATCATTCATTATCCATCAAGAATTAATAAACCAAATGGATAAGCACACATATGTAGGTTATAAAATCATATCAATGGTGTTTTGACCATTAAATTCAAGCATCATATATTTCATTCCAAGAATATTATAGTGGTGTGTGCATGGGTCCATTTCAATCTTCTTTATATATCCCTAATGTATCTATCTTATCCCCCCTCTCTAATGATACTCTCCCTCTACACTATCAATGGGGGCATAAATATCCTACATCAAACTCATCAAACAAACCTATAGTTATCCCATATCATGATAACAATAAAATTATAACCATAACAACTTCTGAATGTAAAAAGTATCTAAAAAAATCATGGTCATAAGCATAATATAGTAGCTATCAAAAGTAACATATATGTCAACCAATTATTATATGAAAATATAGATCATAGTAAGCATTAGTTCTACCATAGTCAATAAATAATCAACTGAATATTGATTTAAAAATCCATAGGGAAAACTATATGTAACACAATTATGGATTATGTTTTATTTATTTATGGGAATCTAGTGTTTAGATCCTAAATAATAAGGGTTTGGAGTAATAGGAAAAATCTAGTTTAATGGGAAAAAAATAAATTTTTTATAGGTAATTTTACAAGAGGAAGAATAATAAAATTATTTGAAATCAAGCTAAAATAAATGATCCAAGGGCTGATAATTGAGGTGCAAGACTAAGACACTATCAAGAATCTAAATCTAGCTTTCATTTTCTATATGGATAGGAGCACCAAAATAGGACACCTTGGTGTCTAGTGTTTCAGTCCCTCGATAGTGATGTTGTCCTCACGATCTAAGCTTTTTAGGTTTTATTCACCAAGTTTTTGTGAGACTATGTACCAAATTTAGAGGTTTGGAACTCAATAAAGCTTATTATAGGTCTATTTAAATCTCCAAAACCTATATCCATCTACACACATGTAAATAATGAATACATCAAAATCAAAAGAGGAAAAAAATAACTAGTTAGGGGAAGAATGATCGCATGATCTAGACTCCCTATTATCCTAACCACTACCTATATTAACCCTCAAGCTAGGTTCTCAAATAAAATGTAGTTCTCCCTTAGGAAACGTGCATAATAAATACACATGATAGATGGAAGAATGACTTTTGCCTAGGCCCTTCTTTGATCAAGCATGCAAGTCTGTGTGATGCAAAATGCTGAGCTATACTATTCAATAATTTTTATTATGTCTAATATGCCAAAATAGTAAGTACTAGATATAAAATGCCTTGTGTAGTATTTTATATAGAAGACTAATTATTTTAAATTAGGGATCTTTATTTGCATTTGGAAAACATTGGAAAGCTCAGGGATGAAACAAAAAAAAGGGGCAAGACTCATCCAGTAGAAGAAACTGACTGTTAAGGGTTAATTTGACTTTGGACAAGAGCACTAGAAACTAGACACCTTAGGTTCCAACACTATAGTCGAATCCAAATTCTCTTGTCATATAGGTTAGGGACAAGGAGGGATAGATTAAGCATGAAAAAATTGAGCTGGCTAAGGTGGAATGACCAATTGAAAAGCTTAGGATGATTGGGAATATGTAAAAAGGTGACTCAAGACTAAATAAACACCAAGATGACTAGAACAAAAGAAATGACTAAATGTGGGCAAAGCTCATATTCTCTAGTCAGAGTCTCTTATGAAAGGATTGTGAAAAGACATGATATGTGTGATTTCTTGACCAATTTAGGGTGTATACATTTTCCCCTCTTTTAATCTAGTGATGTAATGAAATGAAGTACTAGAGTAAAATAAAGAAAGAAGATATGTACCTAAGCTTACTTGCATGGAGATAAGTGTGAGTGGATGGAGAATTGAATAGTGCTTAGAGAAATAATAAATCCCTAAAATGGATGCCAACTATATTGAATCTGAATAGTGCTTAGAGAAAGAAGGAATCTTTGAAATGGATGCCCCTATACTAAATTTTAAAAAAATGAGAAATGCTCAGAGGCCCAAAACCAATATCTTCCTTCTATCCTGCATAAACTCATGTGATCTAGAATGTGTGTATATAATCTATATGATATAAATATCAAAATATATCATGCCCCCACTATGAATAATCTAAACTAGAACTGAGAAGTGCTCAGAGGTGCAAAACCAATGTCTACCCTCTATCCTGTACAAACTCATACAGCTTAGGTCTAGGTAACACTATGGACCAATCATTGTAGATGATCATATGGTCCAACTTGGTGACAACCTATGTATATATGGGTGTAATTTAAAACTCTCATAAATGTGTAAGAATAAAGTGTTATGTCTTGCCATTTCAATCTATATAATCCTGGATGATGAAGAACATGAGCATCTGTGCCATGTCCCTAAATCTAGTATGTGAGTAATCTATATGTATAGTCTAGTAATATATATAACCACATGTGATATGAGCTATCATTCCATGATCCATGTGAAAAATTAGAGATTTAAACATCTAAACTATGCCTATGATCTTATATCTAGTGTGTAATTATGTCATGTTGTATGAAGCTATATGTGTGAGACATGTAGTGATATACATGCCCACAAATCTAATATCTGGTTTGAATCTATATCAAAGTCACTATGAATTCATATAATTTGAACAATTATATATTTGACTAATTTGTGTATCTATAAACTAAAGTTATGTCCCTCTGAATGTCTTAAGTAATGTTAAATAACCCATGTAGTCTAAATCACTGTATATTTTGACCAATCTAAGCTGAATTTGATAATCTAAATATTAGAGGTGTAAAATCCTTACTGACTGACCCATGTAATCTGAATCACTATATATTTTGATTGATTTGAGTTGAATCTGATAATCTAACTATTGGAGGTGTAAAAACCATGGTGTATCCATCTATGAGAGTGGATAGACATATTAGATAAGTGTAGGAATAGAAATAGTAGGAATGATGCCCCCTTTTGGGGAAAGGGATGAGATCTATGATAAATGAGGTTTATCCAAAAATTATGGCTAGTATAGTAATGATAAGAGTGAGGTTGGTATAGTTTGAATTGATTGATAAGTTGCTTGATTAATTAGACTAAATTGTCTGATAGTTGAATGAGCCTTTGATTAGTTAGGACCAAATTGTATGTTTGGGTAAACATTTATCATAAAGATGTGTGTGCCATAGTAGGCAAGTGATGAACTAAGAGAACAAGGCTCATGTGATGTTGAAGGTATCATTGGTATGATTTTTTGGAACAAAATGGTTTGTAAAATGGAGTTATGAGGTTGAAGTTATAGGCAAAATGGTATTTTACTTTGGATGAAAAAGTTGTTTGATATAGGAAAGTTGGATTGATTCTTGATTCATTTGTGCATTGATTAGTTTTATATTTTGATCTCTAGAGTAGGAGATATTCCAAAGAGATGAGCACTTATCATGACCTGATTTGAGTGGTTAGCAACCTAGATAGAGGTTGGTGGCGAGTTTACCCTAGTAAGTAACTAAAATGCATTATTTCCCCCTATTTAGAAGCCTTTTTAGATGTTTTTGAGCTATTTTAATAGTCTTTGGAAAGTTTTTACTATATCCAATACTCATATCCCTCTTCCAGTGCTGTTTGTTAGGCTCTAACACTTTTGTCTAGGTTTTAGCACTCTTTTCTAGCACTGATGTCTTTTACTCAGTGTTGTTATCTTGTAGGTTTGATTTTTTGGGTTGATGGTTAGTTTAGTTGCTATAATTTTTCTTGGATATTGATTTGGCATGGTTGACTAATATATATGCTATTTTTTAGTGTTTTTCAAGGTGAGGTATAGATGAGGGAGTTCTATAGAGGCCAAGTGATGGAGACTCTAAGATTATTGCCTTTATCAGCTGATGAGAGGGTTGTAATGGATAGGGTAGGGATGGGTCATGTGTGTGACCTAGGCACTATGCAATGGGATAATAATTTTATTACCACCTTGTGTGAGAGGTGGAATGTAAACACCTATACTTTATGGCTTCCTACTAGAGAGATGACTATTACTCTAGAGGATGTGTACCATATTTTGCATTCGCTTGTTAGTGGATAATGTGTGACTTTTTAGGATGACATGGGTATGGATTCTATTGATCATGCATCCTTATATTTCATTGGTGTGTTATTAGGCATACATAGGAGAGGTAGTGACAGTAATGTACTATTGTCAATTATTATATAGTTAAGTGTTTTGTAACTTTGAAAGTGATTGGCAGTGTTGTTGGCTTTATTTGTTGCTATGGATGGGAGTGGGGTGTTGATTGCATATATGATGCATAATATTGTATGTAGTGTAGAGGTATATGGCAATAAGTTCTCATGGGGTATGACTATTCTTTCCCACTTATATAGGGACCTTTACAAGTTTACTTAGAAGGCATTTAGTGGTGGTTTGAGTGCGGCTATTTTATTTCACTATTGGGCTTATGAGCATATAGTGGTCATGTGG